>CM028355.1:41065854-41473029 GCA_016618105.1 Dendrobium huoshanense
GTTCTTTAGAACAATAAGGCTCTTGGAGCAATATGAGGATGAATGGCCAAATATGAAATTGTACCTGATCAGTACAATAGAGGTACTCCGGTACGGGTGTATTATAGTACATAGTCATAGTTGGTATTTTGCTATGTAAGAAAGAACAAGTAGTATGACATTAATTGAAATTGACATAACTTCTACATATGACATCCTTGCATCAAAGCATCAATCTTATATATAACAAAACTTTTGCCTTACATCGACTTACATTGGTATCTTGCATAGTACAATTCCCCATTCTATGAATTTTAGATTGAATTTTGTCACATACTGAGCGTAGCTCACTCCCTAGTTTTGGGAAATATTTTCAGGAGAACCTAGTAGGAGAAATGGCTGAAAACCCAAGGTTCACCTACAGCCGTCGTACGCCGGGTGACAGGTTCATTTAGTAGTTTTACTTGTTGTATTTCCTATTATTTTGGATGGCTTATCCTAGCATGTTTAGATTGAAGTTTAGCCATTAGCCATCTTGTATATGTTTTTGAAAACACTTTTTTTGAAATGAAGATATAAAAGGTTTAGAGACGCTTTTTGTCATGTGAAGATTTCTTTGAATAGTATTATTTGCATAGTATTATCTTGCTTGAAGAATGATTAATTACATGTCCGATCTCGTTCCCGCCTCGTATCTACGAGCTAATCGGGCCGGGTCGTGACAAGAGTGGTATCAGAGCCAAGCTAAGTTAAGATATGAATCAATACAAGCGCCATTAGGATGATATATGAATCATAGGAAGCATACGTTTATAGGATGTTTGTTTATGAGTTATTGAATTTAGGTTACTTTCATTGTTAGGGCTATGGATCAGGAGCATGATGCCACTGATGGCAGTACTGATGCTATGGATCAGGAGCGTGATGCCACTGTTGGCAGTACTGATAGCAACAATGAGCGGACTGGAGGGGAAGTTCCAGTTGTTCCAGCTGTAACACCCCCTGGTGGTGTTAGTGGTGTTCCATTTATGATACCGCCTCCAGGTGGGAGTAGCAGTACTAGTATGGATGCCTTCACTCAGATGATGATGGCTGTGACACAGTTGATCCAGCGTTCTCAAGAGCAGCCACAGCCTAGTTTTCAGAAGGAGATACCTAAAGAGACACCTAAAGAGACTTTAGTGGATAAACATTTAAAGATATTTCAGGACATGCGACCACCACTCTTTACGGGAGCAGGAGAGCCCATAGATGCAGAGAATTAGCTTTTAAGGGTGGAGAAAATTTTGGAGAGCATGCACTGTCCAGCAGATAGAAGAGTGACCCTAGCCACCTTTGCTCTGGATGGCGAAGCAGAAAGATGGTGGAGAGGACTGATGTTAGAAAAGTACAGTGGTCGTGATGCATCTCGGATTCTATGGGAGGACTTTGTAGAAGTCTTTAGAGACTGGTTTGTGCCTCTTACTGCAAGGAGGCAGATGCAAGAGCGCTTTATTAGATTGGTGCAAGGAGAGAAGACTGTTATGCAATATGAAGCTGAATTTACCATGTTGTCTCGATATGCACCCCAGATTATTCCTAATACTGAGGAGAAGTGTCAAAGATTTTTGGCAGGACTTCGTGATGCTATCCGTCAGCCACTGATCCCTCTTAGTTTTGAGGACTATCCCGCGTTGGTTGGGAAAGCAAGAAAGATAGAGATTGACTTTCAGGCTACTCAAAAGAGGAGAGATTTCCTTCAGAAGAAGAGAGGTTTTGAGAAGACCAAGAGTTTTCAGACGCATTCTGGTGGGCCTAGTGTGAAGAAAGGTAGAGCTGACAGCAGTGGGAGTTCTTTCAGCAGTAGAGCTTGTGACAGATGTGGCAGGACTCATAGAGGAGAATGTTTATCTGGCTCCAACATTTGTTATATGTGCCATCAGCCTGGGCACATGGCTAGAAATTGTCCAAGGGGTCAAAGGGAGGGGAGGTCCAGTGCTCCTCCACCTCAGCAGAGTGTTGGGAGACAACCTACAGTTGGTAGACCTAGAGCTCAGGAGTCCACTGCATCGGCTTCAGCACCTAGTCATCCGGTTGCGAGACCTGTTGTGCAACCAAGGGTTTATGCCATCACGCAGCAAGAAGCCAAAGAGTCTCCTGATGTGATCACAGGTATTATTTATGTTCAATGTGTACCTAGTAGAGTACTTTTTGATACCGGTGCATCGCATTCATTCATTAGTCAGGAGTTTGTTATGAAGCATGCATTGAATGTCCATAGTGTGCCCACTACATTGTCAGTATTGTTACCAGATGGGTCTAGCATGATTGCTTCAAGCATGTGTTCACCCCTGCTTTCTTTATGTGAGAAGAATTTTGAAGTTGAGTTGATTGTACTACCTCTTAAGGAATTTGATGTGATCTTAGGGATGGATTGGATGTCTAACCAGTTCATCTCTATAGACTGTAATAAGAAGGTAGTGAAGATCAGGCTTCCTGGAGGAGAGAAGCTTGTCTTTCAAGGTGATAGAGGTATCTCTTCTATGATTATTTCATCTATGAAAGCTTGCAGTTTAATTATGAAGGGGTATCCAAGCTTCTTAGCTCATGTAAGGGACATTTCGAAGCAAGTACCAGAATTGATGGAGATTGCTGTAGTAAGAGACTTTCCTGAGGTGTTTCCTGAAGTCTTACCAGGAATGCCTCCGGTTAGAGAGATTGATTTCTCAATTGATCTTGTACCTGGTGCTGAGCCTGTTTCAAAAGCACCTTATCGTATGGCGATTAAAGAACTTCAGGAGTTGAAGTCACAATTGCAAGAACTGTTAGAGAAGGGGTTTATTCGACCAAGCACCTCACCTTGGGGAGCACCCGTTCTCTTTGTTAAGAAGAAGGATGGTAGTATGCGGCTTTGTATCGATTACAGGGAGTTGAACAAGCTTACTGTTAAGAACAAGTATCCACTGCCGAGGATAGATGACTTGTTCGATCAGCTAGAAGGAGCTACAGTCTTTTCTAAGATTGATTTAAGGTCTGGTTACTATCAATTGAGGATTAAGGAGGAAGACATTCCTAAGACAGCGTTTAGTTCAAGGTATGGACACTACGAGTTTACAGTGTTACCTTTCGGACTAACGAATGCCCCAGCTGCCTTTATGGATTTAATGAATCGGGTTTTTAAACCGATGCTTGATAGTTATGTCATTGTCTTCATCGATGACATTCTGATTTATTCTTATAATGAAGAGCTACATGCACGTCATCTTCAGGCAGTGTTACAGACTCTAAGAAGCAATGAACTGTACGCCAAATTCTCCAAGTGCGAGTTTTGGCTGAGGAGTGTAGCATTTTTGGGTCATGTGATTAGTGGAGACGACATTTCTGTGGACCAGCATAAGGTGCAGGCTATAGCTGAGTGGCCTAGACCTACGACAGTGACAGAGGTACGGAGTTTTCTTGGGCTAGCTGGTTACTACAGAAGATTCGTAGAGGGGTTTTCCAAGACTTCTGCACCCTTGAGTAGATTGACTCAGAAGGCAGTTAAGTTTGAATGGAGCAGTCTATGTGAGGAAGCTTTTCAAGAGTTGAAGACTCGTTTGACGACTGCACCGATTCTTACTATCCCTTCAGGTAGTGATGGTTTTCAGATTTTTAGTGATGCATCTCTAAGGGGTTTAGGATGCGTTCTGATGCAGCATGGGAAGGTAGTTGCCTATGCTTCTAGGCAATTGAAAAATCATGAGAAGAACTACCCTACCCACGATCTAGAGCTTGCCGCTGTAATTTTTGCCTTGAAGATTTGGAGACACTACCTATACGGTGTGCGGTGTGAAGTGTTCACGGATCATCAAAATTTGAAGTATATCTTTTCACAGAAGGAGTTAAATTTAAGGCAGAGGAGATGGATGGAATTGCTAAATGATTATGATTTGGATATTCAATATCATCCAGGAAAAGCAAATACTGTTGCTGATGCCTTAAGTAGGAAGATGCCTGTGAAGGTAAATTGTTTATTGACTCAACAGGAGAGGTTAATTGATGAGATGGAACGTTTAGAGTTGTCCGTGTTACTTCCTACTACAGGAAGTGTATGGTTAGGACAGATGACAATGCAACCTGATTTGAAGAGTAAGATAGCTGAAGCATTATTGCAAGATCCAGAATTTGTTAAAATCATTCAATTGGTTAAGGCAGGTCATGAGGAGGATTTTACTATGGAGGATGAAGATCTTTTACTGTATAAGGGCAAGGTTTGTGTGCCAAATGTTGATGATTTGAGGAAAGATGTTCTTTATGAAGCTCATCATTCTTGTTATACCATTCATCCTGGTAGTAACAAGATGTATCAAGACCTCAAGGATTTATTTTGGTGGCCTGGGATGAAGAGGAGTGTAGCTGACTATGTCTCCAAGTGTTCCACTTGTCAGTTGGTCAAAGCTGAACATCAAAGACCAAGTGGATTACTTCAGCCCTTACCTATTCCAGAGTGGAAATGGGATGATATCGCTATGGATTTCGTATCAGGTTTACCCAGATCTAGGAAGGGTCATGATGCTATTTGGGTAATCATTGATAGGCTTACAAAATCTGCTCACTTTTTGCCTATCCGATTGACTGATTCAGTTGAGAAGCTTGCAGCGCTGTATGTGGCTGAGATTATACGATTACACGGTGTGCCTAAATCTATAGTGTCTGATCGAGATGGTAGATTTACTTCTAGACTTTGGAAGAAAATCCAAGAGGCTATGGGCACAAAGTTGAAGTTTAGTACAGCTTTTCACCCCCAAACTGATGGGCAATCAGAGCGGACTATTCAAACCCTTGAAGATTTACTGAGACTGTGTGTGCTTGACTTTGGCGGAGGTTGGGAATCGCATGTTCCTTTAATAGAGTTTGCTTATAATAATAGCTTTCAAGCTAGCATAGGAATGGCTCCTTACGAAGCACTCTATGGAAGGAAATGTAGGACACCTTTATGTTGGGCAGAAACTGGTGAGAGGAAGGTGATTGGCTCAGATTTGGTTGATGATGCTACAAACAAGATCAAAATTATTAAGGAAAGATTACAAGCAGTACAAGACAGGCAGAAGAAGTACTATGATGTTAAGCACCGTTTTGTGGAATTCAGCGTAGGAGATTTTGTTTTCATTAAGATCAGACCAATGAAAGGTGTACTTCATTTTGGCAAGGTTGGCAAGCTTAGTCCCCGCTACATTGGTCCTTTTGAGATAATAGAAAGGATTGGGAAAGTGGCCTACAGATTGGCTTTACCCACTACATACGCTGTCCACAATGTTTTTCATGTTTCTTCTTTGAGGAAGTTCATATCAGATGATCCTTCTAAAATCATAACTGAACATGTGGAGATTCAGCCAGATCTTACTTATGTTGAAGACCCAGATCGTATTTTGGAGTTCAGTGTGAGACAACTCAGGAGCAGAGAAATACCATTTGTTAAGGTACTTTGGAAGCATGGACTGGAGAAGAATGCTACTTGGGAGAAGGAGTCAGAAATGAGGAAGTGTTATCCTCATCTTTTTGAGTAAGGTACGATTGTTGTTTTCTCTCTTTTCAATTTCGTGGACGAAATTTTTATTAGAAGGGGAGAATTGTAAAACCCAAAAATACGTCAATTGAGTGCGTCGCACGCATATCGATGCGTCGCGACGAACTTAAGTGAAATTTCGACGTCGTCGGAATTCGACGAAATAAATTTCGTTAGATTCGTCTCAAAATTTCGAGCGAAATGGTATAAAGAACTTATATTAAATTTCGCTCGGTTTTGGAGATATAATTTGCCGAAGAAGGTTTAAGTAACATTTTTGCTCATTTCCCCTTTTACCCTTAGAGCCCTTAAGGAAATAATAAGGACAAAGGGCACATGCGTAATTTGGTTCCTAAATTTTGCCTTAAGCCCTTCTCTAACTTAAGGGACCGAATATTTCGGTCCCTTGTGTGCTTCTTTCGGCCGAGAGTGAGGGAGAGCGACGGGAAGAGGGGAGAAGGCGACGGGAAACGCACGAAGGCCGGCTGCCGGCGGGTTTTTCCGGCGAGGTTCTTTTGGAAAAACGTCGGGGAGGCCTAGGGAAGAAGAGAGGTAAGTGTATTGCAAGAAACTTTCCTCTTTTATGAGATTTTTCTTGGAGAGAAATTTTTAGGGTTTTATATTTTGATGGATTTTCTTAGGAAAATGATAGGACTTAGTTAAGAACATGTTTCTAAGCCATAATCAAGAAGTTTTCTTAAGAATAAACTTAAGTTTCAACTTTAGGGTTTTGATTTTTGATGGGGCTTTCTTAGAGAATTATGAGAGAATGTTTGTGTGCACACTCTTGTGTAAGAAAATAAAAGTTTTATGAAGAAATTGTAGGTTTACAAATTTAGGGCTTTGTAGAAAAATTTCTTTTGTTCTAGAATTGATGTTATGAGGGATTTAGACACATTTGTAGTTTGAAATCCAAAGTTTTTTTGAGATTTTGGAAATTTCCCTTTAGGGTTTTTTTTTCAACATAATATTGGTAAGCTTAAGGTTAACCCAAACTAATTCTATGAGATATGGGAAGTCTCTAAGGAAGAAAAAAAGAGGAATTGGAAAGAAAAGAATTTTTCTTAATTTTTATATAATATAATTCCGAAAATAACAATTTATTTTAAATAAATTAAATGCTTTTGGAGAACTTAATGCATGTGATAGTTTTGGAAATTTCTTTTCCCTTAGGTTTGAATAAAGGACCTTGGTAAAGAGTACGAAGAAGAATAGCAACAAAAGATTTAAAGGTAAGTGACATTTTGCCTTTTTAAAATTCATAGAATTCCTTTATGTTGCCTATGTTTATGAGCTTCATTAACGTCTCTAATATTGTTTAATGTATAAATTTTCATGTACCATATTTCCCTTAGGTTTGAATGCCACATAGTATAAATTTTCATGGATTGTTATGAGCTTTATTTATGTGTGTCCTTATATTGCATATGGTACCTTATATATTGTTCATGGGACTACATTTTACATACAAGCATACACATACATATGGCACATCATTTGATGTAAAGAATCTTATTACTATGATTATGAAATACAAGTTTGTGTATGTTGAATTGCGGAGTACCAATTATGGTGCCTTGGCACAATAAGGTTCTTTAGAACAATAAGGCTCTTGGAGCAATATGAGGATGAATGGCCAAATATGAAATTGTACCTGATCAGTACAATAGAGGTACTCCGGTACGGGTGTATTATAGTACATAGTCATAGTTGGTATTTTGCTATGTAAGAAAGAACAAGTAGTATGGCATTAATTGAAATTGACATAACTTCTACATATGACATCCTTGCATCAAAGCATCAATCTTATATATAACAAAACTTTTGCCTTACATCGACTTACATTGGTATCTTGCATAGTACAATTCCCCATTCTATGAATTTTAGATTGAATTTTGTCACATACTGAGCGTAGCTCACTCCCTAGTTTTGGGAAATATTTTCAGGAGAACCTAGTAGGAGAAATGGCTGAAAACCCAAGGTTCACCTACAGCCGTCGTACGCCGGGTGACAGGTTCATTTAGTAGTTTTACTTGTTGTATTTCCTATTATTTTGGATGGCTTATCCTAGCATGTTTAGATTGAAGTTTAGCCATTAGCCATCTTGTATATGTTTTTTAAAACACTTTTTTTGAAATGAAGATATAAAAGGTTTAGAGGCGCTTTTTGTCATGTGAAGATTTCTTTGAATAGTATTATTTGCATAGTATTATCTTGCTTGAAGAATGATTAATTACATGTCCGATCTCGTTCCCGCCTCGTATCTACGAGCTAATCGGGCCGGGTCGTGACATTTCCAACATTGTTGCTGCTGTCCACAAATTTCTAGACTGCTGTCCCAACCTTGGAGAGTAAGGAGTTTGGAAGCTTCCATGATGTAGAACGGAAATCGCTTTGCTATGGCAGATGGACAAACTCCAAATGTCTCACAAAATCTGAAAATTTTCTTCATGTTTTTATTCAAAATCTGGGAAAAATTCTCATGTTCCAGTAGATAAGGGTCTAGGGAAGATTGAAGGAGAAGCCTAGCCTTAATGGAGAAGAGAAAGACTGAGAAATGTGCCTCAGCTTTCCACAAAAAATCTGAGAGAAAATTCTCATATTTTAGTGGTTGGGAATAGAAAGCTGAAAGCAAAATCTGTTACAGGTTTTGGGAAATTTCAGCCTGCACTTGATGAGAAAAGCTCAGGAGAAAATTCCCATCCACTCTTACGGGCTTGAGAAGGAAGTGGGGGAGAAAGAGGGAGGAACGGTGGCTTTGGAGAGGAGTAACTGATGGGATTTGTTTCCAAACAAGGGGTTTCCCTTTTGGAATAAATCAAGCAAAACACAAATTCAGCTAGGTGAAAGTTACGAGATTGAGGAAGTGAAATAGGAATTAATTAGAGATATGGGTGGAGTCAGGAAACGGACCAGAGGAAATTTCGGCCAATTTAGATGAGAGGATATTGAGTACTTCCTAAGTGGGGAATATGGATTTGGAAATAAAATTCTATGATTTATTTGAGGAGGGGCCGGCAACATATATGTGGTGGGAGGAAATTAATGGGTCCATTAATACTTAATTAATAAGTCAAGATAGGAAAGAAATATTTGATCCTCTCTTGATTTAAAATTCAAATAAGAATTAATTCAAAAAGGTTTCCTAAAATAAGACATATAAATATAGTAACTATTTGAAATTCAAATTGATTCGAATTAATTTAAATAATAGTTGCCAAATTTATGCAATCTAATTTAGGAAAGCATGAATGTCATGTGGAGACGGTGGAGGTTGGATGGGTCTAATTTAATTTGGAGGGATTAATGGCTCATCTCCTTGCAATTCAAATTTGAATTTTGAATTGGAGAGTTAAAACCTTCCAAATATGGATCAAACCCAAATAGGAAAGATTTCAAATTTGAAATTTGAAATCCAAAATTGTCATGGATTTTCCCTCTCGATTTTGCCAACCCAAATTGGAAGGAGGCATGGCCATGGGAAGATGACAGGTGGCCGACGGCTTATGGTGGGGACGGAGACGACGATGGTGGATGGAGGTAGAGGAAGAAGATGAAGATAACGACGAATAGCAATAAGAAGAAACAAAAACAGAGAAACAAAATATCAAAGATACAACAGCGAGCCCGGACACATCCTGCGACTGACGGGTACTACGTTGCCCTTCTCCAAGAGACTTTACGCCACGAGCCCGGACCCATCCTGCAGCTGGTGGAAACTCCGACTCCCTCCCATAGGGATTTCACTAATGTTCTTCCCAAAGAACATAAGTGCAAAACACAAATTTTTTTATTAATAATCCATCATCCTAATACAAGAGCAAATGCCTCTATATATAGGCCTTAAAAGAAACTAAAAGACAATTTTGCCCTTGGGTTTACATAAAACAAATCCCTTAAGGGTAAAAAAGAAAAATGCATAATTAAATAAAAATTACAATTAATAAAATAAGATAAAATGAAGGGATCTCGGCCGTCGATCTTCAGCTCCTCCTCGGATATGCATGGACGGTTGGATGTCCGCATCATTCCAACTACTGATTATTGCTTGATAATGGTGAACTCTTTTCCTAATCTCTTATTTCCTTAGTTACCTTACTTTGTGGCTTAATGGATTCATATGGAGCTTGTTAATTGATCTCCCCTAAAACCTAGTAATCTTAGAGAGATGAATGAGTGGAATTTCTCAAGGTGACTTGTCTCAGTGTTAATCTAGGGATATCTTGTTGAAAACCATTCATGCATGCCACGTTAGATTCAATTGACTGTTCTACGTTCTTAACTCTCATGCATGTGATTTAGCCTAAGCTTGTGTCACTGTTCTTTATGTTTTTTTTTGTCGTTCAAAATCACTTTAGGATATAATTATTATGCTCTAAAAATTAAACGTGCAAATTCATAAGTAACTCATAACTCATCTTCGCATGTACGTTTTACATCACTTCCGCTCTGTGATTGGGTTGTCAATATTGTTCCATTTGTTCCTAGGGCGATAATGTTTGCACATCTGCTTATTTTGCTTTGGCCATTTGAGAGGGCAAGGGCATGACTTGAATTTGGGCGATGTGGGTCTAGCATAGAGAGGAGAGACACGAGATGGGAGTGTTTTTTTATTGATATGATAGATCACTCAAAAAACTGTATTCGCTCATGCACATCAAAATTGTGTCTTCTTCTCATGTTTGAATGAAATTTTCAATTTTTTTGTCATGCATTGTTCCAGCAATATAATTGTTTATCTGAGCAGATTCTGATGTTCTAGATGCATTTGGGATGTCTGTTTCGCAAAGAGGTGCTATATAGGATTGACTTTCATCCTCTGTTGATGCATTTTGAACAACATTTGTGCGACCTCATGTTCATTGCTCTCCATTTTGGTTTCACTCGATTAAATAGCCTTGTAATAATTATTTAGGTCAACAAGGCTTTCACCTCAAATCTAGAAAGTCTTCTTGGATGATATAACCCTAGTTGTTGACAATGATCTATCGCTCAAGTTAGGTCGACTACCTCTATTTACTAAGTAAACTAAGGTCCATGAAAAACTTAGATGATAGAGTCATATGATTTTGATCGTGTTTGTCATAATTCTCCCAACTGTTCTATTTGATCTGATAGGAGTAAATCTCTCTCCTCAATTAAAATTTTTGTTGCTAAAAGCAATGCATTGTAAAGGCTATAGACTAGCCTTAATCAAAAGTCCCTTTCATTATCGAGAGGAATACTTAATTATATAGGCTTGCACCGAAAGGAAACATCAAATTAGATCATAAAGTCCTTTATGATGTAAAAATCTCTAGGTATTAACTTATCTATTTTCCACTCCTTTTAAAAATCAGTTCGAAATCACTTGATTTTGACAAGGTCAACTGAGGTTTTAGAACCCACAATTTATAGGCTTAGCTTTGTGGTAATATTCAGATTTGGGTCATAGCTGTAATGTAATTGCATTATTATAATCTGACTAAGTACTGGTCAGGGAGCGCTTCTCATCATGTGATTTTAGGATAACTGAATAGCCATGCAAGACATTATTTCAACCCATCTCAATGGCCCAAAACATTAAGGCGCAATTTAATTGTTGACGGAGGAGCAACATATTCTAATGAATTTCAAGACACCAAGCCAGCTGTTGAATAAACTAACGTAGCCCATTGAAGTATTTGCTAAAGTTGTTCCTACTTATATTGTGCTCAAGAAAGCTTTTTTTATGTTGTATCCATTCAGATGAAGGCATATACTCGAATGTTCCTTAATCGTTTTTCTGAATCTTGAATTTTTTTATGCTGGTTTCGAGGTTATGGGTCTTTAGTTCTCGCAACTTGCTTCGGCAGTTCTTGTACAACCATTTTCATTCAGGTCTAATGCCTTTCTAGTTCTATGTTACCATAATAACATTGAATGTTATTTATAAACTTTGAAGAATGAACCAGAGAAATATTTTTCTGATGTTTTAGTGAAGTTTATAACATGAGTATATTTCATGCAATTATTATTAGCACAACTGGGATATAGTGCAAGTAGGCTGAGTTAGCATTCTCTGTGTCTGTTCTTATCTCTTTCATTTTTTGCTAAGTTCGTATCCTTTCCTTCCATTTCCTATAGAGGTTTCCTTTTACTGGCCCATTTGCTTATTCATTGATTGGTTGTCTTAAAATGTATTTGTCACTGTTCTCCTGAAGTATTGGCTGTAAGATAAGATTTGTGATGATTTTTAAATGTTAGAAAATATATTTATGATAATTTATTTAAATCATTATGTATATTATATATATTTTTTCTTCATTTAATGTTTCTTCTAAATTTTTTATATCTGGGATGATAAGATTTGGTGCCAGTGGTCAACTTGTGCATGCTAGTAAGAAATTTGATAGAAAGAACGTTGTGAATTTTTATCATGTGTTTTAGATAACATTCCTTTTTAAGGGTCGGGGTCTGACAAGCTTGAAACATTTGTAGGATCTTGACGCTTTCTCAGCATCAATAATTGTGAGCATGGCATTCTCTTTTATTCCAGCATCCTTTGCAGTTTTAATTGTTAAGGTAACTTCTTTTATTCTATTTGTAACATAGGTACAAGTTCACAAATTTTGTTTACTATTACTTTTCCTATTTTATGCCTATTAAGGTATAGTGATCGAAACCTTTTTTACAGTTATTTTATTATGTTGCATCTAAACCTTTTTTAGAGTTATTTTATTATGTTGCATCTATTTTTGCTGTGAGGTATATCATTATATTGCTAATTCATGTGTGTTAGGCTTTAAATATATTTGATTGACCGGTAATGAATGAAGATCAAGATGTGTTACTGTTAAAAGATTACATATCTTTGGGCCCTATTATAAGAAAAAAATGTAAAAAATTACAAGAGAAAACCAGGAAAGTTTATCTAGTTGGATTAAAGCTTTATGTCGAACATGGATATTATTTTATAAGTAATCCGTCTTTAGACCGAATCACGTGCATAAAAGTTAAGATCAGAAAACAATCAACTTAGTCTAACATTGCATACATGAATGGTTCAACGTGATTCCCTAAATTAACAATGAGATTAGGTACTATGCATGAGTTCCCTCACTCAACTCTTCTAATTTCTAGGTGTTAGCGGAGAAGTATTAACATTATCTTCATGACTCCACAATAATCACAACCAAGGGGTAAACTAGGAAAATAAGAGACTATGAGGGAGAGTCTACCCAAAGAAAGAAGTTCTACGAAGCTCTGGTGGTAGTCTGCAGGTTTGAGAGGAAGTAGACGACAACGGGCGGCTTCTTGGGCAGCGGGACAGCAACAAATCCTTGCTGTAGTTTTTGGACAGCAAGCAGGTGGCCTGGAGCAGATTTCGGACAGCAGCTTTTGGTTCTCAAGGATGCTGGACAGCAGTTTTCTTGACTCCAAAATTCTGGACAGCAAATTACACCAACTTGAAATGCTGGACAGCAACTGGACAGCAACTGAACAGCAGCTTGTAAGGCTAGGAACCCTTTGGACGGATCACAGGACCTGCCCAGAAACCTGAGCAATAGCTTGGCGGGGGAAAATCTCAGATTTCCAAGGATTCCTACTGTGAATGGCAGCAGGAATGATCTTGGGATTCACATTAATTCTAAAGGCTAGAAGAGGGGGATTAATTTCAAAACTGAAATTGATTTCAGATTTTGAATACTTTTGGAGGGAGTTAATTTGAAATTTGATTTCAAATTAATGGATAATTAATGCATTGATTGAAGTGTTAATGGATCCTTATTCGGAGCCATGATTTAAGCTCCTAATTAAGGGAAAAGTAATGGGCGGCTGGCCATAGAGAGAGAGAGGAGGTTATGAAATTTGAAATCCAAATCAATGGCAATTAATACATTGAATTAGCATTAATTGGATTTCACCCATTCATGGCCGGCGGCATCAAGGAGAGGGAGGGGATTGTGGAGGGAATTTAGGGAATTTTCCCAAGGAGGAAAAAGGAATTAGGAAGGCTGTTAGTAAATCTAATCTATTTTGAAATTAAATTGGGATCATGCATAATACCTTCCTAATTAGGAAATCCAAAATAGGAAAGAATTCAAAATTCAAATTTTGAATTTCAAATTTGAATTATTTCCCCCCTAATTTCTCGTAGGGTGAATATGGAAAGTCATTAATGTATTGAATTCACCATCATGTGGGGAATTGAAGGAGGGGGCCGGCGGCATGAGCTTGTGGTTGGGGGTGGTGCCGGGTTGGGTGGGAGATGAGGTAGAGAATTAATGGGTTGGCTTGGTAGGAAAGACGTTGTGGTGGTTTAGTTGGGAGATGGCCGGTGGTGGGGGATGTGGAGGTTGGCGGGTGTAGGAAGAATTGGACAAGATGTGGGAAAAGAAAATAAGAAGATAAAAACAAACCACGAGTCGAGGACGCTTCCAACGACCGGTGGGTAATGCACTCGCTCCCCTTGAGCCCAAATCACCCTTCTCTAGCTCTCATGCAAGAAGAAGAAGCAAAAACTATATTTCATTCAAATATTCATCATCCCAAAATACAAAACAACTAGCCTATAAATAGGCTTCATGAAATGAAAAGAAATAAAAGACTAAAATGCCCTTCGGGCTACAATACTACATGACCACCTGTAAGGGTATAAAGGGAAAAATAATAATATGAAATAAACTAGTACATATAAATAATTCAAGATCGTAGCCGTTGATCTTCGATGTCCTCATCAGAAGGGATGGCGGGTAGAGAGAGAAGAGGGTTTATGGAAAGAGAATTAAAATGTGCCTTGATTGAAAACCGAAATTGAGGAAGATTAATTGAAATCAAATCCTAATTTAGGAAACAAATTCAAATTCAAATTAATTTGAATTTTGAATTCAAATTAATTTGAATTTTGAATTCAAATTAATTTGAATTTTGAATTCAAATTCATTACCAAATTAAGATGTATAAAATAGGAAGGATTTGAATACAAGATGAAATTGTGGGAGGCTTCCTAATTAAGGATTATCAAAGAGGAAAGTATTTGAAATTCAAATGGAGAATTAATTTCAAATAAATACACTTTCCAATTTGATATAAGTTATTTTAGGAAGGTAATTAAGGGGTGTTTAAATTTTGAAATTCAAAATTTATGGCGGGAATTAAGGAGGCTTTAATGCTTCCTTAATTTTGGGGGTTTGATTTAGAATGAATTAAGTCATCCTAATTAATTCAAAATCCAATGGAGGAAAAATTTGAAAACTTTCATAAAATAGATTTTATAATTTATGAAAGAATTTGAATTTCAAATTTGGAGAAATTTGAATTCAAAGACCTAACTAAATTATGACAATCCAAAATTAGGAATTATCCAAATTAGGCAATGGGGAATGGGAGAGGGTGTGGCCGGTGGTTTGAATGGGGCGGGTAAGAGACTGGCGGCAAGGTGGAGATGGAGACGACGTGATGGTGGAAGTAGGAAGATGATGAAGATGGCGATTAGGAACAACACGAAAAAACAAAAACAAAAGATAAAAGATAAAACTGCGAGCCTTGGACTCTTCCGAAGACTGACGATTGATACGTTGCCCTCCTCCAAGGGACTTCAAACCACGAGCCGGGATCCATCCTGCGGTTGGTGGAAACTCCGACTCCCTTCCATAGGGATTTCACTAATGTTCTTCCCAAAGAACAAAAGTGCAAAAACACAAATTTTTATTATAATTCCATCATACCTAATACAAGAGAAGGGGCCTCTATATATAGGGCTCAAAAGAAATTAAAAGACACATTTTCCCTTTTATCTTACATAAGACAAGAGGGTAAAAAGGGAAATTGCAAAATTAAATC
This sequence comes from Dendrobium huoshanense, assembly GCA_016618105.1. NCBI lineage: Eukaryota > Viridiplantae > Streptophyta > Magnoliopsida > Asparagales > Orchidaceae > Dendrobium > Dendrobium huoshanense. Next base: position 41,081,162 of record CM028355.1, read on the forward strand.
AATATACACTTAATAAACTAAAATAAAACAAAGTGATCTCGGTCGTCGATCTTCAGCTCCTTGGATAGGCATGGACTGTTGGATGTCCGCATCTGATGTGGGCAAAAGATATAGGGAGCCTATACCCTTCGCCCACAAAAGACACGACGGACTTCTACGGACGAAATTGAGAAAGAGACGAGAAAAACGACGAACAAACTCTTACATTTCAATTTTAAAATCAAATAAAAAAAACTAAGACGACGACTTGCAAACAATACGACAGACACCCTAAAGTTGCTGCACTTAGAGAAGAAGGATACAGGTGGAGTGGCACTTGCGGAGAGACGAAGAGATTAGAAGCCCGAGAAGAAAGGGTGGAAAGAGCCCGCAGGATTTCCGGAGGTGATGAGAAAAGAAGGTTGGAAAGAGCCCGCAGGATTTCCGAGCAACCCGCAGGTTAACTGATTTTCCAAAAATCAAATTTCATTCACTTCAACTATTTCAAACAATACATAACCCCCCATATTTATAGGTATGAAAGGGGAAGACCAAAAGACACCTTACACTTAATTTAAAGCATTTAAAACACATAGAAAACTTCCCCCTTAGCTCTCGGTTTACAAATAATACTTCTTGAAAAAAGAGTTTTATTGGAGGAGTTTAAATGGACATGTTGGTAGAGTAGTAGAAGATTTTAAAAACATTCATGATGGATATGAGTTTGGAATGATTTATGAATGTTGTAGGATCATATTAGATTTTGCTTTGGCTTGTGTTTTATAATTACTACTACTTTATTTAAGAAAAGAGAGGAACATCTCATCACTTATAAGAATGTATATTGTAAAACTCAGATTGATTATTTTCTTATAGAAAAATAAGTCGTTTAAATTGCAAAGATTGTAAATTTATTCTGAGTGAACATTTATGTACTTAATATCGCTTATTAGTCTGGGCTTTAAGTTGAAGGGGTAAAATTGGAAAAATAAAGTAAAATATTATCCGAAGATTAGATATAGACATTTAAAAAATTACTGATAAAAATATTTTTAAGAGTATGATTTTAGATCTATAGATTTTAACTATGCATGAGAAAATTAATATTATGCGGAAAAAGTAACTAGTGATATTAAAAATATTACAATGTATGTACTTGAAGTATCAAAAGGAAAAACTCCTAATTGTAAATATTAAAATGTGTAAGAAAAGATAAAAAATAAGAACCTCTGTTATAAATTTGTTTAGATGTAAAAGTTTAAAAAAATTGAAAAGATTTAAAGGTACTTTGTAAGTAGTCTAAAAAAAATAATATGCGATGCAAATAATTTATCGTTTAATCATTTATATAATAGATTAGATACTAAGGTAGCCGAAAGATGTGTATATAAAATAGTAAAATAAAGAGATAGAAAAAGAATTTAGTTCAAATTAAGTGCATTAAGGATGAAAATTAAAAGTTATTTTATTAGATTAGGATATTCAACATGGTGAACGAGATATTTCGATGAACTTTCCAATAAAGATTGTGAGAATACATTTGAATTTATTGATCTTAACACCCTAAATAAAAATAAAGGTTTTTATTTTTGTTGTCGTATTAGTATAATCGAATTTAGAGGCTTTAAGGAAAATGAATTCTGAAAACGTAGTTGGACCTGATGATATTTCAATAGAGGTATGAAAATGCTTATTGATAAAGGAATCTCTTGGCTTATTAATCTTCTCAATATTATTTTGAAGACAAAAAAAATGTCAGATGAGTGGAGTGTGTTCTTATTTTTAAGAATTAAGTTTATGCATAGGATTGTGCGATTTATAGAGGAATTAAGTTAATATGTCATACATTAAAATTATGGGGAGAGTAATTGGAGCATAGATTACGACATGATAGTAATGTTTCTCAAAATCAATTTGGATTTATGTCGAGTAGCTCTACTATTGAAGCTATACATTTATTGAGATGTTTGATGGAGAAATATAGAGAAAAACAAGGAGGATCTATATATAATTTTTATTTATTTAGAGAAATCATATGATAAAGTTTTGAAAGAAGTGTTCTGACGAATTATAGATAAGAAAGGAGTTAATAATGCTTATATTCAAGTCATTAAGGATATGTATGTAGTAGCTATTTTAGATGGATTACATCAAGGATCGGCTTTAAGCCAATATCTTTTTACTTTAGTCATGTATGTTCTTACTAGACATTTACCATAGGATGTATCCTGGTTTATGCTTTTTTCTGATGCTAATTCTTCTTGTTAATATGACTAGAGAGGGAGTTGAAGGAAAACTTGAATTATGGAGGTAAACTTTGGAGTCTAAAGGTTTTCATTTGAGTAAATCTAAAACTGAATGCATGGAATATAATTTTAGTAATAATGGATCTAGCAGGAAGATTGTGAATTTAGGACATCTCAGATCTATGGTTTAAAATAATGGTGAAATAGATGGTGATATTATTAGTTGAATTCAAGTTGGATGGTTGAAGTGGAGGAATGCATCGAGTCTGTTGTATAATAGAAAAGTACCACTCAATCTTAAGGGAAAAATTCTAGATGGTGGTGAGACTTGCAATAATTTATAGCGGAGAATGTTGGCCATTAAAAGTGAATCATAAAATTAAGTTAAGTGTTATACATATGAGTATGCTCGGGTGGATAAGTGGTTTTACTCTTAGGGATAGAATGTGAAATGAGTATATATATGAAAAGGTTGGAGTAGCTGTCATGGCAGATAAAATTAGATAGAGTCTCCTTAGATTGTTTGGTTACATAAAATGTCGGTCTTCCGATGATTTGGTTAGGAGAGTAGATGTATTAGATTTGACCTATTTTAATAAAGGTAGAGTTAGACCTTAAAAATTTTGGTTAGATAGTATTAGAAATAATCTTTTTTTATTAGATGTAAATGAGAATCTGACTCTTAGGATATAATGGAGAAAAATAATTCATGTAGCCGACCACATATAGTGGGATAAAGGCTTGATGTTGTTGTTGTATTCTATCATGTGTGTGTATAGCTCGAAGTAATTTTCGTTAGTATTTGAAGCAATTTAATGATAGGATCTACTATGGTTGTGATATCCTAATAATTGAATCCATTTTAGGGGGTAAACTTATGGTATGTTATTTGATTTATTCTGAGGAACCCAGGATTATTTAAAATTCTTTTGGTTATGATTGAGTTAATGATGCCATTGTAGGAATAAATGCTCAAATTATTTTTTATTGTCTTGCATGAATCATGGCACTGGAAACATTGCTGACTCTACATACTTATTTTCTAAGGATTGAGATTGTGGATTTAACCATTTACTTATAGATTATGTCAACTTTATATCTTCTATAAATTAGATCTCAAGATTGGGACTCAGGAAATTTTTACCTGACTCATTATATTAGTAGTTTCAAGTTCAGGAAGCTATTTGGATATCGAATAACACGCTACTTAGATATTCACTTTGATTTTAAAGGGTTCTGTTTTGAGTTTTTCTGTAAGCATGAGCCCCATGTTTAATTACCTCTCTCAATAACAAGAGAATTTTTTTGATTGAGGTCATTTAAGAATTCGATCAAAATTTCATGGTTTGATCATGCTGGGTGGCAGTTGACTTCGGTCTACTTTGTCACAGAGATAATTGACCCAACTTAACCATATGATCCTTGTTAACATTCATGAGTTTTATCATTCTTGGAGACTTTGTAGGCCCATGGAGAATGTTTTCCTAAGGGGTTAATTGTAGGTTGAACTCGGCTGAATGGCCTTAATAAAGTCTTACTTACAAGACTTGAAGTGATTTGGGTAATGTAAATTTGATGTTTGTTAAAGTACAAACATGGAAGGTGCCTTTTAACATGAAATTTTATGGTTGTTTTGTGGTTTTTTTTAAGTGATGTATCATCTACTAAGTAGTGTGCTTATTCAGTAACCTAATGTCACGACCCGTCCCGGATGCTCGATCTAACGAGGCGGGTACGAAAAGTCGGACGGTAGTACATTTCCAAAAGTGTAAATTTACTCATCATCAAAACTTTTACAAAATACTGAAAAGCCACTAACAAAAGAAAATTTCTATTTTACCTGTTGTCATTTGCACCTCGCCTTCTGTAAACATGTTCTTCTCTTTCAGTCATTACTTCTCTTAGGAACTACCTGAAACATTTAAACTTGTGGTTTGAGTTTACTAAGTAAACTCAGTGGGAATTATATAAATTTATCTTTATAAAAATGGATTAATATATGTTCTTTCTTTTCTTAATCTTTTTCCTTTATTTCATTAACTTATACTTCTTTGGATATTTTCATTTATACTTTTTCGAAACAATGTTATCTTAAATTTTTCATTTATATTTCCTTTTCCCATTCGATTTACGCAGGAGCACCGTCTTTAAAGTACCCAAGGGTACAACCTTTTCCAATTGATTTCCTTTTCCCCTTTTCCATAAAAATTTCCTTTTCCTTTCTCGTGCACGAGTACGGCGTCCCCAGCCAGTACCATAAGGGGGTGACTCCTGTCATTTTGTAATACCCTTTTCCTTTATTCTCTTTTCATTTCTCATTTTCATCCTTATAGTTATCATTGCATATAACATATATCACATGTATCCTTATAAATTATTTTCTTTCTTTTCTCATAAGCTTATCATAGATGGATTCTTTCTTAAGACTATAACATCATAAGGATTTGTCTTCAACATTTTATAATACGATATTTTAATCAATTATTTAGAAAATTGAAATCATGAATAAAACATAAAATAATATAATTTACCCACTTTGAACTCTTCAGGTCTTCGATGCTTGATCTTCTCTTGAATCAATTTCTCTTCTTGTTGAATCCTCGCGGGATCAACACCTACAACTTGATCTTTCACTCTCTAATTCTACTTTTGAATGGAGACTTCTCAAACTCTCAAAATCCTTCTTCTCGAAATTTCCTTTCTCTCCCAATATCCTTTCTGGTTCTTCTATATATTTCAAATCAGGCTGCAAGTTAATGGATTTTGACTGTACTCTCTTTGAATCATCTGAGACATACTTCCGAAGCACTGATATGTGAAACACATTATGAATTCCTTGCATGTGTGCTGGTAGATCCAATCTGTATGCCATATTCCCAATCTTTTCAATGATTTCATAGGGACCTATGAATCTTGGGCTCAACTTCCCTGTCTTTCCAAACCTTTGAACACCTTTCATTAGGCTAACTTTTAAGAAAACAAACTCTCCAACTTCGAATTCCACTGGTCGGTGCTTAGCATCATAATATTTCCGTTGCCTGTCTTGAACTGCCTTTAATCTGTCTCTAATCAATCTGATTTTGATAGTAGCCTCATCTACCAATTCAGTTCCAATCACTTTTCTTTCACCAGTTTCTACCCAACACAAGGGTGTTCTGCACTTTCTTCCATAAAGGGCCTCATATGGTGCCATTCCAATACTAGCTTGAAAACTGTTGTTGTAAGCAAATTCAATTAATGGTATGTGAGTCTCCCAATTTCCACCAAAATCTAATACACATAGTCGCATTAAATCCTCCAAAGTTTGAATTGTTCTTTCTGATTGCCCATCTGTCTGTGGATGAAATGTTGTACTGAAAGTCAATCGTGTACCCAAAACTTCTTGAATTTTCTTCCACAATTTAGAAGTAAAACGGGCATCTCTGTCTGAAACTATAGATTTTGGAATCCCATGCAATCTCACAATTTCATCAACATATAGCTTTGCCAACTTTTCCACTGAATCTGTCTGTCTGATTGGTAAGAAATGAGCTGATTTGGTTAATCTGTCAATAATGACCCATATTGCATCTCGACTCTGCCTTGACCTAGGTAATCCAACTACAAAATCCATCGCAATGTCTTCCCATTTCCACTCAGGTATAGGTAGGGGTTGCAGTTGTCCACTTGGCCTTTGATGTTCTGCTTTGATCATTTGACAGGGAATGCATTTTGCTACAAATTCTGCAACACTTCTCTTTAATCCTGGCCACCAAAATAAACCTCTGAGTTCCTGATACATCTTTGTACTGCCTGGATGAATTTCATAAGTTGAGAGATGAGCTTCCTGCAGTATCTCTTCTCTTAAGCTTCCAGCATTTGGAATACAAATCCTGCCTTTATACTTTAATAATCCTTCTCCATCAATAACAAAGTTCTCTAATTGCCCTGCTTGTACCTTCTGTATGATGGCCTGAAATTTTTCATCTTGAGATAATGAATTGAGCACTCTATCTTTCAAGGTAGATTGGATCATCATTTGATTCAACAACATATCTTTTGTCTCCTTTTGATTGACTACTGAAATCTCTAACTTTTTCATATCTCTGATGATCTGCTCCTGTTGGGTGATTAGCCAATTTGCATTTCCAAGTGTTTTTCTGCTAAGTGCATCTGCAACTACATTTGCCTTTCCAGGATGGTACTGTATGTCCAAATCATAATCTTTAATGAGCTCTAACCACCTTCTCTGTCTCAAATTAAGCTCTTTTTGATTGAAAATGTATTTGAGGCTTTTATGATCTGTAAACACTTCACATCTGACCCCATACAGGTAATGTCTCCATATTTTGAGTGCAAAAACCACAGCTGCCAATTCTAAATCATGAGTAGGATAGTTCTTTTCATGAATTTTCAGTTGCCTTGAAGCATAGGCCACCACTCTCCCATACTGCATCAATACACATCCAAGTCCTCTCAATGAAGCATCACAGAAAATTTGGAACCCTTCTGAACCTGATGGAATTGTCAAAATTGGGGCAGTCACTAGGCAATTCTTCAACTTTTGGAAAGCTCCTTCACACTGATCACTCCATTCAAATTTTATTGCTTTCTGGGTTAATCTGGATAATGGCACTGCTATCTGTGAGAACCCCTCTACAAATCTCCTGTAATAACCAGCAAGTCCAAGAAAACTCCTCACCTCTGAAACAGTCGTTGGCCTTGGCCAATCTGATATAGCTTGAATTTTATTTTGATCAACTGAAATTCCTTCTCCACTAATCAAATGCCCCAGAAAGTTTACACTGCTCAGCCAAAATTCACATTTTGAAAATTTGGCATATAACTTGTTCTCCTTTAATGTTTGCAACACTGCTTGCAGATGACTGGAGTGGCTTTCTTTATCACTTGAATAAATTAGAATGTCATCAATAAATACAATCACAAATATATCCAGAAATGATTTAAAAATTCTGTTCATCAAATCCATAAACACAGCTGGTGCATTGGTCACCCCAAATGGCATTACCACAAATTCATAATGACCATATCTGGTTCTGAAAGCTGTCTTTGCTATATCTTCCTCCTTAATCCGTAGCTGATGATATCCAGATCTCAAATCAATTTTAGAGAAAACTGTAGCTCCTTCCAATTGGTCAAAAAGATCATCAATCCTGGGCAATGGATATTTATTCTTAACAGTAAGCTTATTCAATTCTCTGTAATCTATGCACATTCTGAAGCTCCCATCTTTCTTCTTTACAAACAGTACTGGAGCTCCCCATGGTGAGGAACTTGGCCTGATGAACCCCTTCTCAAGCAATTCCTGTAACTGACCTTTCAGCTCCTGTAACTCTTTGACTGTCATTCTGTAAGGTGCTCTTGCCACTGGTTCTGAACCTGGTATCAATTCAATAGTGAAATCTATCTCTCTTTCTGGTGGTAATCCTGGCAAATCATCTAAAAACACCTCTGGATATTCTCTGATTACAGGTATATCTTTCAACTCTTTAACTTCCTTATTTGTATACTTTACTTGAGCAAGAAAACACTGACATCCCTTGGATACAAATTTGTATGCTTTCAAATAAGTGATTATCATCGAAGAAATTCCTCTCTCACCATAAAATTTCAACTCTTTTTCTGCAGGAAAATTAAACTTTAAAATTTTTTTGTTGCAGTCAATGATCACAAAATGCTTTGATAACCAATCCATTCCCAATATCATATCAAACTCTTGCAATGGTAAAACATTCATTGAAGCTTCAAACTCTCTTTCATTTAATTTGAAAGTCACTTTACATACACCTTTCACATTTATAAATGATCCATCTGGCATTAAAACTTTAAACATTACATTGATTTCACAAACATTCAATCCAACACCTTTAACCAATTCTTCTGAAATGAAGGAGTGTGAAGCTCCTGTATCAAATAGAATCCGTACAGGCTTTCCTTGCATCATAATTATACCTATAAAATTTCATAAGAAAACATAAACATACATCATTCTTTTAATAATACTTTCAAAATACGTAATCATTCACTTCTCATTCTTATCACCTGTAATCACTTCAGGTGAATCCTTAGCATCCTTCTGAGTCAATGCATATACTCTAGGCAGAGTATTCTGTCGGCTTTGACTTGATCCTGGAGTAGATGCAGCTGATTCCACTGTTCTTGGTCTTCCAACATTCCTCTGAGATCCAGTATTCATCTTTGACTCTCCTGTTGGTCTTTGCCCCAGAGTAGGACAGTTCTTAGCTATATGACCTGGTTGATGACACCAGAAGCAAGTATTTGTACCAGATAAGCATTCTCCTTTATGTTGTCTTCCACATTTGCTACAACTGTTCACACTTGAACTGTCACTGCTACTGGACTTTGTCTTTTTCCAATTAAACTTTCCACCTTGTTAATTAGACTTGCCATGTGAATCTTGAGGGGTTTCTATAACTTCCCCACTTTTCCTCTTTTGAAAATCACGTCTCCTTTGAGTATTTTGTAGGTCTGCTTCTAGCCTTCTAGCTCTTTCAACCAGCACTGTATAATCTTCAATTCCAAGAGGAACTAGGGGTAATCTAATTGCATCCTTCAGTCCAGCTAAGAAGCGATGGCATTTATCATCCATAGTGTGTACTAACTGAGGAGCATATCTGGCTAACGTTGTAAATTCAGCTTCATACTGCATAACTGATTTGTCTCCTTGTATCAACCTCATAAACTTGTCCTGCATTTGCCTCCTCGCAGAAGGAGGTACGAACCAATCCCTGAACACTTGAGTAAAATCATTCCATCTGATTTGCATGCCAGGTATTCCTTCAAATTTTTCTTGATACAGGCCTCTCCACCATCTTTCAGCTTCTCCTTCTAATGCAAACGTTGCCAAGGAAACTTTTCTCTCTTCTGGACAGTACATTCCTTCTAATATCTTTTCAATCCTCAGCAACCAATTTTCAGCCTCTATTGATCCTTCTATACCTTTGAATAATGGTGGTCTCATATCCTGAAATAATTTCAGATATTTATCCATAACTATTCCACCACCACTACTACTCCCCGATGGTTGATTTCTTGTATCATGAATCAGCTGAGTTACAGCTGTCATCATTTGTGCCAGTGCATCAGGATTAACATTAACATTAGGCACTGATCTTCCCACTTCCTCTTCTCTAGGATTATCTTGATTCCTGTTGTCAATAAATATTCATTTCACATTAAACTTTCAATCATTGATATTCATCCTAATGGCTCTTTCAGTATGATTCAGATCTTAATTGGCTCTGATACCACTTTTGTCACGACCCGTCCCGGATGCTCGATCTAACGAGGCGGGTACGAAAAGTCGGACGGTAGTACATTTCCAAAAGTGTAAATTTACTCATCATCAAAACTTTTACAAAATACTGAAAAGCCACTAACAAAAGAAATTTTCTATTTTACCTGTTGTCATTTGCACCTCGCCTTTTGTAAACATGTTCTTCTCTTTCAGTCATTACTTCTCTTAGGAACTACCTGAAACATTTAAACTTGTGGTTTGAGTTTACTAAGTAAACTCAGTGGGAATTATATTAATTTATCTTTATAAAAATGGATTAATATATGTTCTTTCTTTTCTTAATCTTTTTCCTTTATTTCATTAACTTATACTTCTTTGGATATTTTCATTTATACTTTTTCGAAACAATGTTATCTTAAATTTTTCATTTATATTTCCTTTTCCCATTCGATTTACGCAGGAGCACCGACTTTAAAGTACCCAAGGGTACAACCTTTTCCAATTGATTTCCTTTTCCCCTTTTCCATAAAAATTTCCTTTTCCTTTCTCGTGCACGAGTACGGCGTCCCCAGCCAGTACCATAAGGGGGTGACTCCTGTCATTTTGTAATACCCTTTTCCTTTATTCTCTTTTCATTTCTCATTTTCATCCTTATAGTTATCATTGCATATAACATATATCACATGTATCCTTATAAATTATTTTCTTTCTTTTCTCATAAGCTTATCATAGATGGATTCTTTCTTAAGACTATAACATCATAAGGATTTGTCTTCAACATTTTATAATACGATATTTTAATCAATTATTTAGAAAATTGAAATCATGAATAAAACATAAAATAATATAATTTACCCACTTTGAACTCTTCAGGTCTTCGATGCTTGATCTTCTCTTGAATCAATTTCTCTTCTTGTTGAATCCTCGCGGGATCAACACCTACAACTTGATCTTTCACTCTCTAATTCTACTTTTGAATGGAGACTTCTCAAACTCTCAAAATCCTTCTTCTCGAAATTTCCTTTCTCTCCCAATTTCCTTTTTCTTCGCTACAATCTCTTCCCTAACCTTCAAGAAATAAATTGTTCACTTTAAATGAAGTAGAAGAAGAAATTTATAGGAAAAAAATCTGAAAGAAATTCAACAAACCTTCTTCTCTTAATCCTTCTCGTTCGTTTCTCTTGTTCTTCAATTTCTCCCAAAATAACACTTTGATAATGATAAGAATGAAAAGGAATCACTATTTCCTATCATTAAAAACAATCGTGTGCTAAAATTAGAAAAACGAAACTCACCTCGCTCTCCCGCACGAACGCCCGTCGCGCGCCCCTCTCTGTTTCGCGAACTGCCTCTGATCCGCGATCCTTCTGTTCGCGGGATTTAAAAGGCGGGCCGGCCGGTTCGGTTGAACCGGCCGGAAGAACCGGTTATCACACCTAAACGTTTCATGCAGGCAGCCCAACTTCAATTTTCCATGAGGTAATTTTTTAGCGATCTAGTTATATTTTAAAAGACGTGTATTAATTAAAGCGTGAAGAAATACTTGAATAGCATGTCCCTGTCTCCACTGGATCCATTCTTGGGGCTACCCTCAAAAAGGATTCGCGGTCATTTGTTCTATATGATAAGTTAATTATTGATATCAATCAATGTAATTGTTACAGATATCCTTACAATTTATGACCAAAAGGTAAACAATACCATAAAATGTTTAAAATATTTGGTTTTTCAACACTATGCATGGTTTTTTTGGTAATTATTTTTTGAAAGATGCTTTCTTTTTGCTGATAGAACATACCAAAATGTTGCAGGAGCGTGAAGTCAAAGCCAAACAGCAGCAGCTGATTAGTGGGGTATTTTATTCTTTATTATTGCTTCTTCCCTATTTTAACGGTTTGTTTACTAAACTGTGTTCTAATCAGGTGTCTGTATTGGCATATTGGATATCAACATATGCGTGGGACTTCTTCAGCTTCTTATTTCCTACTTCACTGGCAATATTTCTATTTTTCATTTTTGGTGCACATTTTAACTTCATCTCTCTCTCTCTATCTATCTATCTATATATACCTACACTCAATTTCCAGCACGAGCACACCCACTGACACACATGTATGAGATGAGCTTCTTTTTATATGAGTTGATTTAGGATGATGAAGGCTGCTGTTATATCAAAACTGGTGGAGGGAAATGTAGAATAAAAACTGCAACGTGGATCGATAGTGTGTTAAGTAATGATAGTTGCTGTGGTGTCATAAAACTGATATGTATAATTGAAGTAAATTATAATCATTTGAAGCAGCATATGTCTCCAAAGATAGTGGGCAGTGAAGTAGAGTAGAAATTGCTCTAGGAAGGTTGTGAAGATCAATTATTAGCTTACATATCTCTAAAGATATCTCAATGCAAAAATCTCCATGAAACATTATTTATCTCATGCTCAACAATTTTCTTTGGTTCAGGCATTTCATTTAATACTAACTAATGACCAATCATAAGCACGATGGTAAACACAAATACGAGCATATCATAACTATACTCAAAATCTAATTTATCATAAAAAAAGATTTGTGTAACTATATTGATCATCATAAATTCAACATCTATAAGATTCCTATGATCATGAACTTCTTCTTAAGAAGAATTGTCATGGAGAGAAGGAACGTAAAGTTTTGTCACAAGTGAATAAACAAAAAAGGTTTTGAATTTTGGGAGGCCAAATGAACATATGAGACCTATCACCTATGTAAGGAATTGCATGGGACTAAAGGATAAGGCCTTTGTAAAAATTTTTGAAATCCTTGATGATGAGTAGAGGTATCATCATTGTCATAAACATGAAGAAAATAATTTTTGTAATCTTAAATGATAATGATCAACGTAATCATAGTCATCATTGTAATGACATGAATATCATGCCCTATATGACACCTCTTGGTCGAGCATAGAATATGATAGTTATAGGTGCAATTCGATTGATTGAATCTCCAGCACAATCCATCATGGGAGAGTGGTGATAAATTCAATCACCGAAGCAATTAGAACCTACACGTCCAACACAACTCTGAACTCACAGAAATCCAATAAAATCTAGTGAGTTATAAAGTGCGATATGATAAATATTTCTAATATATAATTGAAATTGATGAGGACATCGACAGACGCTACCGACATGTTTATCGCCGGCAAAACCGCAGATCGACGGCCACGATTCAGCGCCTCTACTTTTGATTTAGATGTCATGATGTATTTTATTATTGTCTTGTTTTATTTTCTGTCTTTCCATTTTTACCCCTGTGGGGAGTTATTTTATCATTGTAGCCCAGGGGGCAATTTAGTATTTTGGCTTTATATGAGTTGAGACCTATATATAGTGGTCTCTTGTATCATTTGGAGGTTAATGAATTATTGAATGAAAATTTGATTTTTGTTTCTTCTTACTCTTCTTGCATGAGAGCTAGAGAGAAGTGAGAGAGAAAGCCCAAGGTGAGGGTCAAAAGCAACACCCACTAGTCATTGGAAGAGTACGTGACTCGTGGTTTATCCCCTTCATCCCGCTCTTCTTCTTTCTCCCCAAAACCCCCCGGCCCTAGGCCATCCTAAGCCGTTGGCCACCCCACCCTCCCCTTTGCCGCCGGTAAACCTCTTCATCACCGACCTCCTCGTTCCCCATTCCCTACAACGGCTAATTTGGAAATTCAAGATTTGAATTTCGAAAACTTTCCAAATTTGGAACTTCCAAATTAGGAAAGTTTTAACTCCGTTTTCATGACAAAATTCAAATTCAAACGAATTTTGTGTTAATCCTTCTTAAACATCATGCACCCAATTTGGAAACCATCCAATTGCTCCCACACCAATTCCCCCCCTCTAGATGCCGCCGGCCACATGCTTGGGTGGAGCCCATTAATTCCCCATTAAGGCATTGATTCCTCTTGAATTGGGAATTGACTCCAAACAATTTTCCCTCCTAATTTACTTAAAACTGAAATCAAATTTCAGTTTTAAATTTTCAAACCTCCTCCCTCCCTCTATTGACCGCCGGCCCCCCTCCTTGGCTTCCCCTCATTAACTCCACTTAATGCCTTAATTGCTTGATTGGAAATTTCAAATTCAATGAAATTTTCCCTCCAAACTTAATCAAAACTGAAATTACTTCAGATTTTGATTAATTCCCTAAGAGAGATCATCTAAACCTAATTGGCTTTCAAACCTTGTTCCTCTCTACACCCGCCGGCCACCCTCTCCCTTGGAATCCCGCCGTCCCCCATCCTCTCTCCTCTCGTCTCTTGAATCAAGAGTCCAAGAGGGAGCGAAGGCGACGTCTTCCATCTCCGTGTCAATGACGCATGGCTGATCCGGAGCTTGAGTGGGGTCTTGTGTTCAACGCCGACGGAAGCATCAACATCCTACGATCTCCGTGCTTCGACATAGGATTTGAAGACGAAACCACCGTTGAAGAATACTTGGAGAGAGTTGTCCCGATCCTTGCAAGCATCTACGATCGACGATTTTCAAAGTACAATTGGAGCCTCGACGGCCACTTACGACATCCCTCCCCACCAGCTACCTTTCCTTCGACGAAGTTCTTCGGCGCCTTCTCTCTAGTGGTAATATCCTTCATTGCTTGGATCTTCTATCTCCGCTAAAGCCTACCAATATTTGAGTGAGACGGCCACGAGGTGAAATTCTCGTTGTTAAACGTTGGGTTTTGTTATTTGTACTTTGCATTTAAATTCTCCTTGAAATTTGAATGAATTGATTCGGTTAATCTCTATTGCATATCTTTGAGCCTAAGCAAGTTGAAAATTTCAAAATCCTTTACTCATTTGTATGTGATAGCTTTAAATTTAAATGAGCCATACTTTAACCAATTCTCTTTTAAATTTCTAATTGCAACTCCTATTGGGATTCACATCATATTTGGTATCAGAGCATGGCTAGCATGCTTTGATCATGCTAGATGCATCCTAGGCGTCTCCTTTAGATTGTCTTTAGTTTTCGCATGCATAACATCATCTAAATTAGTTTTACTTACTGTTTTCTTTTGCTATCCTGAAATTCCTGCAGTAGAATTTTCATGTTACATGATCATATTTAAGTGTTTAGGTGCTGCCATCGTTACATTCACCTTCATAATAGTCTAGGCCACTTAGACTTTTGTTGTCCACGTTTGCACATTTAGTTTTAGAGAACAATAATAAGCAAGATCTCATGTTGATTTGAACGATAAAATAAAATATTAAAGTGATAAGTAGCGTTGGTTAAATTACGTGCATAGAAGTTAAGAGCATAAAAAGATCAATCAATTTAATCTACTTTTGCATACGTGACTGGTCTCAACAACAAATCCTTTTGTTAACATTAAGACTAGCTGCTACAAGGAAACCTTCACTCAACTCTTCCTATTACTAGGCTTTAGCGGAGGGACCAACAACATCTTTGTGAATCAAAATAGAACCGCGTTGGAGAAATAAACTAAGAGGCTAAAAGAGTCGGAGGTTGAGTTTACCCGAAGTATGAAGTATACGAAGCTCCGGTGGTCATAGGAAGGCTTGGAAGGAGGTAGGTGGCATCCACGAACCTTCTTGAAGGTGTGATCAGCAATCTGACGCGTCTGGACAGCGTTTGAAGACCTTCCACTCGGCTGGACAGCAAGAAACAGCACTAGAAGGCGGTTGGATTTTCTGGACAGCAGGAGAACAAAACTGGGACAGCAATTTCCAGGTCGTGGGAGGGTAGGCTGACATGCCAACATCCCGAATTCTCTGAACGTCAAGGAGGCTGGTCTTGGATAGATCCTGGACAGCAATCTGGAGCTATTTTGGACTGCAACGTTGCTGTTCTGAAGTTTTGGATAGCAATTAGAAGCTTAAGGAGGCCATACGGCTGATCTCCCCTTGTTGGAATGGATGGACAACAGGATGTCCTTCTTTAGACAACAGTTCGAGTGGGTTTTGTTGATAGGAGAAGCTTGGGCTTGGTGAGGACGAGGTAAGGTGAATTGATGGAGAAGTGGAGAATTATTGTAGAGAGGAGAAATCTGAAATTTAATTTCAGAGTTTGAATTAGAGAGGGAGGGAAAATTAATGCGAATTCAAAATTCCCCTAAATTTTGGCTAGGGGCCGGCGGTTATAGGAGGGGATTAAGGTAGCATTAATTATGAATTGAATTGAAGTGTAGAGAGAAACATGGGGGAGGAGGGGCCGGCCATGTGGAGAGGGGAGAGAGGAGTTAAATTGCTTAGTATGTGGGCCCCTAAGCAATAATTATTAATTAAATTTCAGATTGGGGATTAATTGGGAGGTTTCCTAAGAGGGAATTGCATTAATTGGGCTGATTTTGAATTCCAAATAATTTGAATTTGGAGTAAGTCTTTCCAATTTAATACTAACCCAAAAATTAAACTAATGAAGGCTAATTGATTGAGGCCAATGGTGGCGTTGAGCCGGCGGGTGGGCTGTTTGGGTGGCCGGTTATTTGCAGGTGATGGAGGATGGGACAGTGGATGGTGGAGGGGAGGTTTGAGTGGGTGGCGGGTTGGCCATTGGCAACCGGCGGGAAAGGGACGGAGTAGGGTTGAATCTGTCGGGCTTGGGGGAGGATGGGGATGTTCGGCCAGCGAGTAGAAGTTTGGGGAATGGAATTCGATGCAAGAAAAAAAAAATAAAAGAAAAGAAAGATAAGAGAACCGCGAACCTTGGAATCCACCAAGATTGACGGGTATTGCTTTTGCCCCTCTTGGACCTCTCCTCTCACGAACTCACTAAGAGATCATCCAAAGAGATAAAACCTACCGATAAGGTATTACATATTATGATTATTAAATGAATTTGGTTACATAATGGCATAACTTACCGATAAGGTAATTGTATTGAAGTGTAAAAAAAATGCCAAGTTTCCAACTATTGTATGCACTATACTAGCCAAGTGTACTAATATTAATTGGGAAAAGGACCAAAAGGGTCCCTTAACTTTTTATGAAATGTCAAAATGATCCCCAACTATATTCAAGGACTATTTTGGTCTCTCAAATCCTTTAAAAAGAACCAAAATAATCGCATGGTGGGATTATTTTGGTTTATTTTTAAAGAGCTGGGGGACCAAAATGGTCCTTTAATATAGTTGAGGAACATTTTGGTCTTTTTTTAAAGAGTCAATGGATCATTTTGGTCCATTTCTCAAGATTAATTACATCATAACTATACTTATTATTCATTAATTTGTATATTATACCTTATCATAAGCTTAGAGTATATCAGCTGTTATTTATGGATGTCTAGACTTATTAGTCATTATAAAATAGTAGATTGTATCAAATCCACATCATATATCTTCGTAAGGTCATCATCTAGTCTGTGGGTAACCTTGATAGAGTTCGATAGAGCTCAGGTCTATTAAGTTTAATATTCTTTCTACAGTTATGTTGTTTGAGATTATATGTAATACGATTTATGGCTGACTTGATATCATAATGAAGCTTCCTAGAACCCTTCCATTTAACATTTAAATTTTCTAAGCAATTTTTAGCCATAACAATTTATATACTTTAGTTCCATAGATTTAAATTCAACTTCTGTGCTAGATCTTGCTTCCACATTTTATTTTATTTTATTTCCAAGTTGTAAAAGTTTTTTTCTAAATATATGCAATATTTTGAAGCTGACCAGTCAACCATTGATTTTGGATTATTTGCATCTGGGTATGTTTTAAGGCTAAAATCCTCCACCTTTTTTTTATAAAGTGCAATAGGAGCAATTCATTAACATTTTTTATAGTATACAGAAAATACAAAAGAGTAAATATATAAAGCATGAAGTGAAAGGATTTAACATCTAGTAATATTGAAAAATATCAAAGGACAATAAGATCTCAATTAAATCGCCTTTCTTGAAGCTTGATGAAAGCTAGAGAATGTCAATATATTTTATTTTATATATCCCCGTCTGCTAAATAGGATATGGAATCGCTTATCAATGAGAACATTATAACTCATATTGGCCCCCTCAAAATTATGTAATCTCATGACCATCTGTCTTTGTCTTCACTGATGGGATAGAGAGGCAAAATAACCATGACTATAGAGTTAAAAAACTATTCTCTTATTTTCAGAAGATTTAGAAGCCATATCTATAAGGCTACTAGGGATAGGTATAATAGAATTGGGATCCTGAGGTAAATTAATAGATTCTCAAGCTAAGAGCAAACCTGAAGTGACAATGGATGAGCATGCTCAAATCCTCTAGCTCGTTTGATAAAATTTCTTTGCCCGGTGTTCCCTTTAAATATTGTAGAATTTTATATATCGACTTAAGGTAGGATTCTTTAATTTTGTGCGTGAATTGATCAGCACACCAACGACATAGGCAATATTAGGTATGGTATAAAATAAATAGATCAGTCTACCCATCATTCTCTAATATGAGATTTTAAAATTCATGGAGCTTTCAAAAAGTTTAAATATTAACTTACATATATCTTTCAACCTATATGTTATGTTTGTTTGTTTGTTTTTAATAATATGAAAATTATATATCGAAAGTGTTCAACTTCTTTGACTTCAAGTTCTTTTTGTTTTTTTTTTAATTATTAATTTTTTTCAAGTCATTACCTTTCATGATAATATCACCAACATAAATTATCAGTATGGTGGCTTTCCAAGTTAAATAATCTATGATCTTAATTTTGTTTGTATCTCATGTTGAGTATTATCTTAGCAAATAAAAATATTTTTGAGAATAAGATTCAAGATTTCAAAATTTTGATTGTGCTTGAACAAGCTAATGTTTTGTGAAAAAAAAAGCTAATGATATTAAAAATGTTGCAAAGAGGATGTAATATTAAAAATGTGTTTTTATTAGAAAATGATATTCAACCTATGGGGATGAAATATTTCGACAAGTTATTCAATTAAGATTGTAATAATAAGATTGACTTTAGTGATCATAGCATACTATATATATATATAAGTAAAATCGAAGTTAGAGAGATTTTAAAGAAAATGTAGTATGGAAAAGCGGTTGGATCTTATGATAATCCAATAGAGGCATGAAAATGCTTAGGGAATGAAGGAATTTTTTGGCTTATTAAACTTTTTAATATTATTTTGAAGACTAAAAAGATGTCAAATGAGTGAAGGATTGTGTTGATTCTTATTTTTAAGAGTAAAATTGTTGCACAAGAGTGCAAATTATGGAGGAATTAAGTTAATGTGTCATTCTTTAAAACTTGGGATAGAGTAATTGAACATAGATTACGGCATGATACTAATATTTCTCAAAATAAATTTAATTCATTTTTGGTAGGTTTTACCATGGAAGATATGCATTTTTTGTGAATTTTGATGGAATAGTATAAAGAGAATAAGGAGGATCTTCATGTGATATTTATTTATTTAAAGAAAGAATATGATAAAGTTCTAAGAGAAGCACCATAGAGAGTTCTAAAAAAGAAAGGAGTTAATTATGTTTATATTCAAGTCATTAAGGATATATTCAGGTCAAAACACAAGGTGGTTTGACCAAGTATTTTCCTATTCTAGTTGGATTATATTAAGGATCGGCTTTAAGCCCATATCTTTTTGCTCTGGTCTTGGATGCTCTTACTAGACATTTGCCAGAGGATGTAACCTGCATATGCTTTTTGCTGATATTATTCTTCTTGTTGATAAGACTAGAGAGGGAGTTGAAGGAAAATTTAATTTGTTGAGGTCAACCTTATAGTTTAAAGGTTTTCGTTTTAGTAGATCTAAAATTGAATACATCAAGTGCACTTTTAATAATTATAGGTCTAGTGTGGGATTCCGATTTTGGGCTGTCAAGTCATTAAAACAAGTACACGTTTTAGATATCCTGAGTCTACTGTTCAAAGTTATGATGAAATAGATGTGGATATTTTTAGTAGAATTTAAGTTGGATGGTTGAAGTGGAAGAATGCATCGAATCTAATGTGTAATAAAAAAGTACCCCTCAA
Organism: Dendrobium huoshanense; assembly: GCA_016618105.1. NCBI lineage: Eukaryota > Viridiplantae > Streptophyta > Magnoliopsida > Asparagales > Orchidaceae > Dendrobium > Dendrobium huoshanense. Next base: position 41,100,618 of record CM028355.1, read on the forward strand.
ACTTATGGGAAAATTCTTTAAGATGGTAGTAAGACTTGCAATTATTTATGGAACAAAATGTTGGCCATTAAAAGACAAGCATAAAATTAAGTGTTGCAAAGATAAGGATGTTTCGGTTGATGAGTGGCTTTACACTCGGAGACAAAATGTCAAACTAGTATATATGTGAAAGGTTGAAGTAACTCCAGTGGTGGATAAGTTTAGAGATGGTTTGATCTTATAAAATGTTGGCTTTCTAATGACTTGATTAGGAGAGTAGATGTATTAGATATGACATATATTAAGAAATGTAGAGGTAGACCTGAAAAGATTTGGTTATAAAGTATTAGAAATTACATTTGCTTATTAGATTTAAATGAGAATTTGATTTTTAATAGGACAAAATGGAGAAAAAAGATTCATGTAGCTGACCCCATGTAGAGGAATAAGGGCTTAATGTTGTTTTTTTTCGTTGTTGTCCTTGTTGGAAAGGATGAGTAAGATGGTATTTACATCACTTTTTGGCTTTTAGTCAAAACATCAGTGAAATCGTCAATAAAGGACATAAATCATCGAGCACCAAAGATGAAAAAACAGGAAAATGGTTTTTTGTCACTCATTGGAAAATTGGTTAGAAACTTAATTTATCGAACAATGAAGATGGGTGCCCAATGGGTTTCTAAGTGAAGAGATAATAATAAAGGTTATATGAATTTTCCTTGATCAGTGTTTCCTCAAGATGAAGCTAAAGGTTTTTTTTTTCTTCTATACATAGTTTAAAATTGCGTAATTAGAGGCGCGCCTCTGCGCAATTCTGGGCAAAATCGCCTCATTGCTTAAGCCATTTTGGCTTTTCGTGAGGCGTACGCCTCTTTTATTGTGAGGCGCGCCTCTGAAGCTGAATTGTACAATTTAGTGTGAGGCGCACACCTCTAATAACCGGGACCCACACACTTAAGTCTAAATGAAATAAGCTTTCTTCTTCCCCTCTCATATCAGCCTACCCGAAACCGAGCAGACAAAAAAAACTTCAGGCCCGCCACCTATTCCTCATGACGTCCGCTTGGTCTCCCTTCCTGCTGCCTCTCCTGTCGGCGCTGCCTCTCTCCGGCGATCTTGAAGTGTCCGGCCGCCCTCTAGGAGAAGTCCACAACCAAATTTAGGTTTTTTTTTTAGTTCAACGAAAGATTTTTCAAGTAAAAAAAAATCTAAGGTTTTTTATTGTTTGAGATTTTTTTTTTCACATTTGTGCATTAGGAAACATGGTTAGAGGCAAGGAAAAGGTAAATACGTCATTGCGGTGTGACCCTCCTTGGGAATACAGTGTGCAAGTTGATGTAAGAGGCGGCGAGAAAACATATGTGTATTTAAAATGCAATTTTTGTGATAAAGTGGTGAAGAGGGGAGTAACTCGCATGAAGGAACACTTATACAGCTCACATAAGAATGTAGCACATTGTGCGAATGTTTCGGATAACGTGAAGGAGGAAATTACAGCTTATATGAAAAGAGTACGACGGCTAAACATTTACAACAGGAGCAATTTGATAAAAGGGTCGAACATGGTGCTTACTTTGGGAGCGAGAGTGGAAAGGGCTCTTCCTCCACTGTACAAGTGTTGAAAAGCAATTTGATGAAAGGTTTTGATACACTAAGATTTTGTGGTTCTGTACTTTGGGACATGATTTTATTGCATATATTTTCTTACTTTCCACTAATTTCATTTTTCATTTAGATGTTTTTATTGTATGATAGAATCTTATTATTATTTACCTGCTAAAACCCTTAAATTCTCATTTACGCAATTCTTCGTCCGTGAGGCTTATTCCTCGCACCGCCTCGAGGCTTACGCCTCACCTCACGGACGAAAAACGCCTCGAGGCTTATTTACGCAATTTTAAACCTTGCTTCTGTAGAAGAGGATGGTGTTTGTCCACCTAGTTAAATTTTAATTATATGTGCTTGTAATTTGGGATTGACTTTTTTTTGTTTTTTTTTGCTCCTTAGTGGTGAATATTACATTTATCCACCTAGTTTACATTCTTTGGCATTCATACTTCAGATAAACTTCATATTTTCTTTTATTGTATTTAAATCTAATGGTAGCCAGATAATTTTTGCGTGAGGTGTGTTATATAATTTTATGTGGAATAAGTTTATATTCTACACCTAAACAATTTTAGCTACATTTCCCTTAATAAAAGATAACATTAGTCATATTGATTTATAGCCTAATAATATTTAATGATTTAATTTGGCCATTTTTTTCGTGCATATTTGACTATTGATCAAAGTGTGATCTATATGTCTGTATTGTTATGAAGCAATATTACTCACCCAACATGATTGTACAAAAATATGGGATTAGATGGAGGTGAAATTCTTGCCAATGGCTAAGTTGTTTATTTGACTCCCTCCTCCCCCTTAGTAGGGGTCTAGAATCCCACTAGTAAGCAGCAAAGGGAGGAAGAAAGATGACCTGTTCTAGATTCTTAATATATATTGATGTAGATAAAGGGGGGTCAACACAATTCCAAAATAAATCAAATTTTGGCTTCCATTGAGTCTAGTAGTTTAACATATTTGAGCTGAACTTTTAATTCATTTATTATCTTACTTTCTATTAAATGTTATTTAGTTTTTAATGTTTCTTTTTATGATGTCTCTTGGGTTTCCAAAAAGGGCTTTTGGAATCCCAAGATGGTTGTTTAGTCTTCCCATGCATGACTCCTTGGATTCCTCCATGGTTTCATTGCATTTGCCCCTTGCGATTCCGGCCGGCTACTGGTTTCCCGTGCCTGGGCTCTTTCCCGTGGCCGTGACTCCTTGGAACCGTGCGGCCTCCTTGGCTCCCGCGGTTGCCACTTCGGTTCTTGGGTTTGGGTGTGTTTTTTCGTGCAAAGTATTATTGTTATGTGATGTTTAGAATTCCTATTGGAATTTAATGTTATGTGTCTTTTGATCTTCCCCTTTCATACCTATATATATGGGGGGTATTGCAATGTTTTAAATAGTGAATGTGATATGTGATTTTTGAAAAAAAATCTGTTAACCTGCGGGTTGCTTGGAAATCCTGCGGGCTCTTTCCACCCTTCTTCTCGGGCTTCTAATCTCTTCGTCTCTCCGCAAGTGCCGCTCCACCTGTATCTTTCTTCCAAGTGCAGCAACTTTAGGGTGTCGTCATTTTATTTCGAGTCGAGTTTGTGTTTTAATTTCTTTTTGTTTCTTTAATTTGAAATGTAAGAGTTTGTTCGTCTCTTTTCTCGTCTTTAGTCAATTTCGTCCGTAGAAGTCCGTCGTGTCTTTTTGTGATCGAAGAATATAGGCTCCCTATATTTTTTGATCGCATTATATATGGTCATAAAATTGCATATGTTTTGATAACTTTACACCATAGAATAAGTCAAAACATGGACTCGTCTTAATTCTCACACAAATATTTGTGTGTGCATATATACATCCATACATAAAGAGGGGCACAACAGTGTAGATGCATACATGTGAGTGTGAATCCCTTTCTTTATTAGCATTCTAGTATTAGGAAAAATACTGGTGCTGTTTTTATTAAAGTCATCCATTACTTACTTGATGCTTGCTTCATTTGTAGATCTGAGTCAGTTCATTGGATATGGCTGTTTGATGCCAACAGTTATCATCTTTTTGGAATATGGTGCTGCGGTTGCTGCTTCAACTTATTGCCTCACATTTTTCTTTACTGATCATTCAATTGCTCAGGTAGATAATTTCTAGTATTTCAGTAAAACATTTCTGTAATCTTTTTAATAATTTGAATCTTTCAGCTTTCTTTCTCTTAATTGCAGAATGTAATTTTGCTGGTTCACTTTCTTGGTGGACTCATTCTGATGGTTATTTCCTTTATTATGGGCCTTGTTAATGCAACTAAAGCCGCTAATTCTTTCTTAAAGGTATGTTTTAGAGTTCTTGTAACTCTGCAATTTATCATCGCTCATGAGATTTGTAATTTGTCTAACTTTTTTCTTCATTCAGTTTTGAGTTAATAAAATTTTTTTAGCTAATTATTTGATATTAATTCTAACCTTATGACACCCCATTTTTGACCCCCTATAATTAATCTAGAGTGTAACATAGAAGAAGATTCTAAACAGACATCCTTTTTACTAACACTCATTCTGAACTACCTCTATCAAAACTAGGGAGGAAGAAGTGTACTATTCAAAATATCCTAACATATCAAGATTTTTACTTAGCAACAGGAAGTATGTAATATATCTCAAATAAAATTCACATCTCAATTGAAAGACAGAGCTTTATTAAAACTTTTAAAATTTACTTGCATAACCAAAAGTATTTGTACAGCTCTTACTAAGATCTCTTTGTACACCCAAAAGTATATGTACTCAACAAGAATAGTCAACTATCATGCATACTACACTGGCTCCTTCCCCTTACCTATAGTACAACTATTACTAATGAGACAACTACTACTAATGAGCTAGAGCTCATTGAAATACGCAAGCAATATATATAAAATAATAATAGCATTTTTTTTACAATTAGTTTAAAACTCATGTAAGTTCCATACTGGTCATAAGAAATGCATAACATTACTTTCTTTCTTGGTTCATTTAATATATTTACACAAGTCATATGATGGCTATAGTTTTTTGCATCATTCCAGCTTTCTAATTCAAGAGTGGGTCTGAATTCCCTACTTTTATAATTGAAGCTGCTCTCTTATTCAATGTTGGGTCTGAATTTTCAACTTTAAGAATTTCGAGTGTAGTCTTACCTAGTTAGGTATTTCACCTTTACTTGTGCGGTTCTATCTCTCATATATAATTTATTTCATTTTTTTTCATATCATTCACTTTTCACAATCATATAGGGTGCTAATGTAATTTTTATTACTTAATGAATCAACAATAAACTGGAATAAACTAAAATAAATGCTATCATAACATAATAAATATGAAGTTGCAAATATAAAATTGTTGCTATTTCCTATGCATTGTTTGGGCATATCAGAACCAGGGGTAAACAACCTAAAGCATACATTTTTGCTATTTATGATACATTTAAATAAAATAAGACAGTTATAGGATAATCTTATAAATTTACCTCAAATGTACTTCTCTTCATTCAACCCAAAAATATTTCCCTAACAGATTTCAACAAATCTTTAGCTGGCAATATAGCAGCCATATAGCAACAACAATCATGATTTAATTTCAGCTTTTCTTCTCCTTTTTCTTATTGATTTCACTTATTTCTTCAAACTACATCTAGCAAACCTTACTTTCGGCACTCCTTAACTTAATTCCAACAACTATGTAATGAATTCCAGCAACTATGTTCATCAAACATGGCAAGTAAACATTAAGTAAACTACAATAGCAGCCCTTACCTATAGTTTTCATCAACCCTACAGCAGCAACATTACCTATTTTAAGTAAACAACACCTCATTTCAGCCATTAATTATAGCATCTACCTAATTTACCTTACCTTGATTTGCTGAAATTTTTTCCCCATCAGCTTGCATTAGCAGCACCCTCACCCTCTCAGCTCATGCTATTCTGCTTTCGGCCAGTAGCAACCCCTCCTCCAACTCCCAGCTCATGCTATTCTCAGCTTGCATAGTGACAGGTGTGAGGAGAAGTGGCTGAAGGATTTTAATTGATTCCCTTGCTTACTAATATAATATACTAGCAAGTCCACTACTATTCCAATCTTACATTTTAATACTATATTTTTTAATCCACTAACTGTTGACTGAAAAAAAAAAAAAAAATAACAGACACACTTGCCTTCGAAGCCGACCCCACCTCATGACGGATATCGCCAAACAACACAATGTTTCGTTCCCGTAACTATCATTCAGTAAGGCAATAAAATAAAAGGAAGAAATTCAGAAAGAGGGACACACGCTCGCTTCTTCCGCTCCTTCGATCCCAACATTGTTGTTCAACTTTGTTGTTTCGCAGGAGGCGTCTAGGGTTCATTTCCTTCTTCACTTTTTCGTCATTGTTGTTCGGCTTCGTTACTTCGCAGGAGGAAGAGATTGCATGGTCGCTCCTTCCGCCCCTTCGTTGCTTCGTAGGTGGAGAGATTGCTCGAGTCTCTTCTTCCTTTCCTTCGTTGTTATCCGACTTTGCTTCACAGGAGGCGAAGAGATTGCTTGAGTCACTTTTTCCTTTCCTTCGCTGTTGTCTGACTTCTTTGCTTCACAAGAGGTGTAGAGATTGCACGCGTCGCCCCTCTAACTCCTTGTTACTGTCCAGCCTCGTTGCTTTACATGAGGTATATAGATTTACACCAGTCGCATCTTCAGCTTCTTTGTTACTACTCGACTGTGCTCCTTCTCTGACTGAACCCAACCATGCTCGATCAGATTCTTCTCTCCCTCTCTTTGTTAATATATATATATATATATATATATATATATATATATATATATATATATATATATATATATATATATATATATATATATATATATATATGAGATAAATAATAATAGTAATAAAAGAAGAAGAAAATTGATTTTTTTAAACAGGTGTCGAAGACCTCGTGTAGAACCGACGAAGCCCTAAATGTAATAAGCACTCTCAACTCTCTATAACTAAAAAAAAAAAAGTAAAATTGATCAAGGAAGCGCCTCAAATTGTCTCGAGGCGTTATGCCTCAAGGTGTCACCTCAATGAAGAAAATTGTAGCCTTGGCCAAACTACTGAGGCTTAAGCCTCGAGACATCCAAGTTGCTCCTCGATTCGAGGTGCGCCTTGAGGCGTACGCTTCAAATGCTTTTTTAAACCATGTTAGCAGTAGATGATTATGCCACTTGTTTTTTTAGCATAAAACTGGTAAGAGTAGCCTAATGTGAGTTGAATGATTGTTAAGCCTGAATTAAGTTGTAGACTTGCTAAATAATCTATTCAAGACTTGACTGAATGTAGCATGTATGTGTTTTTCTTATTTATTCAAAATATTTCATTTGTTTCTTCTATAATTAAGGAAGGTGTATTTTTCCAGAATTTCTTCAGGCTGTCGCCAGCATTTTGCTTTGCAGATGGGCTTGCATCTCTTGCTCTTCGACACCAAGATATGAAACTAGGATCAAAACATCAAATTCTTGACTGGAACATTACCGGTGCTTCTCTCTGTTATTTAGCTGTTGAGGTAACTTCAAATTCATTTCTTTTAGTTTCAATTTGATTAATTGGCATGCTATTTTCTGTTCCATGCTATGTTTAATTAAAGCTGTCTTGTCTAAGTCATCTCTATATTTCTTAATAGAGGCATCATTCCCTCGATAGACTTTATCATGCCGCCATGCAATTGACTTAAAGTTATTTGTTAAGCTCTGGCAAATATCACTTCTTAAGTTTTTTTATTGAAAAGCTTGCCATCCTTCCACCTTTAATCTACATCTTTGGTCATTTTTCTCTTATTGTTTTGGTTATCTGTAACCAAATAGGTGCAGCATCACTTCTTCCTGTAATCAGCTAAGACATTCAATGTTTTGTTGCTTGAAACCTGTTTACACAAGAGAGCATAATGGAAGAGTTCGCAGGTTTTGTTAACGAGTTACTTTGTCTAATATTGATATAGGATTAGCATGGAAACTGAAAATAGAATACTAACAAAAAAAAATTTTAGAGTAAGATTCAAGATATAAGATTTTGACTATGCATGTAGAAGTTAATGTTACGAGGAAAAAAGTAACTAGTGATATTAAGAATGTTGCAAAGGATGTGTCGGCGTGGATATAGTTTACGACATGTTACTAATGTTTCTCATAATCAATTTGGATTCATGCCGTGTAGGTCTACTATGGAAGGTATAGATTTATTGAGAGGTTTGATGGAGAAATTGATGAGGACATCGTCAGCATTTTCGACGCCGGAGATCGACGGCCACGAGCATGACTTGCATTTTGTCATTTTATGTAGTAGCGTATTTTATTTTGATGTTTTTCCATTTTTGCCCTTATGGGCATTTAGTCGCTTATGTAGCCCGGAAGGGCATTTGTGTCATTTCTTATTGTTTTTCATTTTGGCCTATTTATATGCGGTCTCATGCATTGTAATTTGATTATTGATTGAATGAAAATTTCCCATGCTTTGTTCTCTTTGTGAGTGCATGAAGTTCTCTAGGTGAGTGCTTCTCCTTGAGATCTCTTAGTGAGTTCTCTAGTTATTTTTTGTTTTTATTTTCTTTACCTGATCTTCTTCCCACTAGAGAATTCTTCCAATTTCCGTTTTCCCTTGCTCTTGCCGCTGGCCCCTAGGGATTTCCCCCACCGCCGGCCAAGCTCCACCTCCTCTCTTCCCCCCATCCCTTGCCGCCGCCTCCCTTTGAAACCGCCCAAGCCGCCGGCCTATAAAGCCCCATCCACTGGCCAGCCACCCACCCAACAGCCCGCCGGCCACCCTTGAATCCCCTTGCCGCCGATCTCCTCTAGCCCTCCTTTTTGAATTTCAAATTTCCCTCCTTTAATGACTTTCCTAATTAAGGCAAATTAAATTGGGAAATTAATTTAATGGGAGTTACACTTGATTTGATATTCAAATTTCAATTCCCTCCTATTGTCATATGAGTTTAGGAGTTACTTAATATAATTAATTCTGAAATTAAAATCAGAATTTCGGTTATATTAATTTAATCCTATGTGGTCCCCCACCTATTCAAATCCTCATGCCACATCACCCCTTACATGGCCGGCCCACCTCCTCTCTCCAATCCCCTTAATCTCTATAATTACTCATTAATTACCCACCCAAATCCCAACCTGAGCTGCCGCCCATTGTTCTCCCTCATATTGAATTAAATCCCTCCCATATACTCTATAACTCTCCTTTCCAAATCTGCCCCAACCACACCCGTTACCTCCCACTAGTCTCCCCACGTTCTCCTCTCTTTTCCATGTGATTCTCGCTGGATTGGCCTTGTGTTCCAGCAGGTGACTTGCTGTCCAGATTTTCTGCAGGATAACAGTGGCTGTTCACCCTTCTAAAACCTAGAAGCTGCTGTCCAGAAACATCAATTTTCTGTCCAAGGACTTCAGATCAAGCTGGATGGCTGTTCGCCACCCTGAAATTGTCAAACTGCTGTCCATGGACAGCTAGAAGTTGTGTGCTGCTGTCCGCCACCTTGCAAGCATCCAATCATTCGCATCAGAGCTCTGTATTGCCTTACTGTTGGATTCCAGACTATGAGTGTTGGTTGTACTTCACCCAGAAACTGCCAGAATATCGTACCATTGGACGACCACCACCCTCCACCACTCCGGCCACCTACCCAAGAATGACGACCTTAGGCTCCTTCTTCCTCGGAGTGACCTCGGTTCTAATGTGGAGATTCTTCTTCCGCTAAAGCCTAGACTAGTTGAGCGTATGAGTTCCAAAGGTGAAAACTCTCAATATTAAATCGTGGATTCTTGTGCAACGTCGTAGCTTTACAATTCTTCTTTGTATTTCTTGAATTGTTTGGTGGATTGATCTTGCTCTACTTTGCCTAACCAAGCTGAAACCACGAATTCCGATGTTCAATCTTTTGCTATAAGTGATAATTTTACTTTGGGATTATTTGTTTAAATTGCTCTCGTTAATTTCTTAAAGTAACTACATTGCATGTACGTTTCACATCAGAAATATAGAGAGAACAAAGAGGATTTACAAATGATATTTATTGATTTTGAAAAAGAATATGATAAAGTTCCAAGAAAAGTGCTCTAGAGAGTTCTAAAAAAGAAAAGAGTTAATAATGCTTATATTTAAGTCGTTAAAAATATATATGTAGGAGTTGTTACTTGTGTTCAAACACAAGATGGTTTCACCAATTATTTTCCTATTTCGTTTGGATTACATCAAGGATCAGTTGTAAGCCCATATCTTTTTGCTTTAGTCATGGATGTTCTTATTAGACATTTACAAGAGGATGTTGCCTCGTACATGCTTTTTGCTGATGATATTCTTCTTGTTAATAAGACTAGAGAGGGAGTTGAAAGAAAACTTGAATTATGAAGGTCAACCTTAGAACCTAAAGGTTTTTGTTTTAGTATATCTAAAACTGAATGCATGGAGTGTAATTTTAGGAGGGATTGCCTCTTTGGGCAATCAAGTCATTAACAAGAGTACACATTTTAGATATCTTGGGTCTATTATTTAAAGTAATGGTGAAATTGATGGGGATATTATTAGTAGAATTCAAGTTGTATTATTAAAGTAGAGAAATGCATCCAGCCCTTTTGTGTGATAGAAAAGTAGCCCTCAAACTTAGAGGTAAAATTTATAACATCATTGTGAGACCTACAATGCTTTATGGCGTAGAATGTTGGTCATTAAAAGAGAAGCATAAAGTTAAGTGTTACAAAGATGAGTATGCTCAGTTGGATGAGTGGCTTCACTCTTAAAGATAGAATGGGAAACGAGTATGTATGTGAAAAGGCTGGAGTAGTTCCAGTTGTAGATAAGATTAGAGAGAGTCGTCTTAGATGGTTTGGACACATAAAATGTCGGCCTTTCGATGACCAGGTTAGGAGAGTAGATGTATTGGATTTGGCCTAAGTGAAGAAAGGTAGAGATAGGCCTAAAACGACTTGCTAGAAAATATTAGAAATTACAATTTTTTTAATTTAAATGAAAAGTTGACCCTTAACAGGGCATAATGGAGACAAAATGATGTAGAACGGATATGGGGGAGGGGGTAGGGGTCAATTGCGGGTCACGGGTCGGGTTCAGGTCGAACCCGGAACTAACCCGGGTTCAAACTGGTCGACCCTAACCCGACCCGGGTAGACAAACGGGTAAGAAATCCGAACCCGGACCCGACCCAGCGGGTTGCCGGGTTGACCCAACCCAACATGGTAACCGAAACGCTCGGATGCGGTCGAGCTAGAGCAGGCGCACGCGGGAGCGAGCAGGCTAGGGAAGTGAGCGCGGCAAGCGCGGGTACGCGGGCGCTGCCAGGCGTGGGCATTGGCAAGCATGGGTGTGGGCGAGCCCTGGTGCGCGGCCGCGAGCAGTCAGCCTCGGGCGCGGGCTGCCGGCGCTTGCAGGCGCGGCAGCTTCGAGAGCAGTGCGCGGTCAGGCGGGGCAGCTTCGCGGGGCAGCGGGGGCATTTCAAATTAAACGGGTTCACGGGTTGACCCGGCAACCCGCCGGGTCAACCTGAACCCGACCCATTTTTCAAACGGGTCAAATCCGGGAACCCGAACCCAACTCGTTTTGAAATCGGGTCGTGTCCAACCCGTATTTTTTGGGCCGGGTTTGGGTCGGGTTTTCGTGTCGTGTCAAATATCCTCACACAAACTTTTGTCTTGTATCTAATCTACGAATCTGACCAAAATCTCCTTCAAAAGTTGCACTAAGCCGCTGTATTCATCCTACCAGAAGATTTTCTCCTAATGCTATAGGAGATCAGCGAATTTCATGCCAATTTCCTTTACAGGTTGGGGCTTCCTCTATAGTCCCGGGAGAAACCAGAACCGAATTCTGCTACTGGAGAGTTGTCGAATTCCTCTGAAATGGAAACCAAACTCTTCTCTTAGTGCACTGCTAAACTTCCCCAGCAAAACCACTATGCCGCCTTCAGCCTACAGGAATTTCTGTTGCACTATTGAAATCTCCTAGGCATTTTTCTGAATTATGCTACATGATTTTTTGAAAATCTTTTTAGAGAACTGTAGCTGAAGGAAACCTTTTCTCTGGCTGTCACGACCCGTCCCGGATGCTCGATCTAACGAGGCGAGTACGAAAAGTCGGACGATAGTACATTTCACAAATAAAATAACTCATCATCAAAACTTTTACAATAAACTGAAGAGCCACTAAACACAAAAAAAATCTATTTTACCTGTTGTCATTTGCACCTCGTCTTCTGTAAACATGCTCTTCTCTTTCAGCCATTACTTCTTTAGGAACTTACCTGAAACATTTAAACTTGTGGTTTGAGTTTACTAAGTAAACTCAGTGGGTAACTATTTAATCATTATTATTCTTTAATAGACATCATTTTATTTCTTTGCATTAATTCATTCTTTTCAATAATTTACATCTCTAGATAATTTCTTTCAAAACGATTTAGAACATTTTATAGCTTTAATATTTCATTCATATTTCTTTTCTTTCTATTTGCTTTGTACAGGAGCACCGTCTCAATATACCCTAAGGTACAACCTTTTCCATTTGATTACCTTTTCCATTTCCATAGCCTTTTCCTTTTCCATAACCTTTTCCTTTTCCTTTTTCGTGCACGAGTACGGCGTCCCCAGCCAGTACCATAAGGGGGTGAACTCCTGAATTATTCATATATATCCTTTTTCCTTTCTTTTACATTTATCATAACAATTTCATTCTATTTCATATGTCGTTTCTTTTCAATATCTCCTTAATACATATGGTATTTTCTTTTCATTATTCAATTCATTTATTTCTTATTAGAATAATACTTACAATCATTAGGAATTTAATCTTTCAACCCTTCATATGTAGTAGTCTTTAAGATAAAACTTTGAAAGTATTATTGTAATACAGACTATTTTATCGTACTAAAAGAAAATGCTAAATTTTGAATTTCAAAATCATAATTACCCACTTTGAACTCTTCAGGTCTTCGATGCTTGATCTACTCTTGAATCAACTTCTCTTCTTGTTGAATCCTTGCGGGATTAACACATACAACTTGATCTTTCACTTTCTAAAACCCTAAAATTCAAATAATAACTTTCATGTAAAACTTAAATTTATAATCCACTAATAAACTTATAAAAAGAATTTCACTTACAAATGAAAATTTCTCAAACTCTCAAAATCCCTTCTCTTCCAATTTCCTTTTTCTTCGCTACAATCTCTTCCCTATCCTTCAAGAAACATATTATTCACTTTGAATGAAGTAAAGGAAGAAATTTATACAAGAAATTCCAAAAAAAAGAAATCAACAAACCTTTCCCTTAATCCTTATCGTCCGTTTCTCTCGTTCTTCCAATCTCTCCCAAAATAACACTTTGATAATGATAAGAATGAAAATGAATTACTATTTCCTATCATTAAAAACAATCGTGTGCTAAAATTAGAAAAACGAAACTCACCTCGCTCTCCCGCACGAACGCCCGTCGCGCGCCCCTCTCTGTTTCGCGAACTGCTCCTGTTCCGCGACTTGTCTGTTCGCGGGATTTAAAAGGCGGGCCGGCCGGTTCGGTTGAACCGGCCGGAAGAACCGGTTATCACAATCTCCCTTCCTTAAAAAATTTCGTCCTCGAAATTAAACAAGTATAATGAAACATACCTTAGCTAAAAAGATGAGGATATTGACCCCTCATTTCAGCTTCTCGCTCCCAGGTGGCATCTCTTTCTAATCCATGTTTCCATAAAATCTTCACAAAAGGAAAATCTTTATGCCTCAGTTGCTTTACATCATAATCCAGTATCCTTTCTGGTTCTTCTGTATATTTCAAATCAGGCTGCAAGTTAATGGATTTTGACTGTATTCTTTTAGAATCATCTGAGACATACTTTCGAAGCACTGATATGTGAAACACATTATGAATTCCTTGCATGTGTACTGGTAGATCCAATCTGTATGCCATATTCCCAATCTTTTCAATGATTTCATAAGGACCTATAAATCTTGGGCTCAACTTCCCTGTCTTTCCAAACCTTTGAACACCTTTCATTGGGCTAACTTTTAAGAAAACAAACTCTCCAACTTCGAATTCCACTGGTCGGTGCTTAGCATCATAATATTTCCGTTGCCTGTCTTGAACTGCCTTTAATCTGTCTCTGATCAATCTGATTTTGCTAGTAGCCTCATCTACCATTTCAGTTCCAATTATCTTTCTTTCACCAGTTTCTACCCAACACAAGGGTGTTCTGCACTTTCTTCCATAAAGGGCTTCATATGGTGCCATTCCAATACTAGCTTGAAAACTGTTGTTGTAAGCAAATTCAATTAATGGTATGTGAGTTTCCCAATTTCCTCCAAAATCTAATACACATAATCGCATTAAATCCTCCAAAGTTTGAATTGTTCTTTCTGATTGCCCATCTGTCTGTGGATGAAATGTTGTACTGAAAGTCAATCGTGTACCCAAAGCTTCTTGAATTTTCTTCCACAATTTAGAAGTAAAACGGGCATCTCTGTCTAAAACTATAGATTTTGGAATTCCATGCAATCTCACAATTTCATCAATATATAGTTTTGCCAACTTTTCCACTGAATCTGTCTGCTTAATTGGTAAGAAATGAGCTGATTTGGTTAATCTGTCAATAATGACCCATATTGCATCTCGATTCTGCCTTGACCTAGGTAATCCAACTACAAAATCCATCGCAATGTCTTCCCATTTCCACTCAGGTATAGGTAGGGGTTGCAGTTGTCCACTTGGCCTTTGATGTTCTGCTTTGATCATTTGACAGGAAATGCATTTTGCTACAAATTCTGCAACACTTCTCTTTAATCCTGGCCACCAAAATAAACTTCTGAGTTCCTGATACATCTTTGTACTACCTGGGTGAATTTCATAAGTTGAGAGATGAGCTTCCTGCAGTATCTCTTCTCTTAAGCTTCCAGCATTTGGAATACAAATCCTGCCTTTATACTTTAATAACCCTTCTCCATCAATAACGAAGTTCTCTAATTGTCCTGCTTGTACCTTCTGTATGATGGTCTGAATTTTTCATCTTGAGATAATGAATTGAGCACTCTATCTTTCAAGGTAGATTGGATCATCAGTTGATTCAACATCATATCTTTTGTCTCCTTCAGATTGACTACTGAAATCTCTAACTTTTCCATATCTCTGATAATCTGTTCCTGTTGGGTTATTAGCCAATTTGCATTTCCAAATGTTTTTCTGCTAAGTGCATCTGCAACTACATTTGCCTTTCCAGGATGGTATTGTATGTCCAAGTCATAATCTTTAATGAGCTCTAACCACCTTCTCTGTCTCAAATTAAGCTCTTTTTGATTGAAAATGTACTTGAGGCTTTTATGATATGTAAACACTTCACATCTGACCCCATACAGGTAATGTCTCCATATTTTAAGCGCAAAAACCACAGTTGCCAATTCTAAATCATGAGTAGGATAGTTCTTTTCATGAATTTTCAGTTGCCTTGAAGCATAGGCCACCACTCTCCCATACTGCATCAATACACATCCAAGTCCTCTCAATGAAGCATCACAGAAAATTTGGAACCCTTCTGAACCTGATGGAATTGTCAAAATTGGGGCAGTCACTAGGCAATTCTTCAACTTTTGGAAAGCTCCTTCACACTGATCACTCCATTTAAATTTTACTGCTTTCTGGGTTAATCTGGATAATGGCACTGCTATATGAGAGAACCCCTCTACAAATCTCCTGTAGTAACCAGCAAGTCCAAGAAAACTCCTCACCTCTGAAACAGTCGTTGGCCTTGGCCAATCTGATATAGCTTGAATTTTATTTTGATCAACTGAAATTCCTTCTCCACTAATCACATGCCCCAGAAAGTTTACACTGCTCAGCCAAAATTCACATTTTGAAAATTTGGCATAAAACTTGTTCTCCTTTAATGTTTGCAACACTGCTTGCAGATGACTGGAGTGGCTTTCTTTATCACTTGAATAAATTAGAATGCCATCAATAAATACAATTACAAATATATCCAGAAATGATTTAAAAATTCTGTTCATCAAATCCATAAACACAGCTGGTGCATTTGTCACTCCAAATGGCATTACTACAAACTCGTAGTGGCCATATCTGGTTCTAAAAGCTGTCTTTGCTATATCTTCCTCCTTAATCCGTAGCTGATGATATCCAGATCTCAAATCAATTTTAGAGAAAATTGTAGCCCCTTCCAGTTGGTCAAAACGATCATCAATCCTGGGCAATGGATATTTATTCTTAACAGTAAGCTTATTCAATTCTCTATAATCTATGCACATTCTGAAGCTCCCATCTTTCTTCTTTACAAACAGTACTGGAGCTCCCCATGGTGAGGAACTTGGCCTGATGAACCCCTTATCGAGCAATTCTTGTAACTGACCTTTCAGCTCCTGTAACTCTTTGACTACCATTCTGTAAGGTGCTCTTGCCACTGGTTCTGAACCCGGTATCAATTCAATAGTGAAATCTATCTCTCTTTCTAGTGGTAATCCTGGCAAATCATCTAAAAACACTTCTGGATACTCTCTGATTACAGGTATATCTTTCAACTCTTTAACTTCCTTATTTGTATCCTTTACTTGAGCAAGAAAACACTGACATCCCTTGGATACCAATTTGCATGCTTTCAAATAAATGATTATCTTTGAAGAAATTCCTCTCTCACCATAAAATTTTAATTCTCCTTCTGAAAATTTAAACTTCACAATTTTCTTGTTACAGTCAATAACCACAAAAAGCTTTGATAACCAATCCATTCCCAATATCATATCAAACTCTTGCAATGGTAAAACATTCATTGAAGCTTCAAATTCTCTTTCATTTAATTTGAAAGTTACTTTACATACTCCATTTACATTCATAAATGATCCATCCGGCATTAAAACTTTCAAAATTACATTGATTTCACAAACATTCAATCCAACACTTTTAACCAATTTTTCTGAAATGAAGGAGTGTGAAGCTCCTGTATCAAATAGAATCCGTATAGGCTTTCCTTGCATCATAATTATACCTATAAAATTATATAAGAAAGTCATAAACACACATTATTCTTTTAATAATACTTTCATAATACACATTCATTTACTTCTCATTTTTTATCACCTGTAATCACTTCAGGTGAATCCTTAGCATCCTTCTAAGTCAATGCATATACTCTAGGCAGAGTATTCTGTCGACTTTGACTTGATCATGGAGTAGATGCAGCTGATTCCACTGTTCTTGGTCTTCCAACATTCCTCTGAGACCCAGTATTCATCTTTGACTCTCCTGCTGGTCTTTGCCCCAGGGTAGGACAGTTCTTAGCTATATGACCTGGTTGATGACACCAGAAGCAAGTATTTGTACCAGATAAGCATTCTCCTTTATGTTATCTTCCACATTTGCTACAACTGTTCACACTTGAACTGTCACTGCTACTGGACTTTGTCTTTTTCCAATTAAACTTTCCACCTTGTGAAATAGACTTGCTATGTGAATCCTGAGGAATTCCCATAACCTCACCACTTTTCCTCTTCTGAAAATCACGTCTCCTTTGAGTATTTTGCATGTCTGCTTCTATCTTTCTAGCTTTTTCCACTAACACCACATAATCTTCAATTTCAAAAGGAACCAGGGGTTGTCTAATTACATCCTTCAGTCCATATAAAAATTTATGACATTTTTCCTCTGCCGTTTATATTAACTGGGGAGCATATCTGGATAGGGTGGTAAATTCAGCCTCATACTGCATCACTGATCTTTCTCTTTGTACTAATCTCATAAATTTATCTTGCATCTGTCTTCTCACTGTAAGAGGTACGAACCAATCTCTGAATATCTGAGTGAAGTCATTCCACTTGATTTGCATGCCAGGTATTCCTTCAAATTTGTCTTGATACAGTCCTCTCCACCACCTTTCAGCTTCTCCTTCTAGTGCAAAGGTTGCCAATGCAACTTTTCTCTCTTCTGGACAGTTCATACCTTCTAATATATTTTCAATCCTCAGCAACCAGTTTTCAGCCTCTATTGGTCCCTCTATTCCTTTGAATAATGGTGGTCTCATATCTTGAAATAATTTCAGATATTTATCCATAACTATTCCACCACCACTACTACTCCCCGATGGTTGATTTCTTGAATCTTGAATCAGCTGAGTCACAGCTGTCATCATTTGTGCCAGTGCATCAGGATTAACATTAACATTAGGCACTGATCTTTCCACTTCCTCTTCTCTAGGATTATCTTGATTCCTGTTATCAATAACATATTCATTTCACATTAAACTTTCAATCATTGATATTCATCCTAATGGCTCTTTCCGTATGATTCAGATCTTAATTGGCTCTGATACCACTTTTGTCATGACCCGTCCCGGATGCTCGATCTAACGAGGCGGGTACGAAAAGTCGGACGATAGTACATTTCACAAATAAAAATAACTCATCATCAAAACTTTTACAATAAACTGAAGAGCCACTAAACACAAAAAAAATCTATTTTACCTGTTGTCATTTGCACCTCGTCTTCTGTAAACATGCTCTTCTCTTTCAGCCATTACTTCTTTAGGAACTTACCTGAAACATTTAAACTTGTGGTTTGAGTTTACTAAGTAAACTCAGTGGGTAACTATTTAATCATTATTATTCTTTAATAGACATCATTTTATTTCTTTGCATTAATTCATTCTTTTCAATAATTTACATCTCTAGATAATTTCTTTCAAAACGATTTAGAACATTTTATAGCTTTAATATTTCATTCATATTTCTTTTCTTTCTATTTGCTTTGTACAGGAGCACCGTCTCAATGTACCCTAAGGTACAACCTTTTCCATTTGATTACCTTTTCCATTTCCATAGCCTTTTCCTTTTCCATAACCTTTTCCTTTTCCTTTTTCGTGCACGAGTACGGCGTCCCCAGCCAGTACCATAAGGGGATGAACTCCTGAATTATTCATATATATCCTTTTTCCTTTCTTTTACATTTATCATAACAATTTCATTCTATTTCATATGTCGTTTCTTTTCAATATCTCCTTAATACATATGGTATTTTCTTTTCATTATTCAATTCATTTATTTCTTATTAGAATAATACTTACAATCATTAGGCATTTAATCTTTCAACCCTTCATATGTAGTAGTCTTTAAGATAAAACTTTGAAAGTACTATTGTAATACAGACTATTTTATCGTACTAAAAGAAAATGCTAAATTTTGAATTTCAAAATCATAATTACCCACTTTGAACTCTTCAGGTCTTCGATGCTTGATCTACTCTTGAATCAATTTCTCTTCTTGTTGAATCCTTGCGGGATTAACACATACAACTTGATCTTTCACTTTCTAAAACCCTAAAATTCAAATAATAACTTTCATGTAAAACTTAAATTTATAATCCACTAATAAACTTATAAAAAGAATTTCACTTACAAATGAAAATTTCTCAAACTCTCAAAATCCCTTCTCTTCCAATTTCTTTTTTCTTCGCTACAATCTCTTCCCTATCCTTCAAGAAACATATTATTCACTTTGAATGAAGTAAAGGAAGAAATTTATACGAGAAATTCCAAAAAAAAGAAATCAACAAACCTTTCCCTTAATCCTTATCGTCCGTTTCTCTCGTTCTTCCAATCTCTCCCAAAATAACACTTTGATAATGATAAGAATGAAAACGAATCACTATTTCCTATCATTAAAAACAATCGTGTGCTAAAATTAGAAAAACGAAACTCACCTCGCTCTCCCGCACGAACGCCCGTCGCGCGCCCCTCTCTGTTTCGCGAACTGCTCCTGTTCCGCACTTGTCTGTTCGCGGGATTTAAAAGGCGGGCCGGCCGGTTCGGTTGAACCGGCCGGAAGAACCGGTTATCACACTGGCTTAACGTGCAACTGAGTGGAACAGGGCCCACAAGAAATAACTGATATTCTTATCTAATCAATCCACTGCAATAGATGCAGCAGGCATCTCTTCAACAAAAACGGATCATTCATTTTACTAAATATGGGCAAACTTAAACTATTGTTGAATATTTAACTAAAGTTTAAGTAAATATCATTCAGTTAATATTAAAGAAATACTTAATGATGTAGAACGGGTAGGGGCTTTGCTATGGAAGATGGACAAACTCCAAATGTCTCACAAAATCTGAAAATATTTTCAGATTTTTATTCAAAACCTGGAGCAATTTGGAGAGGAAGGGAACGGCAGGATGACAGGAATTTGATGGATTTCAAAATTAAAAATCAGTGAACTGATTTGGGCAATAAACTAGGAAATAAAACTGAGTAAATACCCAGCTCTTTTGGGCCCAAGACCAGACTTTGGATGGTTGTTTCCCACTTGAAGGGGCTGAATTTTGGGCCCAGAAATTTGAGATGGGCCTTGGAAATGAAATCTGAAATTGAATGCAGATAAGGGGAGATTTGAAATTATTTCCCAAAAGCTAATGCCATGAAATGACAGATTTTTGAATAGAGAGGCGGTGGGGATTAAATCCAGCAAAAGGAAATTTGGATTGATTTGTTTCCAACCGGACCGTTTCTGTTGGAATAAATCAAATAGAAAAAGGCCTGGTGGAAATTCGGCTAGAGGGAAATTAACGTGGCTTGGATCAATTGCCTAAAATAGGATTATGTACTTAGGAAATAAATCCCAATTCAAATCCAGGGAGCCGGTGGCATTAGTGGGCCAAGGAGCAGATGGAGTTTAATTCCTTCATTGCCTTAATTGGTTCAGGACTTAAATTAGGCATTAAATTTTGATAGAAATTTGGCCATGAGTGGGAGTTACGGGAAGGAAGAGAAAAATTATGGAATTAATTCCTAATCCCCTCTACAGGATTTGGAAAATGAATAAAGGCTTGGAAATTTCGGTCAAACAAAATTCTAAGATTTGAGTGAAATTTATTTCCCAAATCAAATTCCTAGATTAGGAAATTAATTTCAGAAATAAGAGAGGGAATTTGGTGATTTAAAGGCTCATAGATTTGAATTCAGGAGTTATGAAAGTGAGGCAATAAATCATATTTTGAATTTAATTTCAAATTGATTTCAATAAAGCAATTTCCAAAAATAGATGAACTAAATTAGGAAAAAATATGAAATTTGAATTTGAATAATTTCAAATTCAAATCAATCCCTAAATTAACCCAACCAAATTAGGAAATCCAAAAGGGGGTGGAGAGGAAGGTTCGGCCGACGGATAATGGGGTGGAGCCGGCGGCATGGGTTCGGGTATGAGGGGATTTCGGGTGGAGGTTAAATTCCGGAGGCTAAAACAGAGATGGGGGGGGGAGGAAGAAGATGACTACGAGGGTCAATACGACGAGGGATACAAAGACGAAACAAAGAGTACACAAACCAAAAGATAAGAGCAAAAGATAGAAGAAAAATGAAAACCGCGAGTCTAGGACTCTTCCGAAGACTGACGGGTGATCCGATTGCCCTTCTCCAAGGGATTTCAAATCACGAGCCCGGACTTATCCTGCGGCTGGTGACAACTTCGATTCCTTCCCATAGGAATCTCACTCTCGTTCTCTCTCAAGAAGACACAAGTCTGGAACACAAAATTTTCATATCAAATTAATCATCCTAGTACAATAGCTTAAGGCCCTATATATAGGTCATAACGTGAGAAAATAAAAAATTACAAAAATGCCCCTTGAGCCACAACACTCAAATAAACTAACCTAGGGGTAAAACAGGAAATAACATAAAATAATAGCTAAAATTCATAAAATAAATTTTAAATAACAATTTAAATTAGAGCCGTCGATTTACGACGCCTCCTGTGATAGATGCGCCAAATCTTCGTGCCGATGTCCGCATCACTTAATTAATTTAATGTTATGTTAATATTTAAATACTACTTTATTAAATAGTAAGTTAATAATTTAATAATTTACAGTAATTAAAAAAAATTCGTTTAAACTTTACTATAAATTTTCATGCCTGTACTTTTTGGGTTTCACATGGACGCTTCCTGCACTAAGGGACTTCAAGCCACGAGCCAGGTCCCATCCTGCGGCTGGTGGAAAATATGATTCCCTCCCATAGGGATCTCACCTAAGTCCTCCCATGGAACAAAGTGCTGAACAAAATTTTTATTAAAACTCCATCATACCATTACACTAGTAAGGACCTCTATATATATGCCTCAGAAATAAAAGAACCTAAAATAAGACGATCATGCCCCTAGGGCTTACATAAGATTAGACCCTTAAGTAAGGGTAAAAATGGAAAATGCATAATTAAAATAAAAATTTAAGATAACGTAGGACGATCATGACCGTCGATATTCAGCTTGTCCTCGAATAGGCATGGACGATTGGATGTCCGCATCACAAAGGTTTCATGCACCCAACCCCACGTAGTGGGATAACAGCTTGATGTTATTGTTGTTGTATGGAAACTGAAAATAGGAGGAGAGAGAAAGAAAGGAATCCAAATTTAGTATAAAGAGGGAGGGAATAATCATCCAAGATTGAATGAGAATATGGGAAACTTCAATTCATCCATGAATAAAATAATACATCCTAAAAGCACTATTTATTTCAGTAACAGAAAAACCTAATAAAGGATAGCCCTGAAACCTAATATTTGATAACCCTGAGACCTAATAAAGGATAACTATGATAAATGTAATTGATGTGAAACTAAATGCGATAAAATGTAATTGATGTGAAACTAAATGCGATAAACAAGAATTGAAATTAAGAGATTAATAAAAGTGGTAAACTTTGCATACTACCAATAAACTCTCGTTTACTCAAATGAAAGTTTAAGAAGATAACATGAGAGATTAAGCAATAGCAATAGGTTACACTTTGAGATTATTAGAACTTGCAAAATAACAACAAAAAATTATTAGGTAATGCAAATAGCAAAAATAACAAAGCCTCAAGTTTAAAATCTAGATCCTTCACCCAGAGATCCTTCTCTCAACTCTTGAAAGTGGAGGCTAGCGGAGGAGGATTGCAAGCACACTTAAAGATGCCACTATCACACAAGTGAGCCAAGAGGACTAGTCGTCGGGGAAGAAGCTGGAGTTGGGGAAGCGGGTGGGCGTCCGATAAGAGTCCACGGAGTTCTCGGTCGTTGAAGCTCGATGGTTCCGGCAAGGCAATAAAATATTCGATTGACGTAACGTTCCACGATGAAGTCTTACTCCCAATCCAGCTCGTAGAAGGGGGAGAGGAAGATGTCAATCTCCCCTTGTTTGTTGTAAGTGAAGCCGTGGTCAACTTCCAGATCCGCCATGCATCCTTGTCGGGAAATGAAGGAGCATTGATGGAAACAAGGGGAAGAGGAGGGTGGAAGTGGCGGTTTGGCGTGGGAGGGCTTGGCTGTGAGCTAAAGGGAGAGGGAGGAGGTGGGCCATGGGGGTGGCTAGCTAAAGGGAATAGTTTTTTTTTTTTGGGGGGGGGGGGGGGGGGGGGGGGGGGGGTTGGGGAGAATTAGAAAACTGAAATTAAGTTCAGCTTCAAGTGGTTTTGGAGGGAGATTAATTTCAATTTTCAAATTAATTCTTTATTGGCTAGGGGTGTTAATTGAGGAGATAATTAGGGGCTGAATTGGTGGAGTTTTGATTTAAATTGGGAGAAAGAAAAGCCCATTAAAGGGGTCAGCCATATGAGGAGGAGAGAGAGAGAGGCTTGGGAATTAAGAAAGTGGGGCCCAAGGATATTAATTAAATTTGATCAAATCTGATTTTAATTTCAGATTTGAGAAAATTTAAAATAACTTCCTTATTAGGTGTAAAATGAGAGGGAAAATTTTTGAATTTCAAATTTGGCTTAATTCCCATTAATTGACTTTCCAAAATAGAGAAAGACTAATTAGGAAAGGGATTTAAACGAGGGGAATTTGAAATTCAAAGGAGTTGGGTCAAGGGGAGAGCCGATGGCAAGGGGGGCCAAGGGTGGCGGGTTGGAGTTGGTGGGCTGGCAGCCGGCTGTGAGGTTGGGAGGGCCGCCGGTGGCTGGGCCATCCAAGGGAGGCCGGCGGATGGAACTCCTGTGGCAGTGGGAGTTGGGTGGATGGAGAGGCTTAGGTTAGGTAGTGGAAGAAGAAGATGGAAGTGGGGAAAATTCGTATAGCTACAAACTTTTGGTATCTCCTCCTCAAGAACTCACAAAGAGATCTTAGAACTCACATGAACTCACAAAGAGATCAACAATAAGAAAATTTCATTCATCAATTCATCATCCCATACAATGCATGAGGCATCCTTTAAATAGGCCAAGATAAAAATAAAACTAACATGACACAAATGCCCTCAGGGCTACATAAGTGACTCATTGCCCTCAGGTGCAGACTAGGAAAAAATAAAAATACAAGCATAAATAAAATACAAGTAAATCAGAAATAAAGGCTCTGGATCGTAGCCGTCGATCTGCGTCTCCGGCGATGGTACACGTGTCGAAATCTGATGTCCTCATCAGTAATCCTAATCCTATTAAGATGATGTTAAACATTTTAATATTTATAAAATAAAAAATATAAAATTAAAATAATTATAAACAATCCTTGAGAAGCATCCTGCCAAATTGAGAAGTCTCGAACCAAGAATATCAGTCAGCAAAAAGCAAAATCTCTACGAAGTGCAATATCGGCTACCCAATTTGCCTGATGAATGTAACTTTTTGGTCCTCAAAAATATATTAATTGATATATGTCCATGTAATTGCCCTTGCTCATTTTTTCACGCTTGTTTACACCGTTGTACGTATGTAATTTTCTGTGTCTTTTATTTCTTCTTTTGAAATATGTAAAGTAATTGATGAGGGCATCAGATTTCGCCACGTGTACCATCGCCGGGGACGATGATCGACGGCCCTGATTCAGAGCCTTTACCTATGATGCTTTAGTTCTTTTCTTTTATTAGTTATTTCATGTTTCCGTTTGTACCCCTATGAGGGATGTTTTACTTATTGTAGCCCCAAGGGCATTTATGACTTTATTCTTTTATTTTCTCATGTAAGCCTATATATAAAGGCTTGTATCATTGTATTGGATGATTGATTAATGAAAGAAAATTTCCCCTTGCTTGTCCTCTTTGTGAGTTCAATGACGTAGAGATCTCTTAGTGAGTTCTCGTGTGATCTCTTTGTGAGTTCACGTGTGTGCACCAACGGAGCTTTGAAATCCTTATCTCCCCCACCGCCAAGACGCCAATTGGTAAGAGAAGCAAGAAGAAGCCGATCCCCTCCCCATCCCCGTTTTCCCTTACTCCACCCGCCGACCACCCCAGTTTTTGCCGGCCACCACCTTGCAGCCGGCCACCACCTTGTGCCGGCCTCCTTCCGTTTTCCCTCTCACCACCTCTCTTTGAAAATTTGAAATCTCAATTTTCAAATTTTCTTTCCAAATTTGAAACTTCTATTTTTGGAAAGTTTGGGAATGAAACCAATTAATTAAATTTAAATTAATTGGATTTCATTTCAAAATTTCCTAGTCATTATTTCATATTTGGTAACTCCCTTTCCCCTTCCATAACCCCTCTCTCTCCATCATTGCCGCCGGCCCTATCATGGGATTTTCCATTGATTAGGCAATCAATTCCCCCCTCCATCCTCTTGATTTGTTGGAAATTCAAATCAAGTCTAATTATCCTCCCCCTCCGCGTCATCCCCAAATCAAGCTAAATATTATTTCAGTTTTGGTATTATTTTCAAAGCCCTACTCCTATTGCCTCTACTGCCGGCCCCTTGCATGCTCCCTATAATTGCAATTCCAATTAATGCCTTAATTATATCAATTGCAATTTCAAATTTCCCTAAACTCTCCCACCTAATGCTCCTAAACTGAAATCTGATTTCAGCCGTGCACACCAAGCCGCCCTTCTCCTCCTTGCTCTCCCGCTGGCCGACCCCCTCCCCTAGCCAAGCCGCCGTTCCACCCTTCCTCCTTGGAAGATCTTGCTTGCGGCGACGTTCTGGATCCAGTCCTAGGATGCATGGACGTACCCGAATGGAATTTCGGATTTGAATACGACGACCACGGGCGAGTGGACATCCTCCGATCTCCTTTCTTTGACGTCGGATTCGACTTCGACGACACCGTTGAGGAGTATTTGGCCCGGATCGTACCCACCT
The DNA here is from genome assembly GCA_016618105.1 of Dendrobium huoshanense. Classification (NCBI taxonomy): domain Eukaryota; kingdom Viridiplantae; phylum Streptophyta; class Magnoliopsida; order Asparagales; family Orchidaceae; genus Dendrobium; species Dendrobium huoshanense. The sequence goes on from CM028355.1 coordinate 41,126,308, forward strand.
TGATAGAGACCGTTGACGATCAATTTTCAGTGTACACTTGGATCGTCAAAGGACGTCGCTTTGCAACACCTCCCCAAATCGCGCCGACCTCTCCCTCCCTACGGATCTACGGCGCCGTCGCTCTAGGAGTGATCTCGTCCATCGTGTGGCTCTTCTTCTCCCAACAAGCCTAGTAGTAGGTAAATGAGAGTGGCCTCAAGGTGAGACAATCACTTTGTTAACCTTGGGATTTTGTTGATCATTTCATTTGCTTTATGTTTATGAAAGTCGTTATTTTTCTCGGCCTTGCTAATTTATGTGTAAGTGCTTGCCCTAGCCGTAGTTAACAATTGAGATTTCCGAAAAGCTTGAATTGGGAATGAGATTTAATTTGCAACTATCATACTTGGATAATCTTTTGTTAAACTTCTAAATACAAATCCTGGATTTACATCATGTTACATCATATTTGGTATCAGAGCATGGCTAGCATGCTTTACTTGTGCTAGATGCATCCTAGGAGTTTAATTCAACTTGTCATTAGTTGTTTACATGCATAGCATCATTTAGATAGTTTTAATCCCTGTTTTATTGTGCTGTCCAGTATTTTCCTGCATGTTTTTATCATAGCAAACAAGCATTTCACTTCACCTAAGTGCTGTCTTAGCCATTGCCCCTCACCCAACCACTTAGGGCACTTACCACACTTGAAGACATTGCTGTCCAGAACTTGTTCCTGCACTTTTAGAGTCAATTAAGTGACCTGTAGGCTGTCCGAAGCTGCTGTCCAGTGAAACCAACACCACCCAAACACTTAGACAACTTAGGCTTGTGTTGTAGGTTGCTGCCATTGACATTCCAGCGGCTGTTTGGTGGCTGTAAGAGCTATTTCCAGCAGCTATACATTGATGTCCCCCATCCCAAACCTACCCAATTCAACCCTCTGTCAATCTCATGGATCCGCAACACCTCCAGGCCACCCTAGACCTCATTTTGGGCCAATTAGGAACTGTTACACAGCAAATTCGTAACACTCAGACGGACTTAGCAGATTTTAGGAGGTTAACCAGTGATCGGTTAGATAACATAGAGCGTATTGGGAACCCTGCGATTTACACCCCGTCACGACCTCATTCGCCTTACAACGAGGAAAACCAAGCCGATCATGGCCACCCTAGAGACCCATACCGTCATAACCCGAGACCCCCATCAAGATCCTGTTGGAGATGAGAACCCTTGGCGCGATAACGATGCCCAATTGTTGAAAAACATTAGAATTGATGCGCCAACTTACGATGGGACCCTCGATCCCCAAGTCTTCTTGGATTGGCTCAAATCCATGGATAGTTATTTCAAGTGGTATAACATCTCAGAGGCTAGGAAGGTTAGATTTGCCGAAATGAAACTCACGGGCCGAGCCAACTTGTACTGGACCAATTTAGAGAATATGCGCGAGGCTCGAGGCGAACATCCTATCACGGACTGGAGAACGATGAAACAGGAACTCAAGAGAAAATATCTCCCTCCTTCGTACTACCCGAAGCTCCTCGATAAGTGGAATAGATTAACCCAGGGGAGCAAGCCCGTCAAAGACTACATCTCGGCCTTTGACGACTTCCTGATCCGTTGCAACGGCGAAGAGTCCGCCACCCCAACCCAAATCCTTTCTATGTTTAGAGCTGGCCTTAGGGAAGACCTGCGTACGGAACTCTTTGCTCGAGGTATAGACTCTTTAGAGGCAGTCTGTAGCCTAGTTCTCGACCTTGAAGATTCTAGAACCCACTCCCAAACTAGGCACTTTGACTCCCGTTCGAATTCGTATAGAACCTCGTCTGGACAACCTCAAACCCGACCCTCAGGATCGACTGCAAACCGAACCCCTGCTAGTTCGGCCCCACCTCGTACGGACCTCAAAGGTAAAACTCCCGAGCGTGACGCTCCCAAACCCAATTCCAGAACCAAATGCTATAGGTGTCATGGGTACGGACACATTGCTTCGCATTGTTCTAGTCCTTACAAAGTCACCATAATTGAAGAAGTGGACGAAGAGGAGGAAGAACCTGAGACTGATTTGGTTCACCAAGTGGATGAGGAAGAAGACTCTTTTACTGAAGAGGAACCTGTGACCTTACAAGTTGTTAGGTGCGCTTTGGCCCAACCTAAGTTAAGCGACGATTGGCGTAGAACCTCCATTTTTCATACCTTCATTAAGATCGGAGAAAAGAGCTGCAAGGTTATCATAGATAGTGGAAGTTGTATCAACGCAGTCTCCTCAACCATGTTCTCTAAGATCAATCTGAAGGTGACCCCGCACCCAAATCCGTATAAGGTTTCTTGGATCAACTCGACTACTATAGAAATTAAGGATCGAAGCCTTATTCCAATAGAATTTGTGGGATATCAAGACAAGATTTGGTGCGATGTTCTAACCATGGATGTGGGTCAAATTATCCTTGGTCGCCCTTGGTTATTTGACAACGACGTCCATATTTATGGGAGGACGAACACCTGTGTGTTCGAACATAATGGAAAGAAAATCAAGTTAATGCCTTCTCAACCTAAACCTCCCAAAACGGATGATAAGCCTACCTCAGCCAAGCAAAGTAAAGGCCTCCACTTACTGACAGCGAAAGAAGTGGAAACTGAGATCGCCCAAGGAGCCCCTATGTATACCCTAGTGGCTAGAGAGGTAGACGAGGACCAGAAAGAACCGATCCCCGATGCCGTTAAACCTCTTCTGAAGAACTTTGCAGATGTTTTCCCAGAAGATTTGCCTAACCAACTGTCACCCCTGCGTGACATACAGCACGCAATAGACTTGGTGCCAGGAGCATCCCTACCCAACCTTCCTCACTACCGTATGAACCCGACTGAATACTCTGAGCTTAAGAAACAAGTCGATGAACTCCTTCAACGAGGATTCATTAAGGAGAGCCTTAGCCCCTGCGCTGTGCCTGCTCTTTTAACTCCCAAAAAGGACGGCTCGTGGCGAATGTGTGTTGATAGCCGCGCTATCAACAAGATTACTGTCAAGTATAGATTTCCCATTCCTCGGCTGGATGACATGCTGGACATGATGACCGGAGCCACTCTCTTTTCCAAGATAGATCTTAAGAGTGGGTATCATCAAATTAGGATCCGCCCCGGGGATGAATGGAAAACGGCATTCAAAACTAAAGATGGACTTTATGAGTGGACTGTTATGCCGTTTGGACTGAGCAATGCCCCTAGTACCTTTATGAGAGTTATGACTCAAGTTCTTAGGCCCTTCTTAGGAAAGTTCGTAGTAGTTTACTTTGATGACATATTGATATACAACACTTCGGAGGATCAACATCTCAATCACATAACTCAAGTCTGTGAAGTTTTGAGGAAAGAACAGCTGTACGTCAACCCAGCTAAGTGTAAATTCCTCACCAATAGTGTGACCTTTCTTGGATTCATTATTTCGACTCGAGGAATATCTGCAGATCCCGAGAAGTTGCGAGCTATAAATGAGTGGCCAGAACCTAAGAATATCCGGGATGTTAGAAGTTTTCATGGATTGGCTACTTTCTATCGGAGGTTTATTCGGAATTTTAGCACCATTGTAGCCCCCATAACTGATTGCCTTAAAAAGAGGGAATTTCATTGGACGATTGCCGCAACTAGAGCGTTTGAGGATATTAAAAAGAGAATGGTAGAAGCCCCTGTCATGCGTCTCCCAGATTTTTCCAAAGTATTTGAAGTAACCTGTGACGCATCAAGAATCGGAATAGGAGGAGTTTTGTCACAAGAGGGACATCTGGTAGCGTACTTCAGCGAAAAACTCAATGACATACGACAGAGGTACTCTACCTACGATAAGGAATTTTATGCAATCATCCAATCCCTTAGGTATTGGAGACACTACTTGCTACCCCAGGAATTTGTAATCTTTTCAGATCATGAGGCTTTAAGATACATCAATTCCCAGAAGAAGTTAAATGCCCGTCATGGTCGTTGGGTCGAGTTCTTACAGGAGTATTCGTACACTATTAGACATAAGGCAGGAACTGAGAATAAAGCGGTCGATGCTTTAAGCCGTAGGATAATGGTCGCAAAGGAAATGAGAACAGAAGTTGTCGGATTCGAACGCATCAAGGATGACTACCCCGAGTGTACTGATTTTCAGGAAATATATGTGTTACTAATGGCGGGGGACAAACCATCTGTAGATGATTTCTTGTTGGAGGATGGTTACTTGTTCAAATCTCAGAAGTTGTGTATTCCCAACACTTCTCTTCGTGAGTTTCTTGTGTGGGAGCTACACGCAGGAGGATTAGCCGGACATTTTGGGCAGACTAAGATCATTGCAGCCGTCGAGTATAGGTTTTTCTGGCCCAGCCTTAAGCGTGATGTCACTAGATTGATCAAACGTTGTCATACCTGTCAGCTGGCAAAACAGAGGAAACAGAACACAGGCCTATACACCCCACTTCCCGTCCCAAACCGTCCTTGGGAAGATATCAGCATGGATTTTGTTTTAGGGCTCCCCAAGACCATTAGGAAGCATGACTCCATCTTTGTCGTAGTAGATCGTTTCTCTAAGATGGCCAATTTCCTCCCGTGTGCTAAAACCTTCGACGCCTCTAGAATTGCCAAGATATATTTTAGCGAGATTGTCCGACTCCATGGACTCCCAAAAACAATCGTGTCAGATAGGGACGTGAAATTTACGAGCTATTTCTGAAAAACCTTATGGGTTAGAATGGGTACTAAGCTGCAATTCTCCACCGCCTTCCACCCTCAAACGGATGGCCAAACCGAAGTTGTTAATAGGAGCCTTGGTAACCTCCTTAGGGCCTTAGTAGGTGATAACATTAGGGATTGGGATTCCAAACTACCCATTGCCGAGTTTGCCTACAATAACTCTGTCAACCGAACCACCGGCATGAGCCCAGCTGAGATTGTTTATGGATATCAACCTAAGCAGCCTATAGACTTTGTCCCTATGAGTCCTAAGATTAGAGTGTCTGAGTCTGCATCTGCATTTGCATCCCATATCCAGAAATTGCATCGAGAAATTAACAAAAGAATTATACAAAGTAATGAAAATTACAAATTAAATGCTGATCTCAAACGACGCTTCAAGGAGTTCAAAGTTGGAGACTATGTCATGGTTTGGATTCGTCCGGAGCAGTTCCCACCTGGGGCCGTTAAGAAACTGCATGCTAAAAGTGCGGGTCCTTTTAAAATAACTTCTAAAGTAAACAGTAATGCTTATGTTTTAGACATTCCTGAAGGTTTCAACATGAATCCCACGTTTAACATTGAGGATCTAGTAGCCTTTGATGGACCTGACTTTAACCCAAACAATCCTTTGAATATTGAGCCTTGTGAGTCCATACCTAGTGAGATCCCAGCCTTACCTCCACTCCCCAAAATTCCCACACTACCTAATAGGGAGAAGATTGAAACTATACTAAGTGATGAGATCATTTCCACTAGGGACGGCGGACGCCACAGATACTTAGTGCGTTGGAGAGGAAAGCCAGAGACGAAGGACACTTGGCTAGAGCGGGATGAGATACAGAGACTGGACCCCGACATTCTGGAGCTGTACGAGAGTTCTCAGGACCCTTACTCGACAGGGTCGAGTTTTCTCCCACCCGGGGAGAATGATGAGGGCATCAGATTTCGCCACGTGTACCATCGCCGGGGACGACGATCGAAGGCCCTGATTCAGAGCCTTTACCTATGATGCTTTAGTTCTTTTCTTTTATTAGTTATTTCATGTTTCCGTTTGTACCCCTATGAGGGATGTTTTACTTATTGTAGCCCCAAGGGCATTTGTGACTTTATGCTTTTATTTTCTCATGTAAGCCTATATATAAAGGCTTGTATCATTGTATTGGATGATTGATGAATGAAAGAAAATTTCCCCTTGCTTGTCCTCTTTGTGAGTTCAATGACGTAGAGATCTCTTAGTGAGTTCTCATGTGATCTCTTTGTGAGTTCACGTGTGTGCACCAACGGAGCTTTGAAATCCTCGATCCTTGTCTCCCCCACCTCCAAGACGCCAATTGGTAAGAGAAGCAAGAAGAAGCCGATCCCCTCCCCATCCCCGTTTTCCCTTACTCCACCCGCCGACCACCCCAGTTTTTGCCAGCCACCACCTTGCAGCCGGCCACCACCTTGTGCCGGCCTCCTTCCGTTTTCCCTCTTACCACCTCTCTTTGAAAATTTGAAATCTCAATTTTCAAATTTTCTTTCTAAATTTGAAACTTCTATTTTTGAAAAGTTTGGGAATGAAACCAATTTAATTAAATTTAAATTAATTGGATTTCATTTCAAAATTTCCTAGTCATTATTTCATATTTGGTAACTCCCTTTCCCCTTCCATAACCCCCTCTCTCTCCATCATTGCCGCCGGCCCTATCATGGGATTTTCCATTGATTAGGCAATCAATTCCCCCCTCCATCCTCTTGATTTGTTGGAAATTCAAATCAAGTCTAATTATCCTCCCCCTCCACGTCATCCCCAAATCAAGCTGAATATTATTTCAGTTTTGGTATTATTTTCAAAGCCCTACTCCTATTGCCTCTATTGTCGGCCCCTTGCATGCTCCCTATAATTGCAATTCCAATTAATGCCTTAATTATATCAATTGCAATTTCAAATTTCCCTAAACTCTCCCACCTAATGCTCCTAAACTGAAATCTGATTTCAGCCGTGCACACCAAGCCGCCCTTCTCCTCCTTGCTCTCCCGCTGGCCGACCCCCTCCCCTAGCCAAGCCGCCGTTCCACCCTTCCTCCTTGGAAGATCTTGCTTGCGGCGACGTTCCGGATCCAGTCCTAGGATGCATGGACGTACCCGAATGGAATTTCGGATTTGAATACGACGACCACGGGCGAGTGGACATCCTCCGATCTCCTTTCTTTGACGTCGGATTCGACTTCGACGACACCGTTGAGGAGTATTTGGCCCGGATCGTACCCACCTTGATAGAGACCGTTGACGATCAATTTTCAGTGTACACTTGGATCGTCAAAGGACGTCGCTTTGCAACACCTCCCCAAATCGGACGGCTAGAGTTATTATTTTATGGATTCAAAAATGGTTTTAATTTTCTTTAACCACAATTTTGCAGTTAGCAGATTTCCTTGTCACCAGTTTCATTATTTACTTCGGAGCCTCACGAAACACTTGTTATTACGTTTATTTTCATTTATAATTATTTAGGTTAAGGTAAATACTGATGATGTTCATGTATTAGTATATGCCAGCAGGTAGTGTTACTTGCATAATATGTAGTTTGGTAGATTTACCTATTTCTGCAAATCTCTTCTGCTTATGTATGATATGCTTTGTCCCTGCTGATTGTTTTACTGGCACAGATTACTGTGTACTTCCTACTATTTCCTTGGATAGATAACTTGCTACAAAATTAAGATGACAAGTAGAGTTTGGTGGCGTCTTTTAATTATGTGAAATATTACTTGTCCCCGAACTATTCGGTGCCTCTCTTGTGATCATTTAGTGATTCCTCTTCTGCTTATATATGATATGCTCTAACCCCACTGATTGTCTTTTTGGTACAGATTATTGTGTACTTTCTTCTTACTATTTCTCTTGACTACATACCTCACTACAAAATTAAGTTCACAGCAAGTAGAGTTTGGTGGCATGTTTTGCACTATGTGAAGTATGACACGTCTCAGAGCTGTTCTGAGCCTCTGTTGGGGTCCTTTGGTGATTCCTTAATCTTTATAACCGATGAGGATGAAGATGTTACAGCTGAAAGGCAGAGAGTTCTCAATGGCGTTGGAGAAAATGCTATAATTTGCTTGCGCAATCTAAGAAAGGTACTTATAAATGTGATTCCGAATGATAACTCAAAATTTTTTCAAAAAATCTTATTTGTGAGGCTTGTCATTAATTTTACATTTCAATACAAGAAATCTGAAGTGTTGTGTATTGCTTGAATTTGATGTTTCTTCTTAAGTCTCTATTAAATGCTTTAATGTTGCTGTATGAGTTATCAGGTCTACCCTGCTGGGAAAAAACATGTTGCAAAAGTTGCAGTTCATTCTTTGACATTTGCAGTTCATGAAGGAGAGTGTTTTGGATTTTTAGGAACAAATGGAGCTGGGAAAACTACAACTCTCTCAATGTTAACTGGTAAGTGTACGCGATATCTGTTCTACTGAAGATAGCAATATGGTAGTACTATTTGCTTTTCTGAAAAATAAAAGTTCTATCTTATTCCATCCTTTGTAGACTAGTTGTAAACTTATAGAAGATTTGCTGATTTTCAGTCCTCTTTAATTATTTTTGAAATGTAATTTGTATTCAGATTTTTCAGTCAAAGTTGTCTAAAATAGTAGCATTGTTCGAACATCCTAATTTCGTGTAAATCCCTGCAGTTGCATACATTAGTCTGGGTTCTGCCTTTTCCATCAGTGCAGCATTTTGGTATAATTTGGTGCATGAAGCGGTCCTGCATCATCTATAATGTTTCACTAACAAAGCTGATCTTAAAAATTTTATCAGGAAACAAGAATTGAAGCGTGGTGCAAGAGTAAACAAATGAGGTTGGGCTAACTATATAGGGGCTAGTTGAAGACTGAAATGATTGTAGTGGACATACAATTTGCGTTGTGGTATTGGGCATGCATCCATCAGCTGAATGAATCAAGTTTAACTGATGTTAAATTTTGGTTCTCTAATTAAAACATGTTAGCCTAAATAATTGTGTGGGATAGATCAGATAGAAAAGTATTTTCTGAGCCACGGTCAACCGAATCTGAAATGATTTAGTATTAGCTTTATGTCTAATGTGCCATCCACACCTCAATATCTATTGCCAAGGTTCTATGTAGCCATTTATAAAGCATTCTAGTGTTTAGCTCCATGATAGATTAGTGACTTTGATTTCTTACTTCTAAATGTTATTTACCATAATTTGCAGCTGGACCTCGTGAATTTTTTGTTAATATACTTGATCAGGCAGATTAACTTTCAGTGTCCGGACAATATTCTGCTATTTTCTTACTAGAATGAAGAATCTGCCATATGGATGGTGCCTTTGTTATTTATCTAGTGTCTCTCTGCTTCTTTGTAGGAGAAGAATGTCCAACAGATGGAACTGCCTTTATTTTTGGATCCGAAATTAGGTCAAATCCTAAATCTGCACGTCAGCATGTAAAATTCCTCCTTCAACCTTTTTTTTAATTATGTAAATAAATGTCGTTTCTGTCATTTTTTTGGCACTCTATAATCTGCGTTTCATCTTCCTTATTTTTTCCAGATAGGTTACTGCCCACAGTTTGATGCTCTTTTTGAGTTTCTCTCAGCCCGTGAACATCTTCAATTTTATGCAAAAATAAAGTGTGTTCCTGAGAATAGAATAAATAATGTAAGAGGACAAGTTCTCTTGTTAACTTTTGACTCTCAGTGCTTTTTTTGTTCATTATACATATTCCTTATTTATGATTATCATTCGGCATTTTTTTTAGGTTGTTAAAGAAAAGTTGGTGGAGTTCGATTTGTGGAACCATGCGGATAAGCCATCATGTACTTTAAGCGGTGGTAACAAAAGAAAACTTTCTGTTGCTATTGCAATGATTGGTGACCCGCCAATTGTGATCCTTGATGAGCCATCTACAGGTATGTGCAATTAATTACTAAAAACAATTTCCTTCTGATTGAACTAGCTGCTCTTCTTAGTAAGGGCTTAGATTAAAAATCAAATTAGAATAAAAATGATATGTCGATCTCAAAATATACATCACCAAATTCAGCGTGGAAATGAGCCACACAATGCAATTCAATTGACTCAGTATGGTAGCCTCAAGAGATCTGTCAATGCCGCCATCAAAGCCTTCCAGTACGCATTAAGTTGGGAGGGGGCAAAAACACACAATGCACGAAAGGAGATTTACAACGAAATTCGCACCCACATATTTTCAAGACCCATATGTGCACAACTATATAGTAACAATAATAAATAATACATTTATGTATTTGTATGAAAATAATAATATTAATGATAATAATATACATCTATATTTATTTTAAATATTAAAAATTCAATAAACCATTCTTTATAAAACGTATACAAATATGTAAATAAGATATAAAAGTAATATTAAAATCTCTTTATTATAAAATTGAACATTTTCACAAAAAAGGATAAATTAAAAAGCATTTCAGGGGGTGGCTCCTTTCATATTCTATATTGTCAATAAGCCCATTTCGATTTTCTTAATAAGAGTACAAATTTTGGCTGGTGAAAATTTTATTTGGTGACAAGTAAAAGGGACTGAAAATTTATAAAAAAAAAAAATAAGGCAGTAAACTCGTGAAATCGCTCTAAAATGAGTGAAGGAAAAAAATAAAATAAAATGAATAGAGTAAAATTCCCCTACAACTAGCTTAGGCAAGAACATTGTGACACATAAAATTGCAAAATGAACCCACAAGCACTCACTGAAAAGTATTCAGAGGTGCACGGAAAAAAGTTATATTTAACAAAAAATCCCATCATATGTGCATGATAACAAAGTTGTGCGCTCATTCTTATAAAATAGAGTCATCCTAAATTCAGAAAAGAAAGTTGAAACTGAGTAGTTTTAAATGGAGGACACAATTTTCAAGGCAAAATCATATTGAAATTAACCTAGAATACATGGACAAATGCTTTAATACCACTATGCATCTAGGCTACAATTTTGCTAATAAGTGTGTTAATTCACCACAAGTAAAATCATATCTACAATTCAATGAACTTGTCGGTGCCAGTTAGAAATTAGAATTTCAAAAATTAAAATCATAACGGCTTCAAAATTGTTGCACAAATTTTTTAAAGAAAATCAGAGTTAACTCTTAGAAGCATGATTCACTTTAGAAAACGTGTAATCCCATCCTTGGGTTCAAACATCTGATCATTTTAGGCTTAACATGTATTCAAATTAGTTTATAGAATGTTTAATGGTCATAATGTTTTGTTTAATAAAAAAGAGAAAAGGAGGAAAATAAGAATACAGAAAAAGATGGTCAAATAAAGCCCTGATAAATATTGAAATTTTTCAAAAAATATCATGGAAGACTAAAAAAAAATGTTTTAAGCATTCTCAAATTGACTCACTCATTTTGAGACATGCAACTCTTATCTTCCCACTTAGTAAATATGATACACTTTAAAAAAATCCCTTAGATGATATAAACAAAAGCTGCAATCATCGAGAAAATATTGAGCTTGATTTTTTACTTGATCCTCCACTAGGTAAAGGCGGATTTGACAGGGCCCGCATCCTCACAAATTTTGTAATTTTGAGGGTTCTAAGAATGTAGGTTTTATCGACTCCAGTCTTTAACACTTGAAGGATCAAACCTAAAGATTGGCACATCGCCTTTGTGTTACAGGTAGCGTAGCTCATAGTTTTTATTTTGTTATTTTGTTTTTTTCTTTTTCCTTCTTTGGTGATTATTGCACTAGAGGTATTGTCGAAGGTGCATCTACATGGATCCTCTTCAGTGCAGCAGGTTGTTGTGCTTGATGGTACTCTTACCTTGGAAATTTTTGAGAGGTTAGCATGCATTTAAAGGCATGCAAGTGACCATCATAAATTCAATCACATGTATATCAATATAAACTTGTGCATGCATTCCAATGAGTGGAGCTGCCAATAAAAGCCTAAGAAATTGAGCTAAAATAGATTTAAAATTATGTGTGCACTTCTTAAAGCAAAATTGATTCGACGTATATCTCACAAAAAACATGCTAAGAAATGTAACTGTAAATTTTCGTTAAGTGTTCCAATAAAAAATTTGTTGATATTGAGAACGCTAACTCCAAAGAATTTTGCACCTTTTTTTTAGTGAAGTTATTCAAATGATACACAATGAAAGGAATGCAAGTCACTTTAAAAATCATGCTCACTCTTTAATAAATCTCTCATAGGGTTGCCTTATGTCACGATCCGGCCCGGTTAGCTCGTAGATACGAGGCGGGAACGAGATCGAACGCGAAATTTATTTCTCATCAACAATTTCATTCAATTTTAGCTAATCAAAATAAATAAAGCACCTCTACAACATTATCATAACACAAGTCTATCAAAATGTACAAGATGGACATATAAAATGTTTTCTACACAATTTCTGCATGCCATCCAAAATAACAAAAATAACTACAACATCTACTATTACTAAAGACAGTAAAGGAACCTGTCACCCGGTAAGCGTCGTCCGTAAGTAAACCTCGGGTGATCAGCCATCACCTAAGAGTCGGGTCTCCTGAAAAATTTCCCAAAATTAGGGAATGAGCTACGCTCAGCAGAAAGTTCTAATCCTAAACATGCTCAGTTGACATAATAAATATTGATTTACATACTTTAAGAAGAAAGGGGAATATGTGTTTAATGTCTCAATTATGTCCTCATGAAAGGTATGTAAATGTCATATGCATATGTCATAGCTATATCTAATGCATCTTATTTTACTTATTAAATATATTCAACCATCCCGGAGTACCGTCTTGTACTGATCAGGTACACATCTTTTGGTCATTTATTTTCCTCAATTGCCCCAAGGGCCATATGTGCCTTTGGCACCGTCTTTGGTACTCCGTATTCAATCATGCACAATCAATTCGATATTTGTTTCACATGACCATATAATCTTTCCTTCCTTACAAATGTTTGACATAAAGCTTTACACATGAATTTGAAGCATGAAAGAAACAAAATAAATATTCTATTTCTATAAAAGGCTTTACAATACAACAAGATATAAACATGAAATAGCAATTGAACATGTGAGGAAAAGAATTCCTACCTCCACAACCTTCTTCTCTGCTTTCGCTTTCTTTATTCTTTTTCTACTACCTAAAGACAAAGATAAAGAATTCATTTAACCTTATGTTCCAACATTGCTTTTCTAGGTTTCCTATAATTTTGCTTAACCTTATGCCAAAAAAAACATCACCCGATTTTCGGATCTAATTAAATAGCAATGATAGGAACTTCAAAAGTCATCTAATTTAGCCTAAATCCTTCTAAAACATCCATCTTTCTTTTAGTTATATATAAATTCTTTTTATTTTCGGAATTATGCATCAAATAATTAGCAAAATTATTCTTGTGCTCAAAAATAAAGTGTCTATACTTTAGAGACTTCTCAAAATCATATAGAATAACTTTCCTAAACATGCACCCTACAAATCCCTAACTTAGAAAAACAACCTAAGCTTCCAACAATTTTTAAACACAAAACTTGCTTAATGAAAAATTAAAATTTGTATGCCAAAAGATTTCCCTTAACCTCTTCTACCTATCCCTATAACAATTTCATCAAAAGGAGAAACCCTAAAATTTGGATTTCATGATTTGCTTAAAATTTTGACATGTAAGGTAGGGAAAACATAGATCAAAGCAATCTCTAAAGCTTTCCTAAAGAAATTTCTAAAAAAAAAACATAAACCCTAAATTTTGCTTCAATGAAAACTCAAGAAATCTTTCATTTCTTTTAAGAAAAACTTACCTCAAGGTTTTCCCTACGCTTTTCCTAAAGATCCCTCGCCGAAATCTCGCCGGCCGCCGTCCGGGAAGAAGCTTCCGTCGCCGCCTCCTCTCTCCCGTCGCCCTCTCTCACGTTCGTCCGAACAAAAACAAGGGACCGAAATGTTTCGGTCCCTTTGGGCTTATGAGGGGTTTTAGAGAAATAAAAATGTCATTTTATGCATGTGCCCTTGCCAAACTCATTTCCCTTAAGAGGGCTTAGGGGTAAAAATGGAAAGTCTAGCCAAAAGTTACTTAAAGTACTTCGGCGAATTTTAATTCCAAATCCGCACGAAATTTAATATAAGTTCTTTATACCGTTTTGCTCGAAATTTCGAGACGAATCTAATGAAATTTATTTCGTCAAATTCCGACGACATCGAACATTCACTTAAGTTTGTCGCGGCGCATCGATATGCGTGCGACGCACTCAATTGACGAATTTTGGGTTTTACACCTTACATGCATGCATGTTCTAGCAAGTCAAGAAATCAAGGGGCTAATATTTTGAAATATTTTCTTATGTAACAGGAAAAAATGAGAAAAGAAGGAAAAAAATTTATATAAAGAAATAACCCTAAAAAAATTCTCAGGCCATCTAAAACTCATATCAAGGCACATGTCTCATATTCCTATTTGAAAAGTAGAAATAGCCCTAAAAATGTTTGCAAATTATAAAGAATGTATAAATACTAAGAAAATGTGAATTTTGTTTCCTAGACTTCGTACTAGGAGTGGAGTCAATAGACCAGTATATTGACAACTATACAAGTGCCTAAAAGAATAATTACCAATTCCTCGCTCGTAGTCCAACAAGCCTTTTCTAGAAGAAACCAAAGGACAATAATCCAACAGTGAATCTTGCTAAAAATTTATTATGCAAAAGACCCTTTTTAGTAAAATTTATTTGGTAAGTAAACAAGATTAGTCACCTTGTCTTATAGGTATGGTCATAAATCCTAATCTTTAAACAAAATTCTCTGCAAATAAATGGCAAAGTTGACACGACTCGCTACTAATAGTTACCAAAATAAAATTAAAAGCTTTATGATGAAAATTCATTCATCAAGAAATCCCCGTGGGCTACCCTGTCTATAAGGGAGGATGAATATAAGTCTTGTCCATTGGGTGTTCAAATTTCATATTATAAGTGTTAGATACAAGCCCGATTCATCGCTAGTAAATTGTAACAGCCCACAATATCACTAATAGTACTGTCAAGTATCACAAGCATACCCTCCATTTCTACATCATTAAATATTAACATACATTTCCTTCAACATAGAATTTATAAAATTCTAATAACATAACATTCACTGAATACATGGAAGCATCTAAAATTCTAGTTACTTCAAATATAAACTTACAGATCCACTACACCAAATCAACTAACACAATATTGAAATGTTTTCATACCTCCAAAAGTAGACTCACTAACAAATATAACTTTAACATGAAATGAAGAAACACTTGTATAAATAAACCTGCATCAATCTTCTCTTTTCTCTTTTCTCTTTTCTGTAATAATAGCCAGTAAGAAAATATTGTTGAGCTGTGAGGCTCAATGAGCTATGCAACTTTAAAAGACATTTAACTTGCATGACTAAAAAATCAGATCATTAAAACATAAATAAAAGATAAACTGCTCAAGACAATTTCATAAGATCTCCTTTTATTTTAACCTTTATTTCCTCTTCAATCCATACTGAATATCAATTTTACTCATTGAAAGATTTGGCTACTCTTTCATATACATATTCAATGAAGCCCAGGTAAACCTGGCATTATCGGCATTGAATAACATAGAGGTCCGTTTTGCCTCTTTAGGGGTCCCTTTTGCCCCACCTGCTATGCAAGTCTCATTACTTTGGGGTCCTTTTTGCCCCATTTAAAAGGTAGTCTCATGTTTAGGAACTCTTTTGTCCCAACTACATTTGTAAGTCATACATCATATGTAGTCAAACTTTATTTAAAATTGATATTCAATATTCTTTTCATAATCATAGCTCATACTTGTTTTGATGCATGCTTCCATAATCATTTCATATCATCATATATATACCATGAATAAATAAAGAAAAGAACATTTTTTCAAAACAGTATCAATATCGAAAACATTTAAATGAACATAATAAACATTGATTAAACTCACATAATTAATTTATGTAAGTGGTTAATCTTACTTAAAAACTTGTAGGTATATTCCTCTTCTGGGTATTTCACAAAAAATTGATAAAAAATGCATAATATTGAATCATCTACTTTCATAACTGCTTTTCCAAAGTGTCATTAAAATCATTGTACATGTTTAATGATAATATATACTTCAAAAAAAAATATTTGCATGACCTTTCTTTATTAGATTTAAACGAGAATTTGACTTTTAATAGGACACAATGGAGAAAAAGGATTCATGTAGCCGACCCCACGTAGTGGGATAAAGGCTTGATGTTGTTGTTGTACTTACCTCCTTGTTGAGGCGTCTCCTCCAATTCTCTACCTCGTACCCTTCTATAATTGTAAGTCACCTCGAAACTTCTTTTTATGTATAAATTCACTTAATTCCTAGATCCAAGGTATCAATTGATATAATTACTTCATAAGTCATTATTGTCTTTAAATAAATTCACCATTCAATTAGAAATATAACAAAAGTACTCACCTAACTTCCTTATCTTTCCTTCACTTCACTGATTCCTCAAATAGTTTATACACTTACTTTCCACTACAATTCACATCATTTCATATCAATCAAAACCAATCTTTGTTACAGGTTTACCATATTCAAATAACTTCCTTTTTCACTTACCGTTAGTGTTGTTTTCCTTTCCTACAAAGCCACATGAACTCTTTTCTTCAGCACTAAGCCGATTTGATCTATGCACTGAGCCGAATAGATCTACAGCCCGCAAGTACTCATTTTGTTGAAAATCTCCTTTGCCGAATAATGTTATAGTGATGCATCCACTCTACCGAACTCCACTTCCCCAATTCTCTGTGCCGCAACCTTTTTCAGGCCAAACAAGGCAGCAATTTAACTCTTCAGGAAATTCTGTACCAAGCCCTTCCTTACTCTTCCTTCACTGAAATCAACAACTTTCTCACTACAATTCACTCAAATCAGTAACTCTCTTACAGCAAATCCCATCCAAAGTCTGTTTCTTAGTTTCACACAAACAATAGAGTTTCATATTGCTATTTCCTGGACTCATCCGTCTCCTAAGGAGCCGATCCAAAATAATTGCTCTCACCCGAGCCAAAGTTCCCACTCCTACAATTGATTCTTCCTTCATACAACAGAATTCCCACTGTGTTGCTTGTATGCTATAGTAATTCCAGCGACATTGTACTGAACTCCTCTACAGTCCTGCAGGCTTGCGTGAAAAACAAATGCTTGCGGGAAATCAGATCATATAAAGACTAGGAGGCCCGCATAACTGCTCTTCAGCCAATGGAAGCATCTGTTCAAAAATTAAGGATTTATTTAACAATAATTAAATTTTTTTTTATAACCACCATTACATGGATTTTGAATATTACATAAATTGAATATTCAGTAAGGCTTTTTACAGAATAATCTTCATGTAAAGATAAGAGCAAATGTTTGTCTCAAATTATGTGTTGCTATCATGGTTATTCGATGATATTGAAAGATAAATGGATCTTAGATCTAACGGTCATATGCTCAATTGGAGATGCCTCGCCCATTTAAGTAGACGATAAACAGCATGAACTCGATTCAATTAGTAGCTGTTCAGGTTAGTTATCAAATAAGTTTGAATATTTTTAAAAACTCAATGATTAAATTGACTAAGTTCATACAAGTCAACTTATTAATTTGTGTTCATAATAATTTATTTGTTGTTTTACAAATAACTTGTTAAAGGCTTTATATTAGGGTTGAATGGTTGCTTGTATACTTTTCAAAAAAAAAAAAATTTTAAATACGTCTTGTGGCATTATTAATTTAATGTTAACTTATGATATATTTAGTTATTTGGATGTGTTTCATTCTGTCTTGCTTCTTTTTATTTTTCTCATATCATTTTATACTTCCATCGCTTTCAATTTTTATTATCCACTTGCCCAAGGTTATGATGTTTGCACCTATGTTAGTGCTTCGTTAAGAGTATATTGAGAATGAGAGCCTTCATAGATAAATACATCTTCTCCTTCTCAACTCATATGCGATTAATGTTGGAGAATTTTTTGTATCCTCAAACGGATTGCATATTTTATAATCGGGCACGGCATAAGAATACGATATATTACCCCGGAGGGTAAAAATATCATCTCCTTATGGGCTCAATAATAAAATTTACAATTATTTAACAGAGATTCCCCCACTCAATATTTGGTTGAGTGGGGTTTATTTATTTCTGGGGTACAGACATCCCATAGGGGCAAGCCCCTATGGTTAATTACATCCCAAGTTTGATTTGGGAAAACTTTTGATTAAACTAGTGGTTTTCTTTATTTTGATTTGATTTAAATTAAATTAAATTTGATTTAATTTAATTAAATCGGGGTTCGATTTGAGTCAAATTCGTCTTGACGACCTTCGATCGAATCGATCGAGCACGATCGAGCCCAATCGGGCTCGATGCGAAAAAGTACGTCAACAAAAGGACCCCCAATATGTGTGGTGAACGAAAAGAAGTACGCCACACATATTGGCGTTGACCAAATAATGATCAAAAGAGATCTTCCAAATCAAATAGGGTATGATTTGGAAGAGAAAGAGAGATCTATAGATGCCTGAACTTAGATTTAGGCAAGATCTACAAAGATAAGGAGATTTCTATACATCACCTTAAAGAAAGAGTTTTAGATTTCTCTTGGAAGAGAGTTTAGAAGCATTTTAGCAACTTCTAAAGAGGTCTCTAAAGACATTTGATATCTTTAGAGAGGATTTGATAGGAATAGAAGTATTTTGGCAACTTCTAAGAGGCTTCTAGAGATGTTTGGCATTTCTAGAAACGATTTGGATCAATTAGAAGCATTTTGATAACTTCTAAAAGTGATTCATAAAGATATTTGGTATCTTTAGAAAGAATTTGATTTGGTTAGAAGAAATTTGGTAACTTCTAAAGGAGCTTAGGGATATCTTTCTATCACCTAAAGGCTAGGGGTATTTTGCTACCACCTACAAGATTTCCAAGGATATTTTGGCTATCACTTGAAGAGAGATTAGAGACATTTGGTGTCTCTAAAGGGTCTTAGGGATATCTTGCTATCTCCTAAAAGCTAGGGGTATCTTGGCTACCACCTAAAGGGTTCTCAAAGATATTTTCACTATCATTTGAGAAGGGTTAGGAACATTTGTTGTTTCCTAAAAGGTCCAAAGGCATTTGGCACCTATTGGCAAGCTTTAAGAGGTATTTTGGTAACCGCCTAGGGGTAGAGTTTACCTCATTTTGATGAGATAAAACTCTAAAGGCTAAGGATAAGAGTATTTTGACTATTACTTAAGCCTTAAAGGTATTTGGTGTAAGATTATCTATTTTGGCTAGATAAATCTTAACATTTGAGAAGACTAAAGGGTATTTTGGCAACCACTAAAAGTCTAGACTTGGGTAGATCCATTGATGTTCAATTTGGGTAGAACAAGATCTAAAGGAGTGAGCTAGGAGAGACCTTAAAAGGTTTGAATTCTACCTAAACTCAGAAATTGATAAGAAGACTCCTATTTGGGGAGGTCTACACTTAGCATTTGGTACTAAGATTTGCATTTGACTTTCATTCGGAGAAAGAAAAAATTAAACTTTCCTTTGGGGGAAAGAGAGATATGAACTTTCACTTGGAGAAAGATGAACTTGATTTTCTTTTTAGAGAAAATTGAATTGCCTTTCCTTTTTGGGGAGAGGTGAATTTTCTTTCCTTTTGGGGGAAAGATGGAAGATTTGAAATCTTAGACCAAGGTTTTGGTAATCCGGACCCAGTCCACAACCGGATGGGATGAACATTTCTGCTTGGAACTTTGCTCGAGTAGCATACAACATTTTTCTTTATCTTTCATTGTCGGGTTTGGGCCAACATAACTTCAAGAGATTCATTTGACACTGTAGTGAAGAGAACTAACGGCCTCCTTAGGATAGGAGCGCCAAAACAAGTTGAGACATGAGATAGCATTTTATACTATCGAAAGCCTTTGGTGGCCATCATCCAAGTAGAACTCTGAGTCCTTTGAAAGGGCTACAATCTACCGGACAAATTGAATAAGCGTCTTAGATATGCCAACCTACCTTGAAAAGTTCTTAGTTGAGTAAGACTTCAAGGAGGTTTCATTTCTAATATCACTTTGATTTTAGTAGGGATAACTTCAATGTTATTGTGTCGAACAACAAACCCAAGAAACTTTTCTAAAGTCACCCCAAAGGTGCACTTACAAGAATTCATCTTGAGGTCGTACCGACAAAGCAATTCGAACACAACCCTTAAATCAAACAGGTGATCCTCTCTTTTTTTGCTTTTGACCATGAGATCATCAATGTAACATTCAATTTTGTCATGAAGGAGCACATTGAATATTCTGGTCATTGCACGCTGGTAGGTTATACCAACATTCTTAAGGCCAAAAAAAGACATGACCTTAAAACAGTACATTCCAATGGGTGTTCTAAAAGCAGTATATTGCTTGTCCTCCGGGGCCATTTTGATTTGGTTGTACCCCGAGGACCCATCCATAAAGGAAAAGAGACCGTGAGAAGAAGCAATGTCAATCATGAGTTCAGGGATTGGCAATGGGAACTCATCTTTAGGACATGCTTTATTCAAGTCTCTAAAATCGACACATACGCGAATCTGTCCATTCTTTTTCTTAACAGGGACAACACTGGCTAACCAAGAGGGGTATTTTTCCTCTCGAATAAAACCAGCTTCAATTAATTTTTTCACTTCCTCAACTACTTGTTGTTCAATTTCCAAACGCATCCTTCTAGGAGCTTGTTTGACTGGAACAACATTTGGTTGAATGGCAAGTTTGTGGACTGCTATGTCTGGATTTAATCCGGGCATTTCATCATAACTCCAAGCAAAACAGTCCTTAAACTCTGTCAAGAGTTGTACCATACCATTGGCATCAGTTTCATTTAACAAAGCACTTATGAAAGTGGGGCGTGGATTTTGTTCAGTATCCAAATTGATTTCTTTTAATTTATTGATTGTTGATTTGATTTCTTTCTTCAAACTCAAGGGGTGCATCCTTAGTTTGAAGGTAATCCAGATCGTTGCTAGCCTCTAAACATAACCTCCCAACAGCGTTGTAGGTCTTTGTAAAGATCATATCAACATCCAGACTGTTGGTAATAACCAAACAGTAATTATCCTCATATATTGGTCCGACAGTACCAAAGTCAACACCATATTTATTTTTCAACTTGTATTTGAAATTCTATAAATTTTCACGGTGTTAGGCTTCTCCTTTGGACCACATAGGAGTAAAACCTCTTTTGATCAGGTTTTCAACACAAATGGGAGTTAAGTGGGAGTTCTACCATTTCTTTTATGGAAAGTTGTCAAGTTTACACCCACTTTTGGACTTTAAGGAAGAGGGTATGCTATGAAAGACATACTCCTTCCCTACTTTTTTAATTTGAGTGTAATGCAAACATTCAACTCTTCCACTGTACTTTTTTTTTTTGACAATGAAGTTAATACTTCTACACATTCATTCAAATTTCTATACTTAGTGAGATCGGACATCTCCTCTTTGTTTGAGAGTTATCTTCATCACATAAGAGATTTTCTTTAATGTTCCAAATAGGCTTTTCAGTGTCTACCCATTCTTGAAACTGCATCTTTGATTTGTTGAAGCTTCTTTGTTGCTTTGTCAAACTACCCATCAAATTTGGCTCAGCCTTTGAATCGGACCCTGAGCTTACATGGGTGATGGGCCTTCATGGAACAAATGGTGGAGATGGGGCTTTGGTGCCCCTCACCTTCCACGCTTCTTGACTTTTGCCATGAACTGTATCACGAACTCATTGTGTCATCTTACCACCTCGTTGTGTTGAAGGAGGGGCAAGATTAGATTTAATCTTTTCCTCAAGTTCTTCTTCTTGAGGGTAGTCTTGGACAATTGATGGAGACTTTGTCTTTAGTATACTGATTTCTGCTTGATCTTTAGTTGGTATCACAGGTCTGAAAACACTGATAGCCTCTTTGGAACATAACAAGAAACATCTTCATATACACTAAATGATTTTAGAACTCCCTTTAAAAAAGAAAGAGCAATTGTGCCTAAGGCTCTTTGTCCTCCCTTTTTGAGGCCACGCAACATCATTTTGTCAGAAGTTAATTTCTGCGTGTCAACATTGAGGTGGGTCAAAGTTCTTAGATTCATTATGTTGACTCATGCATCCGGGTCAACAAGCACTCTTTTCATCAGAAGATGTTATTCTAGGTATTTGTTGAAGTGTAAAGCCTCCTCAAAGGAATCCTCTACAGGTTGAGCCAAACAAATTTCAGGATCAAGTAAAGCCCTGATCAAAGCTTTTCGCATTTCAGGAGAAAGTACGAATGCATTATATATGCTCAACCTCGCAGGGAGTTTCCTAAGGTGAGCTAGTACATTAAAATCCACTTTTGGTGGTCCACCACCCACTTGCACTTGTGGAGCAAGCGTTGGTGGAACTATGCCCTCATTTTGATTGAAAAGTTCTTTTCATTTATCTTGTTTGATGCCACTGGATATGATACAACATGACCACTTCTGAGATTTATCCCTGTTATTTGTTCAGGCTCAGAAATTGAGATCACATCAACCAAAACTTCAGAATTTGATTCTTCTTTCACTTGATTTGTTTCTAAGTCAAATGAATCAAGCTCAATGACAATCTTTGCTCCCAGTATTTTGTACATGGGTAAATCATCACCAAAAATTGATTCACTTGATTCAGAGAATTGGAAAGATTCATTTGTAGTTTGTTCGTTATTAGATTCAGAACGGACAGATCGCACGTACGCAGAAGGATTGTTCATTTCATTAACACCCTTTGGAACATACATGGAATTAGAAAGAGAGATAGGCTTGGGGGATTTTCCCCTTGCCATTTAGAAGGATAACCCATTTGATTTTGGAAGTTGATTCTTTCTTTTTACCTTCACAATTGAAACTCTCTTTCATGAAGTTTCAAGGGTAAAGGACCCTTTCCACCCATTGAGTTATTTAAAGGAACATCAAAAGAGGCCTTTTTGTGGGCATTTGAGTTCTTTTTTGGAAACTCCAATAGGATTTTGGGTAGTTTGTTTACAATCTTTAGGAAAGATTTAGACAAAGATAATTGTCAACCATCTACAACTGTAAGCAAGTCACTAGTGTTGTTCTTTATGACCACACACCATTGAAGACAGAGAAGCTGCACTTGTTGATTCTTCTTTCTTTGCATTGGTAGCAGACTCAACTGTTGTGTTTAGGACCTTTTGGGGCCCCGAAACTGAGTAGTAAGAGCTATCATGGTGGATGTCATCTCACCCAACCTCTTATCCATCTTTTGCTTTAAGCTGTTGTAGAGCACAAATTCAAGGATTTTTACTCCCTTCCTCCACTTCCAACAACTCATTTGCATGAGGGTCTTCTGAGTGAGAGGATCCTCTTATGTCATAGTGGATGACAAAGATATCCTCCTCATCCAAGAGATCATCCTCATCAGGATTAAAATTCTCAATCAACCTTTAGTAATTTTCTTCCTCCTTTTCCAACCTCTTTCTAAGTCTTTTGTTTTTATTTCTTCTTTGAGACTTGGTTAGAACATAGGTAGAACTAGTCCCTTCTTCATATTGACTGGACTGAAACAATTTCTCATGCTCTGAGTGCCTTTGGACAACTGTTAAAGACTGAACTGTCTCACACTGCCTCTCAACTGCCATTTCTTTAGGCAAAACTGGAGTTAAGGTTGTTTGCCTTTCGCTAGACTTTTGAACCTTAGGGAAGGTCAACCTACCACATTCAGAATGTTGAGAGGCTAAGGCTTTTGGAGAGACCTCAACCACCCTCTTCCTACTGTTTTGAGGAGGTGACCTCTCCCTAACAGGTAAGCTAATTTCAAGGACCCTCTCAGATGGGTGTTGGCTTTCTAAGACTTTCACTTCAGAAGGGGTTAGGCCTTGGAATAAGACCTCCACCCCCTCAAAACCTTGTCCAAATTTTATCAGATCTCCTGGAGCAAATTGAGATTGATCAAAAGACAACTGAAGGTGGTTACCAAATTTGAAAACCAATTTGCCTTTCATCTCAGCTTTCTTGAATTCCCAAACTTAAGGCCTTTTTTTTTTTTTCTGAAAATCAGAATTTTCTGTATCAACCTTTCTGTTGTACTTCCTTGAATTCAATTAGCATAACATCAACCAATCACTGCACTTTTTGCTGGGTTTTTTTTTTTTACCACTGACTTGAATCACTGACCACCCACAACTGTCCCGGATTTAACGGATGAAGACTGAATTTGTTTGAGTTTGAAATCTCACACCATTTGACATTGTTTGGTTGTAGATTTTGTACAACCACAACAATTATGGTGAAGAGATGAGATTTTGGAATTAGGAATTTGAGAATGAAATTTTTTTTTTATTGATTTCGAAAATCAAAGTTCATCTTTCTCACTTTTGAAAGTGATTTGGAAAGTTCATCTTGATTTGCATTTGCTTGTATTGGAACCATTCAATCCAACATTTGAAATTGGAAGAGGTATACAATACAAAATTGATTTTGCAAATGCCATTTAGCCAACATTTAGGATGACTTATTGAAAACCACTAGTTTAGATGAAAAGAGACATCCTCCCCAGCGGAGTCGCCAGAAAATCTGTTGGAGAATTTTTTGTATCCTCAAACGGATTGCATATTTTATAATCGGGCACGGCATAAGAATACGATATATTACCCCGGAGGGTAAAAATATCATCTCCTTATGGGCTCAATAATAAAATTTACAATTATTTAACAGAGATTCCCCCACTCAATATTTGGTTGAGTGGGGTTTATTTATTTCTGGGGTACAGACATCCCATAGGGGCAAGCCCCTATGGTTAATTACATCCCAAGTTTGATTTGGGAAAACTTTTGATTAAACTAGTGGTTTTCTTTATTTTGATTTGATTTAAATTAAATTAAATTTGATTTAATTTAATTAAATCGGGGTTCGATTTGAGTCAAATTCGTCTTGACGACCTTCGATCGAATCGATCGAGCACGATCGAGCCCAATCGGGCTCGATGCGAAAAAGTACGTCAACAATTAATGCATCAGTGAACACGATTTGTGAGCACTTCATCTTAACCCTTGGCATTTTCTCCAGCACACTGATCTTTGAGTTGAACGTGAGTGCACCTTCTTCTTTTCAGCTTGCCTACAGTTGATGCGTCATCCAAGCTTGTTGCACATCTTCTCCAACAAGATGCGTCGATATCCTCCTTGGGTCATTAATACTTATGTTCAATTCTCAGTTATTTTGAGTCATGGTGTAAAATGACTAGATATTAATTTCAAATTTGTTAAATTGCTATCCGATGATGGTTTTAGCTATCAGAATGTTGTATCTGTTGGGTTTCATTACCCAAATCAAGCTCGTGACTAAAAAACCAAATATTTTGAGTAATACTCTATGATGATTCAAGAAAAAATCATAACAAACTAAGTAGAGTATGGTCCTTAACAACCTCTTACCAAATACAAAAAAAAATTATATAAGCAAAAAATTCAAGCAATAATAGGTTGCTTACGCTCAGATTTACCATACATACGTCCTCAACATTAGCTTAGCATGGATAATTTAAGTACAACTAAAGCTCACATGGTCTCATTATCATTTCAAATGTATCCACAACATCACACTGAAAGATATTTGGTTAATAAGGATATCATACATACTTCACAACCAGGTAGTTATGTCCTAAGCCTAAATACTTCTCAATAACTAAGTTAATCAGTTGTAAGACATAAGATGCACTAAATGAGGCATGAATTCCTCTGCTAGTCAAGGTCGGTTTAATATTGGCACCTTATGCAACTCTTTACCCCAGGTTTATAAGGTTCCCTTAGATATGCAACCATTAGATTCTTCAGCCAAGCAAACAAGATCATAAGGTCATCTATGATGGTAAAACCTCTAGGTAATGTTTTGTCAAACATTCATTTTCCTTCTGAACTATAAACCTATAGTCACTTGAATATATTCGAGTCTAGTGTGGATTTGCAGAGCCCACACTCATTTTTAAATTATGATTATAGATAGTATCATTTACTTTGATAGTTATTACATAGACATGTGGAAAATAATGTGCATTTGTGTTTATCATTGAATCCCTCTTGCCAGGCATGGATCCTATAGCTAAGAGGTTTTTGTGGGATGTCATATCTAATTTATCAACCAGACGGGGAAAGACAGCTGTCATACTCACAACACATAGCATGAATGAGGCTCAGGCGCTCTGCACAAGGATAGGAATCATGGTACACGTTTATAAAAGAATTTTCTTTCGATAATTTTGAAAATGATATTGATTTACTAATATTGGTAAGTAAACTTTTTCATACTAAATTTGAAGGTTGATGGAAAACTCCGATGCATTGGGAGTCCACAGCATCTAAAATCGCGCTATGGAAATCACCTTGAGCTCGAGGTTTGTTGTAGCTTTTTATGATGTCATCCATTCATGTATGTAATTAACATTTTCATTATTTTTCAGGTAAAACCCACTGATGTTGGTACACTCGAGGTAGATGACTTGTGCAGAAGTATTCAAGAAATACTTCTTGATTTTCCAAATAGTAGTAGGAGTATTCTTGGTGACCTTGAAACTTGCATTGTTGGGAGTAGTTCAGTTTCTTCGAAGAGTGTAGCAGAGATTTCTTTGACAAGGGACATGATAATTTTAACTGCACGCATGTTTGGAAATGAAGAATCAATTAAGACTATAATATCATCTAACCCTGTTTCTGACGGAGTGTTTGGTGAACAGTTGTCAGAGCAGCTACTTCGGGATGGTACTGTTTTCAATTCATTCTCTCCATTGTAGACTTTTAAAACTTTCAAACATCGTCCCTTTAAAAGCATCTCATTCTACTTACATCTTCGTTTTACTGTAGCGTTCAAGCTTGCTTTCCATGGGTTAATTTCTTGTTAACTTTAAAGGTTATACTTGTTTTCTGTATCTCTCTCTTCGTAAATTTCAGGAAATGGAAATGTAAATTCTCTTTTCCTTAGCCACGTTAAAGGTTTTGTAATAGTGCCATAGCTATAGGATTCTTCCTGATCAGGACATCGATCCAAGGTTCAAACATGTGTATCGCCGGAAGCATCGCCGATCGATGACCACGATTCAGAGCTTATATTTCTAGTTGTTTATGCATTTTATTTTATGTTTTCCTATTGTACCCTTATGTTGAGTTGAGTCATGTTGGGGCCCTGAGAGCAATTTAGTCTTTATTTCTTCTTGTATGCTTGAGACCTATATATATGGGTCTTTTCTCTTGTAATAGCTAATGAATGATTTTGAATGAAAATTTGTGTTTTGTTTCTACTTCTTCTTGCATGAGAGCTTGAGAAGGGAGAGAGCTCAAGAGGAGCAAATCGCAAGGCCCACCAGTCGTTGGAAGAGTCCGCGGCTCGTGGTTAAGTTATTTTATCTTCTTGTTCGTGTTTTCTTTCATCTTCTTCCCTTCCACCATAAGAAATCCCTTCCAAAACCCTTGTTGCCGCCGCCCCCTTGGAAGCCCACCGCTGGCCACTCCCACGGCCCCGGCCGGCCACCTTGCCGGCGATCTTCCCCACACGTCCAATCCCTCCTTCTGCAAGTTTCAAATTTGCTAATTTGGATTTCCAATTTAAGAAAGTTTTCATGACGAATTCCAATTTCAATTTAAATTAAATTAGAGTCTTTTAAATTTATTGCCACGTCATCTCCCCAAATTGGAAACCTCTTCCTTGTGATCTCTCCCCTCTCCCCACTCTCTCGATGCCGCCGGCCTTACTAGGCCCCCTCTCTCTCTCTCTCCATTTAATGCTCACTTAAGGCATTAATTCCAAGCCAATTTGAAATCAAATTCCCCCCAAATTTCATTCAAATCCTGAAATTAATTTCAGGTTTTGAGTAACTCCCTCCCCTCTCTCTCCTAGCTCCTTAGTATTTGCAAATTACTTCCTAAAACCAAATCCATCTTTAGGAAATAATTTCAGATATTTTAATCTTCCCCCCCCCCCAAAAAAATTTCAAAAGGATTCAAGCATTAAATGCTTCCCTGAAATACGGGATTGGATTCAGGAAATTAACCCACCTCCACATCCCTATCCCGCCACTCCCCCTTCCCCTTTATTGCTGGATGTTTGAAAGCTTTCCATAAGTTGAGCAAATCGCTTTGGAAAGATTGCCTGTTGCTCTCCCCTGCTGGCCGAAAACCCCCATGGATCACATGCTAATTTCCCTCCACAAATCTCCACCCAAATTCACTCAGATGTTGGAATTTTCTGCCGTCTAAAGTTGCAGCCAGAGCATTCCAGCAACTGGCAGTGTTTTCACAGCCACTTGAAGTCTCAAAGCTATTGTTTGCAAGATCAAGATTCTTCTCAGGTTTTGGGCAAAGAAATCAAAATGTCTCAGATTTTTGGAGAGGAGATCCTCTCCTTTTTCGTTCTCTACCTGAGATTATTTGGATCAGGTGGTTCCTACTCTTGCGAGCGTCATCGACCGCCAACTTCCAAACTACGATTGGAGCATCGACAATCAACCATTCCCGCCGTCCTCTCCACCGTCAACCTCTCTGTGGTTCAAGGCCGTTGGGGTTGCTACCGTCCTCGTGGCATCGTTGGGTATACTAAAGACCTTCTTCCGCTAATCCTAGTGTAGTTGAGTGATCCATCCCCAAGGTGATAATTCTCATTATTAAGTTGCGGATTGTTGATTAATAGCTTTTGGTATTGCTACTATCTTTGGTTACCTAGTAGTTTTGGTTAATCTATGTGTACTTCTTCGCCTAAGCTAGTTGAAGACTAAGGTTCTTTATTGAAATTCCTTGATTATTGCAATAAGCTATTGAATGGAATTACATTGCCAATTTATTCTTAAAATTTCTTAATGAGCTCCTGCGCATGTTGGTTTTACATCACTTCCTTTTTAAAAAATCTGCACATCCTGATCCCGAGTAAATTCACCTTTTTTTTTATCAATGTTTTAAGTATCATTTAATCCATTTTTGTATTGGAATTTTTTTTAATGGCTTAAATTTCATTTATTATTTAGGACTTGTTTGATATTTTTACTTTTTGTTTTTGCAAATGACGAGACAATCCATAAACTATCCCTTATTGAAAATGCCAAAACCACCACTAAAATAAATGTTATAATACGAAACTATTCTTGAATAATAAATGGTATTTAAACCACTAAGAATTGACTTAATTACAATTAAGGATGACCAGAAGATAAATTAAATGATACTAAGAACACTGATGATACTAGAGATGGGTGAGCAGAGGGATCCTGACATTTAATAAAGCAAATATAGCAAAGAAAGATGCTTATATAAAAGAGGAATTCACAAAAAGTGTTCAGAGCATGAAAATAGCCTTGAGGGCCAAGGTTGGTAGCTTTCATTTGATCATTAGTATTCCCCATGCAAACATCTTGCATGTTCATGCCATGACAAAAAGAACAATCTGCAGAAGATTTTCCCAATTGATAAAGCAATTAGCATAATCATGACAATAGATTTCATTTGAGTAGTTCTAAAACTGAATATATGGATCGTAATTTTAGTATTAATAGATCTAGTGGGGGAATTGTGACTTTGGGTGATCAAATTATTAATAAGTGTACATGTTTTCAATATCTTGGGTCTATTGTTCATAGTGCTAGTGAAATAGTTGGGGATATTATTTGTAGAATTCAAGTTGGATGGTTGAATTGGAGGAATGCATCGGGCTTGTTTGTGTGATAGAAAATCTCCTTCAAACTTAAGGGAAAATTCTATAAGATGGTGGTTAGACCTGCAATGCTTTATGGTGCACAATTTTGGCCATTAAAAGAAATGCATAATATCTAAGTGTTGTAGAGATGAGTATGCTCAAGTGGATGCTCAAGTAATAATATGAAGCCAAAAAGTGCAAAAATGTCTTTCACAATACGGGTCATTGTCAAATGGTAGATTATGGTGATAGCAGCATTCCCTTATATTGGTTTCTTGAGAATTGATCCCAAAGGGTACTATATTGATTGAATCGTCACAAAGATGAGAGATAACAACCTAAAATGGGGTAGTAGGAGGCTACATAAAAGCATCAGTAGAGAGACTACTTCAGCATATGTGTTGAAAGACTATTCACATAAAATGAGCATTGAAAGAAAAATCTTGAATAATCTTAAAAATTATTTGATAGCCACGTGATAGTGGTCAAGAAATCCAATAGAGATTTTATAGATCAAATAAAGATTTAAAATGAAGGTAAAATTTGTCTCCAAGATTAGGCAAACAATGACAAATTTATTAATCAAAATGAAGGAAAATAGAGCCTTCAAATTAGAAATCTCAATCTCAATAAAATATAAGAGTGGGTTTACCATTGAAGGTACTTGACTTGTGTGTAGCAAAGAATATAGGAAACTAGCAGGTGAATCCGACTACCAACCCTTCCCCCTTGCAACATCAACGAATGAAAGAAAGAGAGTTATCCTGTGTAATTCGGGATGGAGGAGCAAGTGGATGATGGATAACAGCATGACAATCAAAAGACAACTGAAGAGGTGTTAGTAAAGATGAAGCTCGAAGTTCAGCCTCGACTCCACTGCTGAGCTGACAAATGGAGTGAAAAAGCCCAATAAAGCAATATGGAAGTCTGACTCCACCAAGGAAGGTGGAGTCGAGATGCCATCAAAGTCACCAAAGCCATATTAGCTAGAATAAGAAGGGAGTATTAATGTCGAAGGGTGGAGTGAGAGGCAGGGAAAATTAATTAAAACATTTTATATATTTTATTTATGCAACTAAATGAGCTTTCAGTATTAATTATCTTTTTTCTATACTTTATTAATTTGATATTGATCATTTTTTGAAATATTATGGACCTTGCGAAGTTTAATAATTTTATACATTTTGTTTACACCAGCTCTTCGTGTAGCCATATACCTCAATTTCCGTCAACCACTATAACATCTTTCGTTGCTATATTGTTTATACCAGCTTTTTAGTCTTTGATCTTACATTTCTTGTTTTCTCGTTGGAATTATGTGAATAGGTAGTATACCTTTGAGAATTTTTTGCGAGTGGTGGCTGGCCAAACAAAAGTTCACACGAATTGATTCTTTCATTCATGCATCATTCCCTGGAGCTAAATTTCATGGGTGCAATGGATTGAGTGTCAAATATCAGGTAATTTTGTCTTAAACTGATTTGTGCGCATTTTGTCTTAAACTGTAATTTTGTATGGAATCTCATAGTGATAGTCTTACTTCTACATTTTCTGTTTTATTATTTTGTAATTTTACAATACCAAATTATTTATAGGCCCAATCTTACAAGGTGGTTAGCGTGATTTTTTTTTTTTTTTTTTTCGTTAGAATTTTATATATTTTATGTCCATCTTCTTCTTGATCATTATCATTAGCATCATCAGTTTTCTAAATTTATTTTCATCATTTTCCCAGTGAGTTGTTTGAAATGTTAATTTGGGAAAATATTTTTGCCAAACTTTTTATTTATATTTGATGTAGAACGAACATGCGAAGGAGCTTCTTTAAGAGAATTAAAAGTGATTGACAAAGGAATTACGATTAAGAGCTTATTGAGATAACAAGTAAAATCATTAAAAAGTTCTTAGTTGTTAACTTGCTTAGGCGAATGATTGCAAGTAGATTAACTAGTCCTTGTAGGTAAACAAAAATAAGAGCAATGCAAATAGTTATTAAACAACAATCCACGACTTAATAATGAGACGTTTCACCTTGGGGATTTCACTCGACTACACTAAGCTTGGCGAGAAAAAATCTTGCACACTAGAATTGAAATCACCACTAGGAAGAAGATGCCGGAAGCCTTTGCCCACAGGAAAGTAGTCGGAGTTAGGGAGGATGGAGGTTGTCCGATGATAAGCCAACGGCTTGGTGGAAGATGTTCCTCGATCTCAGGATCCGCCATGCATGCTTGGCGTGGGTGAAGGGCGTCGTCTTCTCCTCTTGATTTCCAGTGTTGTGAGCCTCCGAAAATCACCAAGGTAGGGAAAGGGGAGTGGTCGGCCAAGGTGGAGAGAGAGGGGGCGGGTGCAATGAGGGGGTGGAATTAGGTTAGGTGAGGTGGCAAGAGGTTTACTCAAATCTAAAATTAATCTCAGACTTAGTAAATTTGGAGGGAAATATTTGAATATAATTTCAAATTTCAGGTGTAATCAAGGGGCTTAATGAACCATTAATGGGGGTCATCAAGAGGGGGGGCCGGCGGTCAATAGAGAGAGAGGGGTTGAAAATTTAAAACTGAAATTAGATTTCAGTTTTAAGTGAATTAGGAGGGAAAATTATTTAGAGTTAATGCCAAATTCAATAGAAATCAATGCCTTAATGGAGCATTAATGGGCTCCACCCAAGCATGTGGCCGGCGGCATCATGAGAGGAGGAGAGGGAGCATGATGAGGAGAGAGGTTTCCAATTGGGTGTGATGACGTGGTGATTAATTCAAGATTCCAATTTACATTAAATTGAAATGGGAATTTGTCATGAAGAACTTTCCAAATTTGGAATTCCAAATTAGGAAAGATTTTGAAATTCGAAATTCAAATTTTAAATTTGAATATGGCGTTGAGATAGGGTGGAAGGGTGAGGGGAAGTCGCCGGCGAGGTGGTAGGCCGGGGTCGTGGGTGTGGCCGGCGGTGAACCTCCAAGGGGCGGCGGCAAGTAGGATTTGGAATGGGGTTTTCGTATGGTGGTGGTGGAGGGAGAGGGATATGAACACGAGTGAGAAGATAAAAGAATCTAACCACGAATCGATGACTCTTCCAACGATTGGTGGGCCTTGCGGTTTGCTCCCCTTGAGCTCTCTCTCTCTTTCTTCAAGCTCTCATGCAAGAAGACCAAGAAAAGAAACAAAACTAGATTTTCATTCAAAATATTCATCCCCTTTCCAAGAGGAAGGGGTGGGCTTAAATAGCCAAATACATGAGAAAAGAAAAAAGACATAATTGCCCATAGGGTAAACATAAGACAAAGCCCTCAAGTGAGGGTATAAATGGAAAAATACAAATAACAAATAAAATACATGAAAATAAATAGACACGATCGTAGCCGTTGATCTTCGATGTCCTCATCATTCTCCCCAGGTGGGAGAAAACTCGACCCCGTCGAGTGAAAATCTCTGGAGCTCTCGTACATCTCTAAAAGATCTGGATCTAATCTCTGTAACTCCTCTC
The DNA here is from genome assembly GCA_016618105.1 of Dendrobium huoshanense. Taxonomy (NCBI): domain Eukaryota; kingdom Viridiplantae; phylum Streptophyta; class Magnoliopsida; order Asparagales; family Orchidaceae; genus Dendrobium; species Dendrobium huoshanense. The sequence continues at coordinate 41,159,201 of CM028355.1, forward strand.
GATCGATCCATGTATCCTCAGCCTCTGGCAGTCCTTTCCAATGAACTAGGTACCTGCGGCGCCCCCCCCTTCTTTTGTGGAAAGATCTCATCATCTAGTATTGCTTCGATTTTCTCTGTATTATGTAAGTAAGGTAATTTGGGTAGTGGAGGAAGGCTGGGGTTCTCACTAGGTGGGGTTTCAAGAGGCTCAGTGTGAAGTGGATTGTTAGGATTCAACTCGGGTCCCTCAAAGGCTACTAGATCTTCTATATTAAATGTAGGATTGATGTTAAAACCTTAAGGCAGGTCCAACACATAAGAATTACTATTTATCTTTGAAATTACCTTAAAAAGGTCCAGCGCCTCTAGCATGCAACTTCTTCACGGAGCGATCCGTACCATCACAAAGTTTCTAACCTCAAATTCTTTAAATCTTTTCTTGTGATCTGAAATAAGCTTATAATTGGAGTTACATTGTTCAATTCTTCTTTTAATTTCTTTATAAAGCTCCAGGAGATGAGATGCAAATGTAAAAGAACCGGTATGCATGACAAATGACAAAATCAAGGCTCACACTAAAGTTTTAAACAGAAATAACTTGGAAGACAACATACTACAAACACACACACAACATACTAACTCACACGAACACATAGCTAGAAAAGAGGATGAGTCACACAAAAGGGGTCTAAAGTGTTCAGTCTAAGGGGACTGGTGTAGGGGGAGCAATGAAAACGTTCTTAGCTACTAAGGCACCTCCATATAAAGTTTCAGCTAGGGTCGAGGTTAGTCTCCTAGGGGTAGAAGTGTAATCTATCAAATTCATCCAACTAGGATAGAAGTGGTCCTGATAAGGATAGGATGAGGCTATAACAGGCAAAATGTAGGAATCAGGAATAAAATAAGATGATTGGTCCTGACTTACATCCATAAGGGGGTAGTCCAAAGATCCGTCAGCCGGTATGGGACTTATGAGATGGGGAAAAGTTCCTAGGACATCTGTGGGTACAACAGTACAGGAGAAATCCAGAATGACAAACTTGATCAAATATAACTCCAAAGGAGCAGCCTCAAAGTTAGACTCTAATGAGACAAAAGAGGGCTCATTATTCAAATTTGGCCCAAAGATTTTTAGACTCAAGGTACTGTCTTCCGAAGTAGAATCAGGATTAATTTTAACCCCAAGATCCGTAGGTTCTGTTTCACTTGAATCAGTTGACAAATTCGATTGACTTACATCCATCACTAGTTTAGCTAAGTCACCATCAGAATTAATCAGAATTAAATTAGAATTATCCGAATTCGTCACAGTAATTAAATTAGAATCTTCCGATTTAATTTCATTGTGTTCAATGTCAGATCAGTTTCGTTCGGGATTAAATTAGTATCGTCCAGACAGGCCTTATCCACAGGAATATCGTTAATGAGATTAGACTCAAGAGGGTCTAAGGTCTCAAGGTTAAAAGGTTCTAGACCTCCTAAATCAGGGTTTAAGTCAGGCAGGGGGTCTAACTCAATCACTTCAATCTCATCCTCAAAGAATTCTTCGTCATTAGTGATATCACTAGCATCCACAAAATGGATGCACTCAGTCTCAAGTTCAGGAGACCTCATTGTCTTAATGTCTTCCTTTATTATAATCAAACTTGCAGGGTCAAGGCCTAGGGAGGCTGAAGATTGACTGGGATGGCTAGAAGTAGGTCTAAGAGGAGAGTCATAAGAGATTGGTCTAACAGAAGGCCCAGTAGAGGGTCGGCCATCAAGGTTAGGTGAAGACCTATAGGGTGGGGCAGCGACCCGGATGTTACTAATGGGTGGGTGGTCTCGACCACAGTAAGGTCCACGGTTTGTTTTGTAAGGGTGGTACTCTAAATGCCGGTCACTAGGGGTAGAGGTATTGAGAGTGTAATATCCAATGGTTTGATGGGCAGGGGGTGACCTAAACTTAGAACCAGCAGGGTGTCCACATGTAGAGGGTCTATATTTTAAGTTGAGTTCTCTCCTCATGTCCTTCCAAGTAAGGTACTCACCGCTAGACTCTCGACGATCTTCCAATCTTAACCAAAATTGAAGAGCTTGACCTTTGAGGTGATATTTAGCTATGCTAAGCTGGTGGGATTCAAGGATATGACATGATTCAAAATAATCCTCTAGTTGTCTTATCCAATCCCTAAAGGGGTAACCATCCAAAGATCCATCAAAGGTAGGCAGACGATCAGGTGATTCTAAGTGATGTCGAGGAGGCCAAGGCTTAGGTCTCGGGTGATAAGCTGAGTGGGGCATGTAGTTAGAGTGGGTATAGTCAACGGGTTTCTCCTTTGTGGTATTAGTTAGCGAGCCTACAAGACTAGCTAGGTCATCTAACCTCTTTTGAAAACCTATCGCGTCCATTGGGAAGGCCAAGTGATACTAGGGAAGGTAAAGGAATGAAGGGCAGCACCTAGTCATTCTAAACTTAGACTCCTAAAGGCTCCAAACAGCAGCTGGAAAGACGGGGACAGCAACCTAACACGGAGGCGAAGAAGTCTAGGGGTCAAGGGTTGTCTGCTTGGGGTAGACAGCAAAGTGTCAAAGGTTGTGGTGCACTTATGAGTCACTAAACAGGGCTGGAAAGCTTTGGACAGCCAACTACACCAAAAGCCTAAGCTGCCTAAGTGTTTAGGAAGGGTTCTAAGGTGTAGACAGCACCTAAACACTAGGTTACGTTCACCTAACAGCAGGTAAACGATGCAGAAATTTCCTGGACAGCACACTACAAGGCTTGAATAAAGGTGTTAAGTGTTGGGTTAGGTGTCTAGAGTGTGGACAGCACTTAGGTACATGAAATGCTAACCCAAAACTCACTGAATGCGTGCAGGAATTGTAAAGACAGCAATGTAAACAGTGAATAAAATTTAGATATGCGATGATATGCATGCAAAAATTAAATTATAACACAAGGTTAGACCCTAGGATGTTTTTCTAACATGTCATGCATGCCAACCTGGCTCTGATACCAAGATGATGTAGAACGAACATGCGAAGGAGCTTCTTTAAGAGAATTAAAAGTGATTGACAAAGGAATTACGATTAAGAGCTTATTGAGATAACAAGTAAAATCATTAAAAAGTTCTTAGTTGTTAACTTGCTTAGGCGAATGATTGCAAGTAGATTAACTAGTCCTTGTAGGTAAACAAAAATAAGAGCAATGCAAATAGTTATTAAACAACAATCCACGACTTAATAATGAGACGTTTCACCTTGGGGATTTCACTCGACTACACTAAGCTTGGCGAGAAAAAATCTTGCACACTAGAATTGAAATCACCACTAGGAAGAAGATGCCGGAAGCCTTTGCCCACAGGAAAGTAGTCGGAGTTAGGGAGGATGGAGGTTGTCCGATGATAAGCCAACGGCTTGGTGGAAGATGTTCCTCGATCTCAGGATCCGCCATGCATGCTTGGCGTGGGTGAAGGGCGTCGTCTTCTCCTCTTGATTTCCAGTGTTGTGAGCCTCCGAAAATCACCAAGGTAGGGAAAGGGGAGTGGTCGGCCAAGGTGGAGAGAGAGGGGGCGGGTGCAATGAGGGGGTGGAATTAGGTTAGGTGAGGTGGCAAGAGGTTTACTCAAATCTAAAATTAATCTCAGACTTAGTAAATTTGGAGGGAAATATTTGAATATAATTTCAAATTTCAGGTGTAATCAAGGGGCTTAATGAACCATTAATGGGGGTCATCAAGAGGGGGGGCCGGCGGTCAATAGAGAGAGAGAGGGGTTGAAAATTTAAAACTGAAATTAGATTTCAGTTTTAAGTGAATTAGGAGGGAAAATTATTTAGAGTTAATGCCAAATTCAATAGAAATCAATGCCTTAATGGAGCATTAATGGGCTCCACCCAAGCATGTGGCCGGCGGCATCATGAGAGGAGGAGAGGGAGCATGATGAGGAGAGAGGTTTCCAATTGGGTGTGATGACGTGGTGATTAATTCAAGATTCCAATTTACATTAAATTGAAATGGGAATTTGTCATGAAGAACTTTCCAAATTTGGAATTCCAAATTAGGAAAGATTTTGAAATTCGAAATTCAAATTTTAAATTTGAATATGGCGTTGAGATAGGGTGGAAGGGTGAGGGGAAGTCGCCGGCGAGGTGGTAGGCCGGGGTAGTGGGTGTGGCCGGCGGTGAACCTCCAAGGGGCGGCGGCAAGTAGGATTTGGAATGGGGTTTTCGTATGGTGGTGGTGGAGGGAGAGGGATATGAACACGAGTGAGAAGATAAAAGAATCTAACCACGAATCGAGGACTCTTCCAACGATTGGTGGGCCTTGCGGTTTGCTCCCCTTGAGCTCTCTCTCTCTTTCTTCAAGCTCTCATGCAAGAAGACCAAGAAAAGAAACAAAACTAGATTTTCATTCAAAATATTCATCCCTTTCCAAGAGGAAGGGGTGGGCTTAAATAGCCAAATACATGAGAAAAGAAAAAAGACATAATTGCCCATAGGGTAAACATAAGACAAAGCCCTCAAGTGAGGGTATAAATGGAAAAATACAAATAACAAATAAAATACATGAAAATAAATAGACACGATCGTAGCCGTTGATCTTCGATGTCCTCATCAATATTATTTTTAGTCTATAACTTTTTTTTTAATGATTTCCTATATATATTAATTTATGTACCATCTTTTAGGCGTATCTTCTGTTTTCCATTACATAAATCATTGAAAGTTGTTGCTTCTACTTTGCTTAATATATTTTTTGGTAAGACCAACTTATTTATAATTGCTGTTAAGTATTGGTATTATTTGTTTATGCTTCTATTTAAAAGTACATCTCCTGTACTTAATGATCTCTTGTACTTCTTTCATCAACCTCTCAAGTGTACGCATGTGCAATTTGTATGCGGGTATTTCCAAAAACTTTCATGATAATCTTCTGAACATAGCCAAAAAACCAGTCACATCTTATCCTAATTCAAATAGGCTTCAACTGTAAAATATATTCTAATTGTCTCACTCAACTAACCATCATAAATAAAGTAAAAAAAATTCACCTTTTAGGTTCTATCATCTTATTCTAGGCTAATTATTTTTATGATTTTTTTTTATACTTCTAAGGCATCCAAACATAAGACCTACTTCTGTGGTTAAGTTTTCGTTAGAATCATCTTATAATCTTTTATACAAGATTTTTTCCTCAAAGTAAGAGGTATTGTCGCTTCCTAAGTGTGATGTGTTTGCTGTAAAGATCACATTTTGCTGTGAAAATTAAGTATAACGCCAATCATATATATCTCTTATTTCGCAGGCTATTCTCTAAAAGCCTTATCCTGATAACATTTAATAGATCTCTGTTTTTTCAAATTGACTTTTTATACAACTTGAGGAATATTATTTTAAAATTTAAGGCTTCGTCTGGGATTGCTTTTTTACTGCTGCTTAAAGCAATTTTTAAGTACAAAAATTTTAATTTTTATACTAGAAAGCTGCTTTAAGAAGCAATAAAAAAATCGTCCCAAATGAAGCCTAAATCGCAAGTATTAAATTTTTTATAAACAAGTGTGAGCAATCTTGATTTGAGTTTTTTTTTTTTTTTTTACTTTGAAATTAAAATTTTTATGATGTATGCATTTCTCTGTATTTTAGCTGATATTTTATGGATTTTTTAAATTTCTATGTATTTTTTGAATGTCTGAACTGCCATTTGATATTTCCCGATTACATTTATTCGAGTATTCATCCTTTGATGTACTAACCAGCAGTCTTCTTTTTCATTTTGTTCAAAACTTTCAGTTACCTTATGGAGAGCATTCCTCACTTGCTGACATATTTGGGCATCTGGAAAATAATAGGTAGGAAACACACTTTGATTGCCTGTATATCAAGACTTAGGCTTCGTTTGGGACGACAGCTTTATAGTATAAAAATTATACTAAAAAACTGTTTTAAGAAGCAACAAAAAAGTCGTCTCAAACGAAGCCTTATTTTCCTGTTTCTGTAACATTTTTTCACTTCTGTTTCTATTAGAATGAAACTCGGTATAGAAGATTACAGCATCAGCCAGGCAACGCTGGAGACCATTTTTAACGACTTCGCTGGCGCCATGTAGTGAACTACTATCGTAAAAAGATTTCCGTCGGTATTAGAACGGCTTCTGGTGACACTCTCACCATTCATTTAATAGCCATATTATTTTATTATTGATCAATCATGTGTTTATTACATTTTTGGAGTACAAGCGTTTTACTTAGCGTAATAAATTAACCAGCACTTAATGTAAAATCTGATTCTTCTGTACATATACAAAAAACATAAACGTGCATTGGCAAACTCTGCATCTATATCAAACTGTTGGAACAAAATTTATATCATTATTAAGATATTACAGTTATATCAGAATATATTAAAGATTTTGAGGTTCTTTTTATGTTTGGTTAGGTTTTGTTTGGGACTGTTTTCTTACTGCTTCTCAAAGCAATTTTTTAGTAGAAAAATTAAATTTTTTATATTAAAAAGCTTCTTTAAGAAATAGTAAGAAAGTCATCCCAAACTTTGTTTGGGATGGCTTTCTTGCTGCTTCTAATACAAAAATATTATTTTTTTTGGACTAAAAAGCTTCTTTAAGAAGCAAAAAAAAAGTTGTTCCAAACAAAGCCTTAGTCATGCAACTTAGGCTTCATTTGGGACGGCTTTATTGCTGCTTCTTAAAGCAGCTTTCTAGTTCAATAATTAAAATTTTTGTACTAGAAAGCTGCTTTAAGAAGCAACAAGAAAGCCGTCCCAAACGAAGTCTTATATTGTTGAATTGGGCATTATTTAGGATAGTTTTTGACATTGCTTTTTTACTGCTTTCAAAAAAAATTTATACTAAGGAGCTGCTTTTGAAAATTATAAGAAAATTGTTCAAAATGAAGCACTAGTTGGATATTTTGGCTCTAACTAAAGTTCTTGGGTTGGGGCATATGTATATGTTTGTGAATTTTGATTGCTGATTTCACTCAATTTTAAAAATAAAGATCATTTAAATCAATCTAAGTTATAACTTTTTTTTCCTCGAACCATTGTCAACGTGGTGTTATTGATTAGTGCTCGAGTTTGCAGTGATCTCTATTCTTCCTAATATTGTATAACATGGTGGGCATTGGTGGGCTTCTGTGTTGTTAAGGTGAAATCTGTATCGTTTGGATGAAGCAGCCAAGTTGCTGATAGCCGATAACACTGATATGAGAGTTGCTGCCATGCTGGATTATAACGGCCCTCAATTTTTTTAAAATTTATTCATGTCAAAATGATTTAGTTTTTTATTTAAACAGCTTTTGAACACTATTTTTTCATTATTTTTTATTTTTAACTAAAAAGTTATTGTAGAAAGTAATAAATAAATGTGACTTGTAACATCAAAATGATATGAGCTTACTAAAGCATTTTAGGCTTCATTTCGGATGGTTATTTTGCTACTTTTTAAAGCGGCTTTCTAGTATAAAATTTTTTATTTTTTACTAAAATGTCATTTTAAGAAGTAGCAATAAAGTCTTCTCAAGTGAAGCCTTAGTCTAATCAACTTGGTTTGAATATGAATCTTCTTAGGTCATTCTAATCAAAATAGTCATAGTGCTTTGACTCTAATAAAGATGGATTTACATCAGTCAACTAATTTTATTAGCTATTTTGAGAAGTCAAGATGATTAAGAGAATATAAAAGGACAATTTAATTATTTTTCCTAAGATGTCTTTAAACAAATTATGTGAATGTTTCATCAATATCATGAATCTCAAAAAAATAGTTAATAATCATGACATGTTTCATTATATTTGGGAAAGGTTTAAATTTTGAATCATTTGCTTCATAATTTTGCTTTGTGGAATAGGTTTATATTATTGCAACTACTGTCATTATTATCTCTACACCACCTTTGGTTTAGGTGCCTCAAGAGCTTTTTTTTTTTTTTTTGTGACGAGGAACCAACCCGCTTAGCAGGTTATAAACCCCGATCGATCTAGCAGACTACCCACATTAATTAGTCTGGACCAACATTTTAGGCTTTTGCTGTCGCCCATGGGGATCGAATTCGGGACCTAGGCTTTACTCAGCCGGTTCTTTCCCACACGAGCTAAGCAACGGTGGGTGCCTCAAGAGTTCAAGACATAGGATTCTTACCTAGAACTTTAATTACAAACCTTTTTAATAAAACATCATTTGACCTTTTTCATGTAAGAGAGCAAGATTCAAAGTCAATTTTATTAATGACTCAATATTCATCAATGTTTTAGCTTCTTAAGCACTTATTTTGGCTACACACGTTGCCAATTTTATTTAGACTGATGGAATAGATAGTCTCCCTAATAGCAAAATAGGTGAAGTCAGAATTGGACAAGAGTCAATCATAATCAAACTAAAGAAGTCAAGCGTGGAAATAGAGATGGATAATTCTCGTGAGCCAAAGGCTAATGATGAAGTAATATTGTTGAATGAAGTCACGCATATGACAATTGATAAGTCATCAAAAGATGCTAAGCAAATTAATTTAAGGAATTGCATCATCAACTTTATGCAAAAGTTCTTAAAACTAAGTGAAGGTGAGTTTAATGATCAAATGGGCATAAGGATAGACTTGGTTGTCCTTCACTTTGAGAAAAGAGAGTATTCAACCAACTTTTCTAATGTGAACACAATTGGTGAAAATGGTGAAAATTTAAAACAACTCAATTTTATATTAACCAAGAGGAATTTCACTATTGAGGTTTAGATAGAGAGGATGATAAAAATTATAAATCAAGATACTCTTAAAGTATGTTGAAGCAAACAACAACAACAACATCAAGCCTTTGTCCCCTATATGGGGTCAGTTACATGAATCCTTTTTCGCCATTGTGTTTAGTGAAAAGTTAAATTCTCATTTAAATCTAATAAAGAAATATTATTTCTAATATTTTATAACCAAGTCTTTTTAGACCTATATCTACCTTTCTTAACATAAGTCAAATCTCGTACCTCAACTTTCCTAACCGGGTCATTGGAAGGCCTCTGTTTAATGTGACCAAACCATCTATGGCAACTCTCTCTAATCTTATCTTCCATTGGAGCTACTCCAACCTTTTCACGTATATGCTCATTTTGTAACATATCTCTAAGGTCAAGCCACTCATCCAACTAAGCATCCTCATCCTGCAACACTTAGTATTATGCTTCTCTCTTAATGGATAACATTCGACATCATAAAAGCATTTCAAAACTCACCACCATATTATAGAATTTTTCCTTAAGTTTGAGGGGGACTTTTCTATCGCACAATAAGCCCGATGCATTCCTCCACTTCAACCATCCAACTGGAATACTACTGATAATATCCCCATCAATTTCACCATCACTCTGAACAACATATCCAAGATATCTAAAATGTGTATTGTTATTAATGACTTGATCGTCCAAAGTCACAATCCCCTCACTAGGTCTATTGCTACTAAAATTACACTAAATATATTCAGTTTTAGATCTTCTCAAGCAAAAACCTTTAGACTCTAAAGTTGACCTCCATAATTCAAGTTTACCTTCAACTCCCTCTCTAGTCTTATCAACAAGAAGAATATCATCAGCAAAAAGCATACACCAAGGTACATCCTCTTGCAAATATCTAGTGAGAACATCCATGACTAAAGCAAAAAAGATATGGACTTAAGACTGATCCTTGATGTAATCCAACCGAAATTGGAAAATACTTGGTCAAACCATCTTGTGTTTAAACACAAGTAATAGCTCATGCATACATATCTTTAATGATTTGAAGCAACAACATATGAGAAAATCAAGGGTGAAATGCTAGACATAAATTTTAAGTGTTTTGATCTTATTTACTTTTTTCAATTGTATTAGGTTGAAGCTTCTACTTTTATAATATGTAAAAAGAAATTAAGCACAATTACTTCTCAAATAACTTTCTTATCTCTCTCTCTCTCTCTCTCTCTCTCTCTCTCTCTCTCTCTCTCTCTCTCTCTCTCTCTCTCTCTCTCTCTCTCTCTCTCTCTCTCTCTCTCTCTCTCTCTCTCTCTCTCTCTCTCTCTCTCTCTCTCTCTCTCTCTCTCTCTCTCTCTCTCTCTCTCAGTACCATAAATCATTTTTTATGATATCTAGATGAATTTCACTTTTATGACAATTAACAAATGATAGGGTTGAATCTTAGTAGTCAAACAACAGTGATCACAGTTACTAATAATGGTGGTCGACGATGATCATCAGGCAATACAATAGAGTTTTTTTGATCTCCCAGCCCTCAAACATCTTTCACATGAAAAATGAGGCCCCATTTATGACTTTCTAATATAAGCATTTTTGCAAATTTATTTTGAATCCAAATAACTCCATCAAATGTCTCATATTGATTACATTAATTCTAATCATTCATTTAGCATTTGAGTATCATAATGACATCAAAATTGAATGATTTTGAGCCCGTTAGATTTATCTCGTCAAACTATGTAATTTGGCTAGAACTTGCAGGATTCGAAGAGCATCTAATAATTTTACTAACGCCCTAAATTTTCATTTATATTTTGGGTTCTTAATCATATTATATCACGTTACCGTTGTTGGATTCATTTTGTTTAGACATTCAATTCGACTATAAATTTATTAAAATCAGAATTCAGATGATCATAAATTTAATTTCACAAATTTCTAATTCAAATATTATATCGAGATTCATGCTAATCAAGTGAGTTTTTTAATCCAACTAGCCCTACTAAAATCATTTCAGCTGGTCTAATCTTCGAAGATTTTTACTTTATAAGAAATTTATTAAAAAAAATCTCATAACATATTTATGTGCATGAAAGATTTTCATTCAAATTTATGATGATAAAATATTTCTCTAACATCACAAATATTCTATCATGCAAAAATAATTAAATAAATCTTAATCCCAACAAAACTAAATACTATAAATAACAAAATTATTGTAGCTAATGAAATAAATAAATAAATAAATAAAGATGACAAATCGAAATTGAACCCGGCCCAAGTCTTTGACGGTTGAAGTCGGCTTATCTCGCTTAAAGGCCCACCCAATCCAACGGCCCCTTAGAATAATACTGGACTAGGAGCCTTGGTGGCTCAGACCCTGTAACCCCCGCTGCGTGGGAGCGGAGAGCAGCCGCGAGGTTTCCCCGATGGAGGACGAGCAGACGAGTAGGTTGTATCGTATACGACGAACAGTGATGGAGATGCTGAGGGATCGAGGTTATCTGGTGGTAGACTTCGAAGTCAGCATGACCAAAATGGAGTTCATTAACAAGTTCGGGCAATCCATTATGAGGGAGAACCTTACTATCAACAAGGCCAAAAAGAATGATCCATCCGAACAGGTAATGATCATTTTTGTTTTTTTTTGCGATTGATTTTATTTCATCGTTCTTTTTTGTTGCTGCTTCTACATGTTTTAGGGTTTAGGTTATCGTGTCTCTCGACTGCTCAGCAATTTATGTTTCAACTCTTTTTTAGGAAATTAATTCTAATTTTCCTTAGAGAGCGTGTTTTTTGGTTGTTCTTGTAGAGTAGAATCTAGTCAGCCTCGTTTGATTTTAGATTCTTTCGTGATGAAGTTTCGTCATACTTACCTTGCATTGAAACGGGTTTAATGGTGTCATTTATGGATATCATTGGTTATGTTGTATTCACTGTGATATGGAGGTTACTGTAACCTTTTTGGAATTCAAACGTATGGCTCTTAGTGCATCAACCCTACATTGTAGATGGCAAGCCTCATGTATTGATTTCTTCTCTCTTTCTTCATTGATAGAGAGAATCAAATCCCTTTCTTCATGAATTATAATTTCTTAGGTTATTTGTGCTCTAGCCGGAAGCTGGGGATTTGGGAGAGCCCGATCTTCCTCTCGAATTGAAGATCCAACTATATCTTGCTTTTTTTTTTCATATATGTTGTAATAAAAATAGTTTTGGTGTGTTTTTCTTCCTAATATCTTATTGTCGTTCGCTGATTTCGAGGAAAAGTGCATCCACTTCCTATAAAAGTATTGCATAAAGGGTAATGACTTCTTAGTATTTGTATAGTAGGCTTGGTATTGAGAATGCAGAAAGGATATGCATAAACTATTATGCCATAAAAAGGAGATTTAATTTTTTTAATAAAATTAGAGTATGATAGGACTTGAGCTTGAAAAGTTGTTTTTACAGAATCAATTTGGTTTTATACCAAGATTATATATATACAGGGGACTTTTGTTATAAGAACAATTTATCTAGTATTAAAGAGTTTTTATAAGGTGTTTATTGATCTTGAAAGGGTGTATATAGTCTTGCACAATCGAAACTAACTAGATGGTGATTGGGGGGGGGGGGGGGGGATTTGTTTTAAAACTATATCGAAGTTAGTGAAATCATATATCATGCATCAATGACTAATATTAAAAATAGTTGGAATGATCAAAGAGTTTCCAATCTTAGTCAGATTACATCAAAGATTACCGCTAGGCCCATATTTTTTTGCATATAAGAAAATATTTAGAAGTGGGAACCAAAAATGAAATTCTAAATTTTAATACTTGAAGTGTTTCTGAAGAGAAAGTTTTGAGGAAGAAAGGAAAATTTTTGAAGGGATGGACTAGGAATGATATAAATATATAGTATATACTTTTAGTGAATGTGAAGTTAATAGTTATGTGTCAATATTATATATCAAATGATACTTAGCTGTTATTATTCTAAGAATTTGTGATATATTATGGGAAAAAATGAAAATAGAGGAGTACTTAGCTTGTACTATTAAAGTTAAGTGGTTATAGTAGAGTCATTTACTAAATGATAACAAAATTCATGAGGATAGTAAAATAAATTTACTAAATTGTGATTAGACCTATTATTATGCGACTTGGAGTCGAATTTCGAGCAATAAAGAAATCACTAAGAAGGAACTTAAGCATTAAAAAAATCGAAATGTTAAGATAAATATGAAGTAAACTTAGAAGAATTTAGTGAGAAATTATTGTAGTAGAGGAACTGTGAGAGTAGGGCTTATTAAAGATCATCATCATTATTGTTGTCATCAATAACCTTATCCTAATTATAAGTTGGTCTGCATTCTAAATCATCATCATTAGCATTATTCTTTGGTCTGTGTTTTAAGTCACCATTCTTCATTCATCATGTTGAGTATTGTTTGTGTTGATGAATCTATTCTACACAATTCTTTTTTACTTAATTCCTTTCTATCTTTGTTCACCTTTTTCCTTCCTTTTTTAATCATTTTATGTTAATTTCAGCTACCCATCTTATTGGTGCATCTTCTACTCTATTGTATAATTTCTTAAATTACATAACGCTCTTCATTATCTCTTGTGTTACTTCCACAAAATCTTTAATACAATTCGTTCTTAATATATCCTTTCTAGTTATCACTCGCTATAAAATTCTCATTTCTATCATACTCAACTTTACTATTTTGTGGCGCCTTTATCGCCAACACTTCGATACTTTTAACATAGCTTGTCTAATTGTAGTTCTGTACTATTTACATGAACATACTTAAGATATTCTCTTACTTTCTACTCTTAAGTCATATATCCATTTTAACTATTGAACCTTAAAGCTAGAAGTTATATGCCCATCCATATCTAAATTTTCAAGATACATAACTCTATCTCACTTTAATGTCACATTGTCACTTGATATTCTAGCAATATTGACTCATGATTCTCAATTTCACACGTACTAAAATTGCATATTATTTTTTTAGATAATTGTTGTTTATCTTAATAGTTATCTTATGAACATTTCTTTCAATGTTCTAAATTTTTACTTATTTCAATAGAGGTATCACCAATATGCCATCTACAAATAGAATATAACAATGTACCTCACTTATGTATCTTTTTTTAGTATCTGCATAACCAATACTAAAAAGATATGAACTTAGTATTAATCTTTGATATAATTCTATTGTGATAAATAACTATTTACTCATTCTACAATTTCTAATGCCAATCAATACTCTCTCACACATATCTTTAATAATTTTGAAATAACTTTAACATTTACACCCTTTTTTTCTTATAATGCATCAAATTAATTATTCTGGTACATGATTGATGTGAAACATATGCATGGAAACAAGAACTGCTTGGGGATTTTAATATAAGAATATTAAAACTTTGCTAGTTATAGAATTAATGCTTACCCAAGTTTGGCTTTCAGAATTATCAAGTAGAAATTATGTAAGGCATGTGGTTACAACTAGATTAACGGGATGCTATCAATTTAACAACATAAAAATAGAGTGTAATGTTATGGAGAAGAAACAATAATCCACGGTTAACAAATAGAACTTTTCACCTTGGGTCCCTCACTCACGCTCTTGACGGTGGGGCTTTAACGGAGGAAGATTGAGATCAAACCGAGCAATGCCACTAGGAGACAAATGGTGCCCAAGGTATAGTCCGTTGGAGAAGTAAATAGTGGCCTTTGGACAGTACTCTGGCAGTTTCTGAGTGGAGGACAGCCAACTAGCATAATCTGAAATCTGTAGACAGCAACTTGTAGGCTCCGGATTGTAGTTATCGAGGCTTCTGTCCCTGGGATAGCTTACGGAACCAATCCAGGAAGCTGGACAGCAAGCTGGAGGACTTGGGAATAGCAGAACAGCTGTTTCTGCTGCTGTAGTTCTCCTGGGCAGCAGCTTCCTATGTTATGAGTCCTATGGCAGCACTTAGAACTTGTCCAAAATTCTGGATAGCACATTGGAGAGGAGAAATTCCAGCCGTTTCCTCCTACTGGGTGCACGTGAGCATGAAAGGGAGGGAGGGAAACTGTGTGGACAGCAATGAAGGAGGGCTGGAGTTAATTTCCCTTTGATTTAGGCCTGGATTTGGAAGAAAAATTAAGTGGGGAGGGGCATGGGGCGGGCCAGGAGAGAGAGGAGGGGGAATTGAAAACTGAAATTAATTTCATCTTAAGTGGATTTGGAGGGAAAATGTTTGAAATTAAATTCAATTTTTAATTAGGATTGAGGGATTAAAGGAGCATTTAATGGGGGAAAGCCTATCATGGGGCCAGCGGCATTAAGAGAGGGAGGGGGATTTTGTGGAGGGATTTAATAGCTTCCAAAACAAGCTATGCAAATTAGGAAAGGAATTATCATATCCAATCTATTTGAAATTCAAATTAGATTGAGACTTATTCACTTTCCTAATTTGGAATTCCAAATAAGGAAGGTATTTGAAATTCGAAATTTGAATTTCAAATAATTCAAATCCTTTCCCTCTTTGCTTGGCTTAATTTAGGAAAGCACTTATAATGGGGGGAAAATCATCACAATGATGGGGATTGTGGAGTGGACTGGCGGCATGTAGGGGAAAGGAGGAAAATTGGATCGGGTGGAGAGGGCAGGGCCTTGGGCCGGTGGGTGGAGATGTGGTTTGGTGGTGATGTTGACACAATGAGGGGAGGTGGTGATAGGCCGTCGGGTGGGGAGGAAGGAGGGGAGCTCTGGTGGAGGAAATTAAACAACCGGCGGCGGGGAGGAAGAAAGGGGTGGTGGAGGGAGAGGGGGAGAAAGGAGATGAAAGAGAAAATACAAATAAGATAAAAGAACTCACAAAGAAATCTTCAAGCGCCACTTCCTCAAGAACTCACAAAGAGATCTTGGAAAGTTCACGAACTCACAGAGAGATCTTTTTCATCTCATGAACTCACTAAGAGATCAAACAAGCACAAACTCTTCATTCAATAATTCATCTAGTACAATGCACGAGGCCTCCTATAAATAGGTCAAAATGAAACAAAAACTAAAAGACATAAATGCCCTCGAGGCTACAATATCAAATGACCACCCATAAGGGTAAAATAGTAAAAACTGAAAAAAATAAAATAAACTACTACATAAAATGATTCAAAATAAAAACTAATAATCGTGGCCGTCGATCTCCGGCTTCTCCGATGGTACACGTGTCGAAATCACTGACGATGTCCTCATCAATGATTATATGGATTATGACTATCAATAAAAATAAGATGAAGATCTTATATATATACTTTTTTAGCAATTTGACTCTTAATAGGATTTTGGAAGAAAAGGATTCATGTAGTCAACCCCACATATAAATGCTTGTTGTTGTTGTATATATATTTTTTAGTAATTACATTAGCACAAAAGTTATCTTTATTGTGGATATTATTTGTATAAAATTGTTTTGTTGTCATATAAGTGTGATTTTTATACCTTTTCATTAATTACTTTTGCACAAAGTTTATGATATGTTTTAATATGTTAATAGGTTGGGATGTTAATATGTTACTTATTACTTTATACTTTGATGTATTCTCACTTTGCGCTTTGTTGATTTTAAGGCTTACAGCTCACCTCACATATGAAATGCACCTCAATATGAAATTGTGTTATTTTAAACATTGCTTCTATGTGCAAAATGGCAACATCTTGAACCTAAGGCTTATGTAATGAAATATTAATAAATGAATGAAGTAATTTGAAAACATATAACGAAAAGTAAACCTTAGGTGATTTGGGCATGTAAAATAAAGACTAGAAGATGTGTCAATAAGATAGTTAAAACTATTGTCTTGGGACGAAAGTAGCGTAACAAAAATTATAGAAAATAGAATTAATACCTCACAACAATAAGCAGGAGCAAGTGGAAGATGTGAATTCGTTACGTCAACTCTAAATAATTAGAATTAGAAAAAGGCTAATGATCATGATGAAGCTAATTTCACAAAAGTGGTAGCAAGAATTTTATTTGGTGGTTAGCATCCATTAAGTTTTTGCAAAAGCTGTTTAGATGAGGAGAGAAAGGTGAAGAAATGAGCTTAAATCTTTGTTTATGAGCCGTAATAAAATAATTTTGAATTCCAAAATTGAAGAAGTTATTTCATCCACAATTTGTAGGAATGATGTCATTGTAAGACCTATATCCTACTTTTGATTGAGCAAATTTTTATGCATCCAGCCATCCTCTCTATTAATTCTTTAAAATTTGAAATTTCTCTAAACTTTCCTTCTCTTCCCTCTCTCATGCGGCACTGCCAATATCCGGCCCATGGTAATCTTGGAGAATATCCCTTTGAGATCTCTATTATAGAATATCCATTAAATTTGAAAGCTAAAAATCTTAATTAATAGAGGATCATTCCCCCCACTAAGTTTTTCCAATAATTCACGCTTAAGTGATGCTGCCTGTTTAGTTAAATTGAAAGGTCAAAAACCTTAATTTAACAGATCTGAGATGTTTAGGTTAAGGTTTCATTGATAATGCTGTGTTGTGCTATTTGGTGGATATAATGAAGTCACTGCTAGTGGGATGGTCCTGAAGCTCCAGCCAAGTTACAGGGTTTTTTTTACCTTTCTAATTGTAAGGAAACTAATGGCTGAGAATCACCAGCGTCAGTAGACTTTCGCAGCCCCTCAACCTTTTCCTTCATTTCCTCTCCTTCCATTCTCTAATCTGTTCTGATTTTTTTTTTTTTTTTGTAGGATGGCTTGGACAGGTGTATGAGGTAATTTAAAATAGACTTAAGTGATTTAGACATTCAAAAAGAAGGGTAAAAAAAGTAAAAAATGTACCCATTTGACAGTAGGTATAATTACCATATGTGGATGGATATAAGTTCTTTAAAATAATTTGCAAAGAATGGTCTTATGAAGTGCAAATAGAAAATGAGGATTAAAAAATCTGACGCCAAATAAGTTTGTAAAGGCAAATGGTGGTGATGGCTTGATTAAATCTAATATTTTCTTATTTAAAACTCTAACAATAGAAAACTATAGGTTCTGTGACCATTATAAAGGTTGTTGTATTGTTGTTTATTCAGGGAACTAATTGTTGTATTTCTTCCACTGACTATGACAGCTTGATGTTTATATATTTGGGGACCTTTAATATTCTGTTTATATTGTTGGACCTTTAATATTCTCTTATATTCTCACCTTCGTTGTTATGAAAGTTAGCCTTATTTTCATGTTGAGGACTGCTTATCTGTAAGGGCCTTTATTAATTGCTGTTGGGTATGTCTAACTTCCCTTCAACACCGCACCAAGATGTGCTCACGACAAAATACAAAATTTTCATTATAGTTGTGATGTTTGTCAAAATTTTGTTGCTTTTCATGTACTTTTGGATGTATAAATCACGCCAGCTTAGTTGAACAGAAGCTTCTAGTCATTCAGTAAACTTTATCTATAAGTTACAAGCATCTTATAGCTGTTAATGTCAGGAATGACATTTTTTTTTGTTTGTAGAAAAAGTTTATGATTTAGTTTTTAAGTATTTTATTTAGTCATGAATCTTGACAGCTGTGTGCATTCTTATTGTTGATATTCTATGTTGAACCAGATTTATGTCTTTTTCCCGACTGATGAAAAGGTTGGTATGAAACACGTAAAGAAATATGTTGAGTTGATGAAGGCAGATAATGTTCTCCGAGCAATATTAGTAGTTCAGCAAAATTTGACTCCATTTGCAAGATCATACGTTGCAGAACTTACTCCAATAATTCATTTGGAGGTTTTTCAGGTAAACTGAGATTTGGTGGCCTTCACCATAACATTACATGAATGATTATGACTTTCCCTAGGGAAATCTGATTTTCAGCTCCGTCTAATGTTAGATGATACTTGTTGTTCATGCGATTTTCAGTCTTATTGTCCTTCTGACATAAAAAAATGAGCAGGAGGCTGAGCTGCTGGTAAACATTAAAGACCACGTTCTTGTGCCTGAGCACCAGGTGCTTACAAGTGAGGAAAAGAAAACTTTGTTGGAGCGTTATACTTTGAAAGAAACTCAGGTATGTTTCTGCATGCATGCCCCAAGGGGCTTAGCTCGATCCTGTACAAATTAGTGACCATTTCTTAGGTCCTATGCTATGTTCCTTTAAAGGAAACAAATTATTTCCTTATTTCAAAGCTTTTACAGTCCATTTGTAGCTTTTTTTCAAGGACAGCTACAATTTTTTGCATTTTTAACGAAATATTTTTCATCCTTTGGCATACTCTCTCATTTGTGTCTTTTAGAGTTACTGAAATCATTTTGTTGACATGGTCAAACACTTAGTTTTTCAGTTGATCTTTGTTGGGAGTTATAGCATTACTGAAATATTGCTTTATGAATGGTTGACATGCCTGGCTTTATAAAGTTATCTAAGTTTATCTGATTTGGGATGGGGGCTGTAGGAAGGATAGGTAAAGGAGGTAGAAATTCCCATTAGCCTCTATGAAGATTATTCTTCCGTTTTCAACCATACAAAATTGTCAATTGAAGAACTTCCTATTAGTATTTGAAACCTTAGTAAATTCACATATTATGCCTGTTTAATATAAATATACACAAATTATCATTATTGTCCATATTTATTGACATTTTCAATATTTTTGCTTAGTGAGTTGTTAACTCTATTTTATGCAAATATGCTTTGGTAACATCTATCTATTTTATCTTTGCCGTACTCCTTTTCATTCCTATTTCTTTGACAATAATTTTGTCGAACTATCCTTTGGGTGTATCATTTATCTTACATTATACATGCCCAATCCTCTAATTTTATTATTTTTAATCTTTTATAAATGGATGTTATTTACCTATCCTTCTAATTGAATCTTTTATCAATCTGTCTTTCATAATTTTGACACACATTAAACTTATCATTTTTACTTTTATCACACTCACTTTTCCCATCAAAGACTTCTTTATTAGGCATCTATTAAATCCATTTAACATAAGCAACCTAAATACATTTTTATAAAATTATCTTTGAATCTTTATTATATTATCTTATCACATTGTAACCTGAGGTATTTATCTATTTTATTCACTCATGCTTATCTCTAGAATAAGTCAAGAACTTATTCCCTCACTATATCCCCAACATTCTCATTCTTCATTATAAAAATTGTTTTGTTTTTTACAAAAAGTATGGGAAATGCATTTATTTAAAAATTAAAATATTTGATACTATCATGCATAATCCATGAACTTAATTTCTAAAAGAAAAAATGACCAAATTGACCCCCTAACATTTTTCTGAAGGATCAAAATAATTCTGACTATATAAAAATATCTATTTGGTCTCTGACCCTTTAAATATGGACCAAATTAGTTACTTTGTGAGATCATTTAAGTCCTTATTTAAAATGTCAATGGACTATTTTTATCTGTTGTAAAAAATCAGAGGACCATTTTGGTCTTTATCTCTTTTCTAAAAACTAATTTGCTTACTAATCTATCTTTATGAGTAGGCTTTGATTAATTTTTTTTTTAAATTTATTTTGATTTTTGCCTCTTATATTCTATACATTTAATTGTTAATTGTGTATTATGATATAGCTTCAATTGTTAACTTTGCAATGTAGAATTTGAAGCTGGGATAATTTAAATTTAGTTTCATCCTTTTTTTTTCTCTTGCTTGACTTGTTATTTCAACAGTGACTCTGTTTAGTATATAATATAAATAGTTATTACTTTTAATTTGGATTTGTGTATATTTTATACATATATGTTATATATACATTTTTATTTTTAATCTCAAACTTTATATGAAAATTGTATGATTCACATACACCTACTTGTATTTCTTACTGCGTTGACTGTATTTATGTAGAAGTTAAATGATTTAAATATACATAGATATCTATTCTTGTTTAAAACTAGTACGGCAGTTCACTTTGTAACCATGAGCTTCAAAAACTGCGGAAGATTTCTAAATAATTGTTGAAGGGTAGGAACAAAATATGTGGACAAGGAAACACCAAGCAAAAATTTTCAAGAATCAGAGCGTCTAGGCTCTCCTTCTGATGAATAAGCTATTAGCTTTCCTATGGGTCTATTTAGTTTATATTTAAACTTAGGATGCTGGCTAATATTGTGTATTCGGATCACTACAGCACCTAAACGCTTTAAATAGGTCACAAATTTCTCGGAATATTGGTTTCGCAATCCTTCAGTAATAGGTTGCTCAGTAAGCTTGCTTTTTGGTTTCCAATCCTCATTGCTCTTCATGTTCCATTTTTTCCTGTATTGGACTTGAACATTTTGTGGTGATGTTTGACATTGTTATTGTCACGTTGAAGTTCCAAGGCTTAAATCATGATCATCATGCTTTGCAAAGTTCCTCTCTAGTATATAAAAGCGCAAATAGTCACTAATCAGTAATCACCTAATTTTCCCAAGCAACATTTGTGGCATTACCTTACTGTGGTTGAATAAATTGCATATATTAACATCATTTCAAATAGAGCATTTATTTTGTTTTGAATGTATTTTTGTGCAACTTCCAAGTTTAACTCTGTTACTTCTGGTTTCATTTAGGTTGTGTTAATTTGTAGCAGACAAATATTTATTCTTAAGGCTTAAAACTGAAGTTTTGTGTATTATGTAGCTAAATAGTAGGATGTCACGTATTCATTTATGTTAATATTTTTTCTTTTGATCCTCCAGATAGATTCAAATCATTTTTTTTAGATCTATTTTGTTCAAGTTCATCAGAACATTTTAGCTTAAATTGTGTGAGGTTGTGAAGGCTTAAGTATATTACTCTCTGAAACAGTGTTTGTTTGCTTGTTGGGACTTCATGTGCCAGCTCGCTCTCAGTGCCACTCTCGCATATGTGCTCTCTCTCTCTCTCTCTCTCTCTCTCTCTCTCTCTCTCTCTCTTCCACTCTAGTACCACCAATCATTTGCCTCAAATGCTGAGTTTGCTTCTGCCCTTAACTTTTGGAGAAATTATTCTGTGCAGATACCGGACGGTCTGGAGACCAACCAGAACACGTCACGTCACCCGGTACACACCGGTACCGAGCAAAAAAGTGACGTAGCGCGTTCTGGTTGGTCTCCGGACGCCGTCCGAGGCCCGCACAAAATAATTTTTCCAACTTTTGCGAACTCAAATAGAAAACAACTGCATTGGTCATCCGCTGCTTCATGATGCTTCATGCTCCTTCCAACCGAATGTCCATCTCGATTATTTATGGATTGCAAGCTTTCCTGCCAACATCTAGACCCCCAAATTTCTTGAATGCCAATGTCGCACAGAACCTCTTCCTTCAGTGCCAATATCCTATCATGTTTTTTTGAAGTGGGTGGGTGCTTTGAAGTCCAATGGATTATAACTCTCCAAAGTAAGGTTGGGCTTGCCTATTCTAATGAATGGCGATGACCTTATTTTGGCCTTGCGGAGTAGGCTCAGCATCTCACTTCCGAGACAGGCTTGGCTTAGGTTTGTGATGTACAACATCCTTTAGGTGCTTATGGTTTTATGAACCAAACAAATTAGGACATTTATGTCAATTAAGATAAACGCATACACACATCACATACGAAAGACTTGAATTCAAAATTTCTTAGTTGATATCCAAAAATTCCAACCAATAGATTAAGAAGAGTTGAATGTAGCTCATCAATCAATCATCACATTAGTATTTGGATCTATTATGGGAATTTTCGAGTCATTCGAAGGAGAAACTACCTACCTCTGATTAATTGAGAAATTATTAAGTGCGGAGTCCGGACGGGAAGAATTGTCCAGATATGTGAGTTGTTGCATGTAGCTCATCAATCAATCATCACCTTAGTATTTGGATCTATTATGGGAATTTGTGAGTCATTCGAAGGAGAAACTACCTACCTCTAATTAGTTGAGAAATTATTATGTGAGGAGTCTGAACGGGAAGAACTGTCCGGATATGTGAGTTTACACACTGTGTACAAATTTATATACAATGTGTATCATATTTTTGTACACACTGTGTACACTCAGCCCAGACAGCTCTTCCCGTCCGAACTCACAGAATAATTTCTCCTGATTAGTTAGTGTAGGTGTCAGAGTGGTCTGAATCACTCTTTTTTCCTTTGCACTGGGCTGGGTTTGATTCAATCTGATGCATTGGCTCATCTCTGATTGTATTTCTTTATCATACCTAATACTAACCTGCTTTTGTTCGGTTATTTATGATTTTATTGGTAAGCAGCTCCCAAGAATTCAAGTCATAGATCCAATTGCAAGATATTACGGCCTCAAACGGAGCCAAGTTGTGAAGATCATCAGACCCAGTGAAACTGCAGGAAGATATGTCACTTATCGATATGTTGTATGACTTCTGATTTTTTTTTTAATCTCAATTAAATCATATTCGGATAGATTTTTATATATCTTAACAGTACAGAACCCTCGGGACCTATCATCTGACTTTGTATTGTAAGTATGCTTGAATTATGTTTATATTGAAGATTTTGAACAATTTCAAGTTTTCTTATAACTTTTATATTAAATTTGTTTTAATCTATATTTTCTTTAAAAAAATTTAAGATAGTGAATTATTAAAATGTAATAAATAATAAAATTATATATATATATATATATATATATATATATATATATATATATGAAGGGGAAGAGAGTTTTAGATTTTATTTGAGATAGTAATTTTATTGTTTTTTAAAGAAGCTTAGCTTTTTAATATAAAAAGGCTTTGAACTAAAAATTACTATAATAAAAAGTAGTAAAAAAATTATTGCAAGCTAATAACCGATAAGATATATATAGAAAGAGATCAAATATTATATGCTTGATTTTAATAAAAATTTGCTTTTTTTTAGTATGCAGCCTCATTTGCAACTAAAGAAACTAAAACATGAAAGAAAATTTCAAGATAAACAGCTCAACTTTAAGCCTCCAATGCTCTTTCATTCTTTTAAATATAGAATCTCATACAATAATAATATGAACTGAAAATTAAACAGGAAGATGGGTACATTATAGAAAAGACAAGTACATTGCTTGCTAAACAATGGTGTTAGTGTTACCCCGTTGAAGTCGACAGGTAAAGGACTGCAGTGATAAGAGCAGTTCCTTCAGCCTCTGTTGGATCTCAGAGTCGATCAAATTCCCATCGCTATCGAATTTCTTTGGGGGCTTATGACCTAAAATGAACAATTCAGGCTTGTTGATGAAATGTAGATCCAGAAAAACTCCCACTTGGCGTAGATGATACTGTGATCGTTGCCCAGCAGAACCTCCTGCAGCACTTACAACTGCAGCAGATTTTCCAGCCATCACATTTGGAGGTCGAGAGGCCCAGTCAATGGCGTTTTTCAAAGGAGCTAAAACAACCATAAACAGTAATGAGAACATCACACTGATAAAAACAGAATATGTTTGGGAAGACGGATTAGTTAGAGATAAAACACTATACAAGATCTCACCACATATGCGAGGATTTCAAGATCTAAAGTATGTTTTCTCACAGGTGCAAGCCCCTATAGTTAAATCTATCTCCCAATGACAGGAGAACACTTTCGATTAAGACTAGTCATTAGATAGACACTAAGCACCCAATGTATAATAATAGCATATTTAAATATTTAAGATTAGAACTTTAGCACTTTTCACTTAAAGCAGATTGCGGGAGGATTGATGATGAACACGATTAAGACTCATGGTTCCATCGTTCATAATTGTCATAGTCCTTAGTCTACTTAGTCAAAGAAAGTGATTAGCTCAACCTAACCAAAGAATCTATATCCGCAACCATGAGTTGTTTCGTACAATGGTTCCTTGTAAAGTTTAGGTGGTTGTTTGTTTGAGGGACAAATTTAAGTCAATCTTAGCTATATCAAAGACAAAGAATTTGAGCGACAAGTTATATTGGTTTTAGTTTAGAAATATTAGAAATGAACATCGGCCTATATCTGAAAGAGATCATAAATGACTTGCATGGAAATCCCACAGATAGGTATCCATTACTTTTGGTTTTAGGTGTTTCCTCTTGAACAATTAGATTAATATCAGAGACAAAGAATCAAGTAAACCTTTCACTGAGGTGTTCTTTAAATAGAAAAGGTTTAAACAAAAATGATAAGAACACAACAAATTAGACTGAGTATTTCAAATATTTGCATCGAACAAGAGATTCATGGTCTATTTCCTAGGAGAAAAATGTAATCAGTTCAATTTTTAGAACTTTATAAATTTAAAAGCTGAATTTTGAAAGAAAACAAATATAACAGAACTTTCTTTATGAATCATTTTATCATTAAGGAAAAAAGGTCTTTCATATCAAATTTCTTACAGGTTCCTTCATCAGGAAACCTTGAAAGACTGAGATAAAAATATGATGAGTGATAAGAGATGAAAATAGTACCAGACAGCGAATAGTTGTACTCGGGCGAGGCAAAGAGGATACTATCGGCCTCGAGTATTTTTCGGCGGAAGGAATCGACAACCGGCGGGTAGCCACCATCGATCTCTAGGTCTGTGTTGAGGAGAGGAAGGGAACCGATGTCGACTAACTCTATATGCATACCGCTTATGTCATCTTCGCATAGCTTCTTGGCTTCAAGTTAGATAGAGGGTTTTCAAACCGAACAGATAAGAAATTCAATTAGTCGCAGAGGAATTCCAAGCCGAGCTTATAGTAAAAGAAGAATTAAAATTAGTTACAGAGGAATTCCAATCCTAACATAAAGGAAGATAAGAAATGAACACAGAGATATTCAAATAACAATTTACCGTAGCGGATGAGTCCGCGGTTGAAAGAGGC
Source organism: Dendrobium huoshanense (assembly GCA_016618105.1). NCBI lineage: Eukaryota > Viridiplantae > Streptophyta > Magnoliopsida > Asparagales > Orchidaceae > Dendrobium > Dendrobium huoshanense. The sequence goes on from CM028355.1 coordinate 41,184,708, forward strand.
GCGGCGAAGAGAACCGCATATGGCCGCTACCCTTATAATCGTCGCATTCTCGCTCACCACCGTCCCTTCCATCATCCCTCTCTCTCTCTCTTCCTCTATCTCTCTCTGTCTTTCTCGACTCTTCCTTCCCTCTCACCAGCTTTCAAATCAGATCGCCAAAGAAATTGGAGGAAGAACAATTGCAGCACGGCAAGCAGATATGCAGAAAAAAATTGTGTACCTTACGTGCTTTATTTCATATTTGAATATTATATATATTCCCAAAAAAATATTATATATATTATTAATTTTATAATAAATTTAAATTTTATATAAAATATATTATGATTTTAAATCACATTAATATTATTATTAATATTATTTTATAAAAAAAAACTTATGATTAAAATTCAATTATGAGATTTCATTAGGATTAGGATTTTATCTAATTACTATGATAATGATATAGAATATTCCTAATATAATCACATTATTAGTTTTGATTATAAGATGATTGTTAATGTAATAAGTCAAATAGAACTTAAGTCCCGTGACTCGAACACTCAAAAAATGATTCTCCCAAAGCGTACATAGTAACCGTCCAAATTCTAACTATTGAGATATTATCCGCTTTGACATAAAAGCTTCACAGTTTTAACCTAAAGGAGAATGGGGCATCTGTAATATCTCGTTCACTTACTGTTCCTCTCTGAATTGGATTTTCCTCCCAGGATCGTCCAGGACGATGTTGAGATCGTCCAGGCCGATCAGTGCATTGAAAACAGCTGATTTCTGGAGTGTTCTAGAATGATTTCTGGACAGGATCGTCCAGGACGATCGGCACTGTTCACAATACCGTCCTGATCATCGCCCTGGGAATGGTCCAGGACGATCAGAATTTGGTCTGATCGTCCCGGGACGATCGGGCGATCGGCCAGGCCGATCTGTATATGATATAAGGAAATGAGCTCGTTTTGAGGAGAGAGAAATTCATATTTTAAAATCAGATATTTTGAGGAGAGAGAAAGAGAAAGGGAAAAAGAGGAAAAGCTTGGTTTTGGAGGCCGCGGAGCGCTTTTCGTCCGACGCTGCTGTTGGGAAAAGTGAAGATCTCGTGGTAAGGACTCCGAACCCTGTTTCTGTTTTCGAAGATCTTGTGTTTTTATCGAGTTGTGCACTGTTTTGTATTTTCGTAGTCTACTTTTGGACGTGATTTTGATTTGACACGACTTTCACCGCACAACTTTTAGTATGTTATAGATATGACTATTGTACACGATTTGACTATATTCTACGGAGATTTTACCGGTCGGAATTGATTCTACGTGATTTTAATCGAATAGAAAATTATCAGGACTCGATTTGATTTGGATTCTTTACATTGATAGTCTTGTATTGATGCCGTGGATATTCGTTGGTAATTTGGAAAAATTCGGAATTTGTACCTTTTTGCAGGATTTTTGTGTAAATTCGATAGACTACCGTTACTCTGCCCGATTTTCGTATGATTTCTGATTTGGCTGAAACTGATAGATTGAATCGATATGCATATGATTATTGATATGATTGCTTTAATATTGATTATTGATTGATTATTGATACTGATCACAAGTGGAACCTGGTTGAAGATTGATGATACCTGTACAGGATGGTGGGCCGACGGGCTTTCCTTTAAACATTGATTATTGATATATTGATGGGAGTCATAAGGAGTTTATTGATATGCCGACGGGCGAAAAGAGTGACGACTCTTATTGATTGAACCAATGTATATGATATCTACAACAGCAATATGGATTCTACAACAGCAACATGACCAGTAGATTATACTTGTTCAATATATAGTATTGAATTGCATATTTACTGTATTGACTTACGGATTTATTGCTTTATCGATTTCTACTTTATTGATTTGATCGGATTTACTGTATCGTACGATTTCATTGATTTCATCGATTGATTACTGAGCATTGATATGGGCATAGATAGATATAGATGCTGCATTGATAGCATGGATATGGACATCGTATAGATTCATTGATATTACTGCCTATAGATTTTATAGATTCGCTATCGCTACTGTTTCTGCACCGTATTAACTGCTTTCTAGATTCGTTGTTCCGTATCGCTTTTCTCGACTGATTTCATTGATTAGACAGCATCGATTTGATTGACGAGTATTGATTGATTGAGTTGGATTATCGATTTGTTTGCCGCTGCATGGACTGGTTTTATTGACTATTGATTTCCGGATTGCATCGACTACTGATTTGATTTCCGCTGCATAGACTCATTGACCATTGACTGATACGGATTTGATAGATTGACATGCATATTGATAGTATCGCCGTGCTTTGATTTCAGTTATAGGTATTAGGTGACCTGCTGGGCTTTGTAAAGCTCATTATATGTGGTTGGTATTTTCAGGTCAGGGCTTGGGAGCAGGAGATAGGAATTGATCCAGATCTACAGGTTTTTGGTCTTTTGGTCGATTGATGATTCTTTTGTACTCAGGACAGGATAGTTCCTCATTTGTATTGATAGTGTAGTTCCTGAGTATTGTATATGATGTTTTGTAATATGAATCGATTGATATATTGATGTTTAAATTTTATAGTGTTTGATAGATTGTTTACTGAAGGTTTTTGATGACTCTGGTAAATTGTTGGGTAATTGATTGACATTCTTTCCAAGTTTGATCTTGGGGTCGTTACAGTTGGTATCAGAGCAGTGTTATTGGAAGAATGGATTGTTACCAGAGTTGTAGGTTTGGATAGAGAGTCGGGTAGATTGGGTAGCTGTAAGAGCTTCATTGGCATACATCATTGCATGTGTGTATTATTGTTCTGAATTGTGCAGGTGAAAAGATATGGATCCTCCAGCAGAATCAAGTGTACCAAATGAGCAACACAGCGCAGCTCCAGTACCTTCAGAGAGTATGATGCAGCTGGCTACTGCGATTGCACATGTCATGGGGGATGCCCAGAGCAAGATGAGTGGGAGCAAGGTAGAAGAGGTAGACAGACACTTGCAGATGTTTCATAAGCTGAAGCCTCCGTTGTTCAAAGGGGCTGTAGGACCACAGGCTGCTGAGGATTGGATCCTGAGAGTAGAAAAGATTTTTGACAGCATGCAGTGTCCGGGAAATAGAAAAGTACCTTTGGCTGTGTTCCTATTCGAAGGAGAGGCGGAGAGATGGTGGATTGGACAGCAGAGAGAGAAATTTTAGGGAAAGACTAATGCTGAGATCACCTGGGATGAGTTCACTGCAGTGTTCAGGATGTGGTTTGTACCACCGTCAGCTCAGCGACAGATGCAGGAAGCTTTCATGAGATTGGAACAAGGCCGCAAGTCAGTGATGCAGTACGAGGCCGAGTTTACCGCACTTGCGAGGTACGCTGCTCATTTGATTCCTACTGCCGAGGAAAAGTGTTATAGATTTCTGCACGGATTGAACAGAGAGCTGAGGCATCCACTAGTACCTTTTCGGATCCATGAGTTTTCTGAGCTAGTGGAGCGAGCCCGATTGATAGAGATTGATTTGGCGACACCGGTATCGAGGTACGAGGATACCAGGAGGATGGGAGATGATTCTGGTAGAGACAGAGATAGAGAGAAGAGAAGCAGGTATGAGGGTTCGAAGGGATCTGCATCGGGATCTGCGTAACGATCAGCATCGATAGTATCATCTGGTGGTTCTGGCACGTGCATTCACTGTGGTAAACGACATGCAGGTCAGTGCTACCTATTGACAGGACAGTGTTTTCACTGTGGACAGTAAGGACACAGAGCAGCAGATTGTCCTCAGAAAGGACTGGGTGGAAGGACTGATTCTGGTACGGGTACAGGACAGCAGAGGACTATTGGCTCGAGGGCCTACAGTGAGAGTTCAGGGAACAGGATGGATGATAGGGCTGTCAGAGATCAGAGAGAGACAGTTGCGCCACGACCTCCTGCACTTCCTCCAGTGGTGCCACGTGTTTACAGTCTACAGAGTTTACAGCATCGTGAGGATCAACAACGACCAGAAAGTTCTACTGGTAAGATTGATTTGACTAACCGATTGACATTGACATATGAATATTGCATATTGACATTTGATTGATTGCATTGTGTGTTATGTATGGATTTCGACGAGTTTTGATTTGGATTTGGATTTCGATCGATTTGTTTTGCATTGTTTGTTTTGCTTCGTACCTGTAGGGAAATGTCGGGACGACATTTTTCTAAGGTGGGGAGATTGTAATATCTCGTTCCCTTACTGTTCCTCTCTGAATTGGATTTTCCTCCTAGGATCGTCCAGGACGATGTTGAGATCGTCCGGGCCGATCAGTGCATTGAAAACAGCTGATTTCTGGAGTGTTCTGGAATGATTTCTGGACAGGATCGTCCAGGACGATATTGAGATCGTCCAGGACGATCGGCACTGTTCACAATACCGTCCTGATCATCGCCCTGGGAATGGTCCAGGACGATCAGAATTTGGTCTGATCGTCCCGGGACGATCGGGCGATCGGCCAGGCCGATCTATATATGATATAAGGAAATGAGCTCGTTTTGAGGAGAGAGAAATTCATATTTTAAAATCAGATATTTTGAGGAGAGAGAAAGAGAAAGGGAAAAAGAGGAAAAGCTTGGTTTTGGAGGCCGCGGAGCGCTTTTCGTCCGACGCTGTTGTTGGAAAAAGTGAAGATCTCGTGGTAAGGACTCCGAACCCTGTTTCTGTTTTCGAAGATCTTGTGTTTTGATCGAGTTGTGCACTGTTTTGTATTTTCGTAGTCTACTTTTGGACGTGATTTTGATTTGACACGACTTTCACCGCACAACTTTTAGTATGTTATAGATATGACTATTGTACACGATTTGACTGTATTCTACGGAGATTTTACCGGTCGGAATTGATTCTACGTGATTTTAATCGAATAGAAAATTATCAGGACTCGATTTGATTTGGATTCTTTACATTGATAGTCTTGTATTGATGCCGTGGATATTCGTTGGTAATTTGGAGAAATTCGGAATTTGTACCTTTTTGCAGGATTTTTGTGTAAATTCGATAGACTACCGTTACTCTGCCCGATTTTCGTATGATTTCTGATTTGGCTGAAACTGATAGATTGAATCGATATGCATATGATTATTGATATGATTGCTTTAATATTGATTATTGATTGATTATTGATACTGATCACAAGTGGAACCTGGTTGAACATTGGTTGAAGATTGATGATACCTGTACAGGATGGTGGGCCGACGGGCTTTCATTTAAACATTGATTATTGATATATTGATGGGAGTCATAAGAAGTTTATTGATATGCTGACGGGCGAAAAGAGTGACGACTCTTATTGATTGAACCAATGTATATGATATCTACAACAGCAATATGGATTCTACAACAACAACATGACCAGTAGATTGTATTTGTTCAGTATATAATATTGAATTGCATATTTACTGTATTGACTTACGGATTTATTGCTTTATCGATTTCTACTTTATTGATTTGATCGGATTTACTGTATCGTACGATTTCATTGATTTCATCGATTGATTACTGAGCATTGATATGGGCATAGATAGATATAGATGCTGCATTGATAGCATGGATATGGACATCGTATAGATTCATTGATATTACTGCCTATAGATTTTATAGATTCGCTATCGCTACTGTTTCTGCACCGTATTAACTGCTTTCTAGATTCGTTGTTCCGTATCGCTTTTCTCGACTGATTTCATTGATTAGACAGCATCGATTTGATTGACGAGTATTGATTGATTGAGTTGGATTATCGATTTGTTTGCCGCTGCATGGACTGGTTTTATTGACTATTGATTTCCGGATTGCATCGACTACTGATTTGATTTCCGCTGCATAGACTCATTGACCATTGACTGATACGGATTTGATAGATTGACATGCATATTGATAGTATCGCCGTGCTTTGATTTCAGTTATAGGTATTAGGTGACCTGCTGGGCTTTGTAAAGCTCATTATATGTGGTTGATATTTTCAGGTCAGGGCTTGGGAGCAGGAGATAGGAATTGATCCAGATCAACAAGTTTTTGGTCTTTTGGTCGATTGATGATTCTTTTGTACTCAGGACAGGATAGTTCCTTACTTGTATTGATAGTGTAGTTCCTGAGTATTGTATATGATGTTTTGTAATATGAATCGACTGATATATTGATGTTTAAATTTTATAGTGTTTGATAGATTGTTTACTGAAGGTTTTTGATGACTCTGGTAAATTGTTGGGTAATTGATTGACATTCTTTCCAAGTTTGATCTTGGGGTCGTTACAGCATCACACTTCTCTTAACTCTCCTTCCTCTCTCAAAAGCTGAACCTCCCCCTCTCATCACTTAATTTATCTCTCTTCTCGACCATTCCCCAGTAAAAATTGAGCCCTCTCATCTCTTTCTATATATCTTATCGTTGACTTTCTGCTCGTCTTCAGTCTTCCCACAATCACAACCATCGAGCCTTCTCATATCGCTCTGTTTCCCTCTCATAACCACTAAGAGATGTCTTCCTCGGCTTTTGTTCTCCTTTAATAAAGAATGTCAACAAAGAAATCTTCTCCTTCATAAAACTCCATATTTTTCCTTTAATCCTAATGAGATCCCTTTCTAACATCTTCTTCTTCAATGTTCACAAATCTTTGGTCCAATCACACTTAGGTTTGTCACAACTTTATAGAAATTCCTTTTATTTATTATTAATCTCAAATCAAAGATAATAAATTTTAAGATCATCCTAATTAATAGAAAGGGGAGTGTTAAACATATCATATATATATATATATATATATATTGCGTTTGCTATAAATCATATTAAAAATAAAAGTCATATTAATTTATTAAATTTTTTTTATACTTTTAATTTGATTTAAATATTAGAATAATATATAAATAAATATAAAATTTAAATTTGAGATATGACGCGAATACATAAGAAATTTTATGCTGATATCGATGACTGGGAAACAAGAGGCCCGTGCACGAATTTCCAAAAATCAATAGATCGGAAACAAGGCCCGTGCACGAATTTCCAAAAATCAATAGATCGGAAACTAGAGGCCCGCGCACGAATTTCCAAAAATTAATAGATCGGAAACAAGGCCCATGCACGAATTTCCAAAAATCAATAGATCTCGTACCTGGATCTATTGATTAGATATAACATATTCCGATTAATTTTTTATAATCATTTATTTATTTAAATTAGTATATTAAATAACTGACAATTAAATTTGATTTTCATCGTAATAAAATAAATAAAAAATTAATTTTATTAAATGCAATGATATTCCTATATATTGACTGTACAATACAAGTTGAACATTAATAAAAAATAATAATATATATATATAAACATATTACTGACAATTTGACGGGAAATTTTTTTTTTTAGAGAATATTATGATATAATTTATATCGGAACTTAAAAATTTATATATTTATCTTGAGAGTAATAAGAATTTGATATGTCATAAAAAAATAATCTTGATGGAACAATAATCTCGAGGTAGAATCAAATTAAAAACTTTCAAAATTCAATTTAGGACCATTCGAATTCTGATTTCAGCAAATTTATAGTTGAATAGAACATCTCAAAAAGACGAACACAACGACAACAAATTTGACCCAATTTGAGTCCAAATTGGTCCAAATCGAAGTCCCGAAGCACATTTCGAAGGTTCAAATCATAAATTTGATGATCAAATGATTTCCAAAATAAGACATGCTTATAATCGAATCGAGTGGCTCGTCGAGACGAATCCAATAAGCCCAAGATCACCACATTTTGTTATCGTTAAGATACTCAAATGTTTGATAAACGGTCCACAATCAAAGGAGCTAATATAGATCATCCAGTCAAAACCACTCCCAACATGCCATTGATCATTTCCATTTTTTTTTTTTTTTTTTTGTAATAATGCCACTCACAAAAAGTTATAAATATACTCTTATTCTTAATTGAGTGGGGACCCAAACAAGGAAAAGAAATTAGAGTTTTTTTGTCATCAGACTCTTCCTTGACCACCACCAAGCCACCGATCGTCCTCGGATTTTCGTCGGACTTCCACTTGGCCACTGACCGACATTTGCTAAATCATATTAAAAATGAAATTTGTACTAATTTATTTTAAAAATATTTTTATACTTTTAATTTGATTAAAATATTCAAATAATATATAAATAAATATAAAATTTAAATTTTAGTTATGATGCGAATACATAAAAAATAATTTAAATTTTAGATATGATGCGAATACATAAAAAAAATTATGCTGATATCAATAACTGGGAAACGAAGAGGCCCGTGCACGAATTTCCAAAAATCAATGGATCTCGTACCGGGATCTATTCATTAGTTATTACATATTCCGATTTATTTTTTATAATCATCTATTTATTTAAATTAATATATTAAATAACTGACAATTAAATTTGATTTTCATTGTAAAAAAAATCAATGAAAATAAAAAATTATTGGATATATATATATATATATATATATATATATATATAGTTAGACGGGAAAAAAACCATATGTTAAAAAAAATAAAATTTGAGAGAATATTATGATAAAATTTATATCTGAAAGTAATAAGAATTAAGTATAGTATTTGATATAGCATCAAAAATTAATATTGATTGATCAAGAATCCCGAGGTAAAATCGAGTTGGAAATCTCAGAAATTAAATCTAGGATCATTTGAACAACAATTTCCGCAAACTTATAATCGAATTGAACATCTCGAAAAAACGAATCCAACGACAACAAATTTGACCCAATTTGAGTCCAAATGGATCCAAATCGAATACCCAAAGCACATTTGAAAGGTTCAAACCATAAATTCAATGACCAAATGATTTCCAAACATGACATGTTTATAATCTAATCGAGTGGCTTGTCGAGACGAATTCAACGAGCCCAAGATCATCACTCTGATATCCTTAAGTTACTCAAATGTTTGATAAACGGTCTCCGATCAAGGGAGTCGATTGTACATTCAAATCACTCCCAATATGCCCTTGATATTCTCCCAATTTATTGATCATGCCACTCCTAAAAAATTATAAATAAACCTCTTATTCTTCATTGAGGGGTGACCCAAGCAAGGAAGAGGAAAGAAAGAGAAATTAGAGTTATCTTGCCACCAAACTCTTCCTCATCCACCACCCGACCATTGATCGTTTCCAGACTTTCGCCAGACTTCTGCCCGGCCACCGACCATCGTCAAACATTTGCTGGACTTCCATCCAACCACCGACTATCATAAGACTTCTGCCCGGTCATCAACCATGTTCTACTTTCGCCAAACTTCCGCCCGACCATCAATCGTGGCCGAACTTTCGCCAGACTTCCGTCCGATCATTATTTGTCGCTAGATTTCAACAAGACCGTTGAATATTGTAATATGCATCCTCAAATTTCAGGGCAAATTAATTATTTGTAATCTAATTAAATACTATTAAATTTATTTCAACTAGACATAGCTCATGATTTTTTCACTTTAGGGGTTTTCATATTAAAATTCTGACGTTTTCATTCTCTCTATCAAAATTTTGATATTTCCATTCTCTCTATCAGTGAACTGGATATTCGTACAATACTAAGATGTAAAATTTTTCGTACTTTGTCTCCAAGAATATTCTAGTCCACAACAATACTAACATTTAATCAAATCTAATAAATTTTAAGCTCGCCGTCATTTGGTTATTTGTAATCCAACTAACCTCGTGCACAAAGTTGACCAGCCTCACACTCAACATCAACCAATCTCATGCCCATCACCTGCCAACACTATGCTGAAGCCAACATATTCTTCTAATAAACGAGCCTGCACAAATTCGTAGAATAAAATTCGAGCTCTATTAATTAATAAAGTTCAAGCCAACAGTGACTCGAGATTGACTCGACTCATTTTCGCTCCTAATGGAGCATTAATCATTAAAGACATGCCATTATGCCACAAAATGTTGTTACATATTGAAGTTCCAATAGGAAGTGCCGATCTTATTAATATCTTCTAGTCAAGAGCCCGAATGTTCTATTTTATTTGCAAAGTTCATATTTATAAAATGCTAAAAATGATGGATGTGAACATGGCACAAAAATACAGGGAGGCATTCCCATCCTTTCCTTATCGTTTGGGACAACTTTCTTACAGTTTTCTAAAACAATTGTTTAGTACAAAAATTTTAAGTTAAAAAAATTTGTGCTCAAAATCTGTTTTATAAAATAGTAAAAAAACTGTTTCAAATGAGACCTAAAAGTTAATCTCTGCATTGCCTACTAGTATTAACATAGATTTTTGTACAATGTAAGACCATAAATCATCGGCGAATAAGAATTAATGTTGCCGACCCCACGTAGTGGGGCAAAGACTTGATGTTGCCGTTTTTGTTGTTGTAAGAGCAGAAATGAACTATCCTGGAGCAAGAAGAGAAGTTGATATAATCAGCCAACAGAATCTTCAATCATCACTTCAGCACCATTTGTTGAATCATCTGAACTAGAATCACCATCAGAATCATTATCATTTTTATCACTGGGTTCACTATGGTTACTTCCTTCCTCTGTTTCTTCATCTGAAGGAGACTCACTCTGTGTCACACCGACAAATCCAGGAAATTTTTGCCTGAAATCAGGTTCAACTATGTCAATCATGGCGGAAAGTGCCCGGTGCTCTCTAGTAAGTTCGGTAATGCCGCGAGCAGAATTGCTCTGACTCCCTGAAACCTGACCTTCAGAACCAAGCATCAGAAATGCAGTAGCAGCATCAGCCTCTGCACCTGTACCATGATCTTCTGGAGATTCATTCTCCCCATAGACTGATGGAGCGGTGTCAATTGCCCAGCTCCCTGCAGCTTCTGAAGCTAAGAGATCAGCAGTTCTGATTGTGCTGGCTTCAGTATCCTCCTTTCTCTGCTGGGATGATGGGCTAGTTTTGAGATCTTTCTGGTCAACTTGGGCTTCAATTTCCTCATCAATCTGCATAGCATCTCCAGTGAAGTTGCTGCATTTGAGAAGAGCAAGAGCAGCAGAACCTCTTTCATCCACTTGGCTTTCAGTTCCAATAACACGTTCAGTATCATTTTGGTTCAAATCAGGAACAACTTCTGTTCCCACGCCATCGATATCAGAGCCAAAACCTCGAGAAGCCAACCTATCAGCACCTCCACCTTGTAGATCTTGAGTGTTACCATCTTGGCTATCATTTTGACAATCATTCTTCTGGGTGGTGCATACGGCTTCATCATCATCGTCGTCGACGTCACAGTCATCCTTACTATCAATTTTGAGGAAAGAATTCTTCTGAGTTGAAGCACTGGAAGATTCTTTGGGATTTCCTCTTGGTTGGGCCAAATTAAAATTTAGATTAACAGGCATATTTAAATCAACAACAAATAAGGAGTTTTCATAGTTCTCCTCATCCTCCAAGGCCTTTTGCATTGCCTTCAGCTGCTCTTGCTGCTTTGAAAATAATGCAGAAATCTCCTCAGTCGTGGAGTAGAAAGCCCTCAGTTGGGTTTCCCTAGGTAAATATGAAGGAGTGATATAAGAACCAGGTCTTCTAGAACAATCAACATATGTAGTGGCAGCTAGCAGAATTATTTATCAATTAAACAGCACGGTGAAGCATGCGCATTGGTATAGAAATTAACTAGAGCAAAGTCAATAACAAAGCATGCCATTCATGTTGGCAGACCGGCATTTCATGTGTCGTATCTATTGCAACTAGATGGACCAAGTTTAAAAGTTAGTTAAATTTTTATAAAGAAGTTTTTTTTTAATGTGGAACAAAGTTACATTTACTCATTTTATTAACTTTATCAAGCATAACATTTCAAACTAAGTGGAACAAAAAGAACGTACAACAAATGTTACGACTTGTAGGGATAAGCTGGAGGAATTATTGCAGGACTAGATGACTTGTTGTGCTACTCTTCTTATTTCATCAAATCAGTGGCCTATGATTTGTTTATTGCTAATTTTATGACAACCATAATGTAAATATTGTGGGAGTCGTGTCGCAACCAAATTAAACTGCATGTAGCAGAAATTTGGTTGGCTCATATACCTTTGATTAGTTTAAAGACGGAGGAGCGGTACTTGCCAAATAGAGTGTTGCATCAATTTAGATATATGCCATGTATCGATGTGGCACACATGGATTTGGGTGGATGGCCAAGGAAAGAAAGATGTGGATTGAGTTAGTTATCATCAGAAATATATTGCTTTTGGGAATAACAAAAGAGCTATTGTCGTTGAAGATCATGACAAGGAGGACACGGAGCATGTTTTAACTCGATACATGCAGTGGAACAGATCATGGGCATCACTATACTTATTTAAGGCACAATCAGATCCTTCTAGGTAAAACAACATGAAATACATTGAATGGGGTCTAAACCGTTTCATTAATGCTAGAGTCTAGTGGTCTAAATCATCATTTTACACAATATGATTGCCAAAAAGGTAAAAACCGCACTAGAAACATGCATATCAGAGAATGCATGGGAAGAAAATATGCACTTCTAAAACCTGAATATTCATATACTGCATTCATAAAAAAAAAAAAAAAAAAAAAAAAAAAAAAAAAAAAAAAAAAAAAAAAAAAACAAGCAACTCTCGTGGTGACATGTCATGAACCAAGTAAAATAGGATTGTTGGCCATAACCATCTAAGTGAAGAAAGGCAAAGTGAAAAATATCAGTTGTGAGCAAAATAAAACTGATGAAACTAGATATGCAATGCCAGGAAAATAATCAATTGACAAGTTTGATTTGGTTCACGAAAAAAATAGATACAAACATAAGTGATGAAAAGTTTGGTTTCCATCCGGCTTGAGCATGGATGAACTATTATGGTGTCTAATTCCATTAAAATTAGGGGTGTCAATAAATGATCCAACCTGAAAATCCGACACAAACCCTACCAACAAAATCCGGGTTCGGGTTAACCCATGAACCCATTTATTACTCAAAAAAGGCACGTTTAATATATATATATATACATGTGGGTATAATCTTATAATATTTTATCAACCTAAATTTATAATTAATAAGTAAAAAAAAAAATGAGTTAACAAGTTGAGTTCAAGTCATTCAGGTTGCTAGCGAGTCAGGTTCGAGTTGATGCTTTTGACCTGTTTATTAAACGGGTTAATTTCGGATTGAGTAGATTCAAATCAGGTCGGACACAAATCCAACCCATTTTGACACCCCTAATTGAAGTTGAAGAAGTGCATTGCTTGTACAGTCTAACCTGAAACATCATGTCACACATAACTATTCAAAGCTGTCCCACAAATCTATTGAAAAACCCAAAGCTTGGCTAGCAAGGTTGCAATAATTTAATTTGGCTTATGCTGAAACCCCTCAACTAACCCAGCTGAATTTCTTACAAAAAGCTAAATCTGCCAATAAAATATAAGCACACTTCCAAGCATTGATGAATGACCAAGATAAAACCAACCATGTCTAAACCCAGGCCAAGAATTGAATCAAACCCAGGCAAGGTCAAGTGAACTTGAGGTTTCAAGTCTCATTCTCATAAAGCTGATTTCCGTGTAATAGGGTTAATCAAGCCAAGTGAGCCTTGCAGCTGTGCTAAGGTCTTGTTATAAAGAACATATCATGGATTATATTAGCTCATAATGTAAGAGAAACCATAAATAAAACAAACTTTTTCAGATAAGGACATTGTATTCATGAACACAAGGAAAAATCAAATGAATTGTCTATATGTTTGTCGAAAATGACAATAGATTAGAAAAGTGCATGTCATGCAAGTAGAGCCAACAAGGATTTGGCCAGGGTTCATCTTAATTGAAAATAAGATTTAACATAAGTTGTAACAAGGTCCTCAGGTTCCTCAAGATTACAGATATGATAACATGGGTTTTATTAGCATCAATCCTCAGCCCCGTTTCTTTTAGAGTTCTCCTCAATTAATTTTTTACCAACATTCAACTTATCATGCTACGACCGTTTAATCTCCCTATGTTTTTTCAGTAAAATGTATAGGTTTTCAATAAAGTTAATATGAAAGGAGATTTAATATGCTTACCGTAGAATAATTCTTTCCCTAGCACCCTGAAACCTTTGCTTTTCAATGGAAATATCACGAATTGCTGCAGCAATCTCAAGTTCAAGCGATGAAACTTTAGCCCATGCTTCTTCCCGTGCCACCTGCTAACAGAAAGGCACACAAGCTTTCTCAGGTATAGCAAGAAGATAGAAGTATAAGTCGCCAAATGTATCTGATAGGCCAAACCAAAACCTTTTAAAATGAATCAAAATAAAATGTTTATGCATGTTGTAGGACAATGCCTATAAGGAAATCATTATAGAGTTTCTATAAGAGACTCTTCAGAAAGTGGAATGGATCTCTTTTTGCATTGAAATTTGTGGATTTGCAACAACACGAATCTGTAAAATTGTGACTTATTTCTGGAAGAAAGAATTTGTCATTCCATTTGACTTTCTCATGTTGATATTTGTGCATTAATTTACAAGAACAAGTTCTCTATTTAAGATAGGGATATATTCCTAGATCAACATTTTTTTATATCTGAGAATGAAACTAAATCTTTTGTAGATATTTGCAAAAAAATATTAAAACAAAAGGTTCACATATCATTCCATGAAGTTGAGGTGAAACCAATAAATAATCCAGGAATTAATTGCGTAGATTAATAAATAATTGTTATGCAATGATAAATTTAATCTTAATGTCTTAGCACAAAAAGGTTCAAAGAGATTCATAAGATGAAACGATGTGTAGGCAATTGTTCACAAACTAGATTTAAAGGAGTCCTTTAAAATAACAATAAATTTAAAAGCAATGAAATGACTACATCTACATAAATCCACGGGTTAACAAAGCGATGTATTCACCTTGGATTCCAGTAATCTCTCTCTCTCAAGCGGATAGGGTTCGACGGAGAAGCGAGATCAACACACCTAGTGATGCCACCAATATAGGGTAGAAGCCTCAGCCAGTAGTCGTTGGATTGGTAGCCAAAGTAAGAGATGTAGGTGGATAATCGACAATTTGCCAACGTCCCAGATGGATGTGTTCTTCAATTGAAAGTGTTAGTTGATAAAGGATGTGATCCACATATTCTTTCACCGAGTTGTTGAAATCCAAATTGAAGTCAAAGAAAGTGGATCGAAGGGTGTCAGTCCGCCCGTAGGAGTCTTCTATGAATCTGTGATCAATGTCCGGATCGGCCATTCATACTTGCTTTGAGTGGAGAAGAAGAGAATTGAGGTGGTAGGGAGAGAGAGGGGTGTCGATTCGGGGAGGGGAAGGCCGGCCGTGGGTGAGAGAGGAGGGGGGGTTTAGGAGAGGGGTAAATGGGTGTGGGCTCCGAAAATTCGGCCTCGGCCTCCGCTCGCTTTTCTTTTTCGGCGAGGGAGTTTTAACGAACTAAGTTCCGAGGTAAATTTTGGAAGGCAGATGGGTTTGTAGATAAGACACTACCCAGAGATTTCGCCCTCATTTTGTGAGGACTTTATGATCTGAGTTCTGGTTTCCTATAGGCGCAAGCCCCTATAGTTAATTACCCCTCTCAATCACGAGAGAGAACTTTCGATTAAGGCTAGTCGTCAATCAGATACGTATAGAGATACGTGTTATCTGGCATATAGTAGCAGCAACAGGTTTGGAATATTGGATTTTGAGTTTAGAATTGGGTATTTGGAAATGTTTGAAAATTTTGGAAATAATTGAGAATTTGGAGATTTTGGAAGATTTGATATTTAAAATAGAAATTGCACCCTCTAGCACTTAAAGCGGATGGTGGGGGAATGGATGATGGACCCGATCAAGATCCCATGGTTCCGTCGTCCCGGGCCATCGTGGTCCCTGGTCTACTTAGTCAGAGGAGGTAGTCGACCCAACCTGACAGAAGGATCCTTGTCGGCAGCCATGGGTTGCTTCGTCCAAGGGGACCTTGTAGACCGGGGTTGGATGTTTGTCTAAGGGGACAAATTTGAATCCACCTTAGCTAACAGAGGGCTTTGTGCCCTATCGATCATATCCTATTGATTCATATCTCAAGGATTTGATGCCAATAAGGAGCGTATTGGCTCTGGCCATAACCGGTATATCGTGGTGCCATTTGGCGGCAAAACCACTCGGTTCAGAGGGCCCCGGGTCGTCGTAACCGTTTATCCTGCGGTGCCATTTAGCGGCAGACCGCCGGTTAGAGGACACGTACCACGTCCTTACTGGCAGGAGATTGTTTGAGAATGGATCCTAGTGATATTTTCGACTAGGCATTTGGCTCTTTGTGAGCTAGAGTTTATTTGAATTTGTCCACCCCGGCAGACTGTTGCGGAGAGTGGATGGGTTTTGCTTTTAAGTGTGGATGGATTTATTTCAAATTTAAATATCTTAGAATTTGGGATTGATTTGGATTTCTGGAGTATGGATTTTGTGTGGACTTTGGGTATTTGGAAGACATTTGAAATATTTGAGAACCCCTCCGGTTGAGATCTTCAATCAACGCGGCCATCATCGGGGTGTTTAGGGGTCATTTCCATTTGATTGAACCTTGTCGACCCTATCAACTTATCGATAGGGGATCGGGTTTCTCGTAGGCTTTGTGCCTTTTGTTTAGTGAATTCTCTTGATTTTAGGCTTTGAAGGCCTAAAAAGAATGTATTTAGACAAATACACCGGTCGCTACAACCGTGTATTTTGTTAGGTAGTTCGAATCTTGTCGACTTCTATTGATCTGTATAGAAGGATCGGATTCGAACTTGAATTCACTTGTCAACCCGCGCAGCATCCCTAGACGTCACGTGTGTACCAATAACACGCTCGCCGGGGCCCATGCGGGTTGAGATTGTATTTACCCCTTGTGTACCTATGTGTATACAAACTAAGGTGCATGTGCAGGGGTACTTTGAAATAATTATAGACGCCTTCTGTCTGCTTGTACGAATGTTGCAGATCCGGTGGCGTAGGATTTTGATGTTGACTCCCCCTTTCTCATTCACCGGGGAAGGATTTTCTGGATTCGGGAGTCAAAGGCTGCTGATTTGGGGAGGACTCCCTTTAGGCTCTTCAGTGTGGCAGACTTGATATTTCTGGTATTTGTATGTACTAGAGCTGTTTTCTTCTTGAGTATAGAACTAAGAAGAGAGCTTAGAACATCAGGAAGTTTGGTTCTAACTTGTTCAAACATGTCATCCCTTCTGCCAGGGGGTGTTCTTTTTTCGTACATCGGGTTGCCTTTGTACCCGGCGTGCTGGAAGATCTTGACCACCAATGTCGTAGGTGATATATGTACTTGTGTCCGCAGTGATTTGTTGTATTTGTGATATACACACTGTTGTTATCCACAAGAATCCCTTTGCAGGGGACTGTCGTTGTAGGTAATATCCGTACTTGTGTCCACAGTGATTCGTTGTGCCTACGAGGTACTCACTGTTGTTATCCACAAGCGGCTCGTATTTATCTGTAGAGATCCGTTGTGTTTGCTACGAGCTCCTAGGAATGTTCATAGGAGACCCTCGTTTCTTGCATCACATTCACCTTTCACCAATCTCAGGTGGGATTTGCTGAGATTGCACTTGTCTGTAAGGACGGATCTTTGATTGTTGGTCTCCCGTATTGCCTTCTCAATCAACAGGCATTTGTAGGGATTGTTGTAGGAATTCATGCATCGAGGTCTTGTTCTTCACGAGTCTCCCGTTGTTTGTTTGTATTGAAGTATGGTTCAGGCTCCTGATGAACCTTATTTGAATCCCATTTCGAACGGAAGATCGTCGTTGCATCTTATGAAGCAAATAGGCTTGTTATCTTTGATTAGCATCACATTAAGAGGCCGGTCCTCCTTTATTGGTTGCATTTTAAGAAGACCGTGAAAACTGCTTCAAGCTTTACCTTCAACGATCTTAAACATTCAATCGATACAACCCAATGCCACAGAACAACCAGCAAGAACACCTCAGTAAATGAAAAGCCACAAAGAGCGATTCAAACGAGAATGTACAGGTCTTCTTGAAGTCCAACTCAAGTTCTTGCTTGAGTTCAAATTGATTGTCAAGGGTCCTCTGAAATCTTTTGAGTTTAATTTCTTGTTCAAATGATTTGAATTGGACTTCAGCTTGATTTTGCTTCATTTGGATTTGATCTTTAGAAATCATTTGAATTTTGGTTCAGATTTAGATCCACAGTTCATTGTTCATTTGAATGCATGCTCTTGTTCTTTTCTGTTCATACAAGTCCTCTGCTCATTTAGTTCGATTTCTGTGCATTTCTGTTCATGTACATGTCTTCTACATTGTTGCACAAGAAGGTCTTTATGTTGTTCAAGTTCTTTGTGCATTCAGTGAAAATTTCGGCAGCACCCCGGCATATCCCCCGTTTGGGGAAAATTGGGGAGCTGGGCCTTCCCACCACGCTACTAGAGCGTGTATGGTAGGTGTCCGTAGACACCGCGGCCGTACAAAATTTCATCCCACCACGCTACAAGAGCGTGTATGGGGCCTTCAGCAGTACCCGTACCAGAACAGCAGTGACGTACCAGAACAGCAGTGACTCTCCCCACCACGCTACAAGAGCGTGTATAGGGCTCTCCCACCTCGTCGTATGCTTCGCACCGGGCTCCCTCCTACCGTGCTACAAGAGCGCGTATAGGTGGTTCTCCGGTCCGCTACAAACGTCGAGAACGGGGTTTAAGTCAGAAATTATACCTTGAAGTCCCGGCAGGCTGGCAGTGTAGGCTCGTTGATCGGGTACATGATGATCGAGGCAAGATGGGAATTCTTCTCTCTCTCTTTTTTTTGAATTAATTATAATTAATATTAATTAATTATAATTAATTACTAAATTATTGTTAATTAATTACTTTT
Organism: Dendrobium huoshanense; assembly: GCA_016618105.1. Taxonomy (NCBI): domain Eukaryota; kingdom Viridiplantae; phylum Streptophyta; class Magnoliopsida; order Asparagales; family Orchidaceae; genus Dendrobium; species Dendrobium huoshanense. The sequence goes on from CM028355.1 coordinate 41,203,582, forward strand.
AATTAATTCTAATTAATTAAACTAATTAATTAAATTTTATTAAAATTAACTAAGATTATTAATTATAATTAATCCATGATTAATTATAACTAATTAATTTTAATTAATTTTAATAAATTATAATTAATTGATATTAATTAATAATAATTAATCTTATAAATTATAATTAATTAACATTAATTCTAATTAAAATTAATTATAATTAATTAACTTAATTATAATAATTTAATTAGAATTAAATATAATTAATTATAACATTTGTAATTAATTAAAAATAATATTTATAATTAATTAACATTAATTAAATATAATTATAATTAAATATATATTTAATATTTTTTTTTTTAAATCCCTCGGGACGGTGGATTTACGGGATTTGGCCGAACGAATGAGTGAGAGGGAGAGAGTCACCTTCACTGCGGCGAGCTCCCGTGGTTGCTTCCGATCAAAGTGTGGTAACTTCCGATCCAATGGGAAGAGCAAGTCGTCGGAGGGAGCAAAGTCTGTCAGCCCTGGTGGATCCGGAGAAGAAGCGGAAGGGAGAAAGTTATCCGCACGGCCAGCGAGCTCCGGTTCCTGCTTCCGATCCAACTCGTAGGGAATGTCGTCAATGGAGCACAGTCGAACAGCCCCAAAGGAGTAGAAGAAGCGCTCGAAAGGAAGATAGGTGGCTACCTTCTCAACGAGTAAGCTCCCTTCTTGCTTCCGATCAAACTATCGTAACTTCCGATCTAACAGAGAGGGAAAGTCGTGGAAGAAGCGAAGTCGGACGGCAAGCGTCAGGGAGAAAGTTACTGCCTCAGCGAGCGAGCTCCCTTTGTAGCTTCCGATCAAATTGTCGTAACTTCCAATCCGGCTCGAAGGGATTTTGTCGGAGGAGAGAGAGCGGGAATGAGAGCAGCGAGATCGAGAGTGGGTTGTCCAGAGAAGTCGAAGGCCTCTTCTCTTCAGCCCTTTAATGATGCCAAAGTGAGATCGTGCGTGAAATGGTGGATGCGACATCGATCGTGCGCGATGTGCAGAGTTCGGCGCCGAACAGGTACGTTAACTTTCTCTTTTTTTTTTGTTTTATACGGCGGGTTAACAAATGCCCCCCAACAAATGTGGTAGGCGTCTGGAGCGGGCCACGTTTGTTGTATGCTGATTGACCCTGTGGATTTCTAGATATTTGATCTAGATGTCACACTAGGATTTTCATTTAGTGGATCTCCAAAAATGGTTTGGATGTCACACTAACTTTCTTTTAGTGGATCTCCAAAATCTTGTTTGGATGTCACACTAAAATTTTCATTTAGTGGATAGCAAAAGTTGTTTGGATGTCACACTAACTTTCTTTTAGTGGATCTCCAAAATCTTGTTTGGATGTCACACTAACTTTCTTTCTCCACTGCGCTTCTAGATGTATCCATAGATGGTTGATATCTTATCTTTGTAGATTGACGTTAGTGGATAGCATATGCTCAAGATTTTTCTATCATATGCTTATATTTTGATGAAATTTTAAATATTTATTTGGGGATCTCGGCATGCAGCGCGATGTCGACCCAAATAAATATTTAAATGCCCCCAGTCTTTTAGGGACATTTGTAGATGTCATCCAGGTGCTCAATCTGCAACTTTTGCTTGAGTCCTGAGATTTTGATCCTTCTGTCCTGTGCTTTGTGCTGCGGACTTGGTGAAGGATTGTCTGATCTGTCTTTACTGACTTGTCAGAAATTTTGTATTCCTTCTGCCCTTTGCTTCTAGCTTTGGCGGGCTTGATGAAGGAGTAGATGTCAATGACCTAAACCCTTAGGCTTGTATTAGGTCGATGTTGAAAAGTCATCGGTCCAGAGCTTTATGCATAGCGGACTTGTTGATGACGGAATTCCCTTAGTTCGGCCTAAGGCTTTTCATGAACTTTGGAATAGTTTTCTTCGGTCCTTTGCTTTGTGCTTTGGTGGACTTGTTGAAGAAAAGTTCCTTCGATCCTCGCTTTGTGCTTTACGGATTTGTTGAAGGATTTGCAGGTTCTAGATTCAGTTGATAATACCGAATGTAGGTAGTATCTTGATCCTTAACCACTTGAGAAGACTTTAATCTGAGTTACTTGAGTTCATCAGATCGGGGGAGCTGGAATTTGACAGCTCTTCGTCCTCTGGTTGCTGAGATGGGGGATCCTCTACTGCGGCCTTTCTTATGGCTTGTTGAGTAGATGGAGCTGCCAGCGATCCGGCCATATTTGGGCTTGTTGGATCCGACCTTTTACACCCATTCAGTCTTCAGACTTGAGCTATGGGAATTGCGCTTCCCAATGCTGATTTTACTGAAGTTGACAGATTTAGAGTTCTCTTTCGTGGTTTTGGATTTTGGAGCCTACGAACATTCAGTAGTTGCTCGAGACTCATTTTTCCACTGGAACTTTGATTCTCCAGTCATTTTGGAGAACTTTGCAGACTACGATCACTTGGACTTGTCGAGTCAAATTGGCCTTCATTCTTCCTACAGTCTCTACTGACGGGTTGACGAAGTGGGGGTTCCGCTACTATGGCCGTTTTTTTATGGCTTGTTGAGTAAACGGAGCTGCCAGCGATCCGACCATATTTGAGCTTGTTGGATCCGACCTTTTACACCCATTCGAACCTTAAGCTTCAGGCTGTTGAAAGACTTCAAGCTTTTCCGGCTCAATTTTGTATGAGTGTGTAGTTTCAAAAGTCTCTTTCTTGACCCTTGAGTCTTGGTTTGTTGGAGAATGTGTCTCTAACTTTTGAAAGATCATTTGCATATACTTTGAAAAAGAAGTCTTTGTATTCTTTAGCACAAAGTATCATTTGAATTGATAATTTTAAATATTTATTCGGGAATCTCGGCACGCAGCGCGATGTCGACCCGAATAAATATTTAAAATGCCCCCTGTCTTGCAGGGACAATTTAGAATGAAATAGAATTGGAATCTTGAAATTTTAAATATTTATTCGGGGATCTCGGCACGCAGCGCGATGTCGACCCGAATAAATATTTAAAATGCCCCCAGCCTAACAGGAGGATTTTGAAATGTATTCTCATAACATAAGAGAGTTTCAAAATATGAAATGTACATGCTAACAATAATGCATAAAAACATAACACATTAAGCACATCATTTCATGCGTAGTATTTCTTCAGGTAACGGCCATTGATTGGCGGCATGGGCCTCTTACCATTCAGATCAATGAGTTGATAAGCTCCTCCTTGAAATACTTTCTCGATGACGAAAGGTCCTTCCCAATTGGATACGAACTTGCCACCGATTTTTCTATGCGGGATTATTGGCCTTCTCTGCACCAGGACCAATTCTCCTTCTTGAAATGATCGAGGACGCACCATTCGATCAAAGGATTTTGTCATTCTTGCTCGATAGATCTCCAGGTTCTGCTGAGCTTGTAACCTGATTTCATCGAGTGCATCGAGCTCCTCCATTCTTAGACGAGCATTTTGTTCTTGAGTCAGCTCATTCTGGACAGCAACTCGAAGAGATGGAAGTTCAACTTCTAGTGGCAGTACGGCCTCAACTCCAAATACTAGAGAGTAAGGAGTGGCTTTGGTTGGCGTTTTGTAAGTTGTACGATACGCCCATAGCGCTTCTGCCATCTTCGTATGCCACTCTCTTTTGTTCTTGGAGAGAATCTTTTTTAGCAATTTCACCAACGTTTTGTTGAAAGCTTCAGCTAAGCCATTTGCTCTTGGATAATATATAGAGGAATACCGCCAATCGATTTTATGCCGATCAACGAACTTGTAAATTTTTGTACTTTTGAAAGCAGTTCCGTTGTCTGAGATTATGCGGCGTGGCACACCGAATCTGTAGACGACATTATGGGTGAAGAAGTTGATTACATGCTCGGATGTAACTTCTCTGAATGGAGTTGCTTCTGCCCACTTGGAAAAATAGTCGGTCGCTGCCAAGATGAAGCGGTGTCCTGCAGATGACGGCGGATCTATCGGCCCAATAATATCAGTACCCCAACATTCAAATGGCCAGGATGCTATTGTAGGGTGCAGCGGATTTGGCGGTTGATGTATAACATCACCGTGGATCTGGCATTCATGACACCTCTTAGCATGATTGATACAATCTCTGACCATGGTCGGCCAATAGTAGCCCATTCTTTTAATTTTGATTGCCATCTTGGGACCTGATTGGTGTGCTCCACAGAGTCCTTCATGAACTTCTGCCATAACTTTATCAGCTTCTTTGGTCCCTAGGCACCTTAGCCACATTTGATCGAAAGCACGTCGATACAATGTGTTGTTGACAAATGCATATCGTAGCGCTCTCTTCTTGATTTGAGCAGCTAGTGATTTGTCTGTTGGCAATTTACTTTCTTTAAAGTAATCAATGAAAGGCAGTCTCCAGTCATCTTCTTCCTCGACATCTAGACAATGCCACCATGATTCTGAAGTTTGACTGGCCTTTCGTCTTTTCTTAGGAACTTGATGTTCTTCAAGTTGATCTTCGAGATCAACTGGTTGGGGAGGTTGAGGATCAACCGGAGTTGCATCCTGTTGGCTTGAATTTGGTATTCCCTCTGCCTGCGGGAATTGTAATAATGCTGGTTCTAGGATCCGACGATTGTGCACCATAATTATTATAGGCCATTCGTCGTCCATATTCGCCATTTCTTTAGCCAATTTAGCAAGAGAATCAGCTTTGCCATTTTGACCTCGGGGAACTTGAGTTAGTTTGACAACTGGAATTTGTTTCATAAGCTCAAGAACTCGCCGATGATAACAGGCCAACTCAAACTTGGTGATTTTATAAACTCCCAACACTTGATTTACAACAAGTTGAGAATCACCAAAAATTTGGAGATTTCGAATTCGGACATCGATTGCAATCTCCAATCCAGCTATTAGGGCTTCATATTCAGCCTCATTATTGGTCCGAGGTTCAGTCAAACTGAACGAAAATCTCATTATGCCTCCCTCGGGTGCTACGAAAATGATTCCAATTCCGGCTTGAGCTTTCTCGAGATTTGGAGGCCGAGCACGTTTGATTGACGATGCTCCATCAAAATACATTTTCCATACTCGTAGCATCTCCTCTTTTTCAACATTCATGATCTGCTCGTCAGGTAGATCGTCGTTGAGCGGAGAATCTGCAGAGATAGGATGTGCTGCAAGAAAGTCTGCTAACACCTGCCCTTTCACTGCCTTTTGAGGGACATATGTGATATCAAACTGCAGGAGTATCACTGCCCACCTTGCCAAACGACCTGTCAACGCCGGTCTTGTCATCAAGAACTTCAACGGATCGATCTTTGATATCAAGGTGATTTTGTGAGACAACATATAATGGCGGAGCTTCTGAACTGCGAAGATCAGGGCCAAGCAATGCTTCTCGATTGGAGAGTAGCGGATTTCTGCTCCTATCAACCTCCGACTGATGTAGTAGAGTGCATTCTCCTTGCCTTCTTCATTATGCTGGGCCAATAGTGCTCCGAGGGACTCTTCTAGTGCTGCCGTATACAGTATAAGAGGCTTCCCCGGGATTGGCGCCGCGAGAATAGGAGGATTCAACAGATATCTTTTGATGCTGTCAAATGCTTCTTGGCACTCTGCGTCCCATTTGAAACGGACATCTTTCTTCATTAGCTTTGAAAATGGCTGGCACCTACCCGATAGATTTGATATAAATCTCCGAATAAAAGCCAGTTGTCCTTGTAAGGAGCGAAGTTGCCGAAGGTTCTTTGGAGGTGGCATCTCCACGATCGCCTTGATCTTGTTGGGGTCGACTTCGATGCCTCGATGTCGAACAACGTACCCTAAGAATTTCCCTGAGGATACCCCAAATGCACATTTGAGAGGGTTCATCTTCAGATCATATTTTCTGATTCTTTCGAACACGATCCTCAAGTCATCAATGTGGTCTTTTCGGCCTATGCTTTTAATGACCAAGTCATCTACATAGCATTCGACCTTCTGATGAATCAAATCATCAAATATACGAGTCATGGCCCGTTGATATGTGGCACCAGCATTCTTCAGGCCGAATGGCATGACTGTATAGCAGAATATGCCTATAGGCGTTCTGAATGATGTATGTCTTTCATCTTCATGCGCCATTTTAATTTGATTGTAGCCCGACGATCCGTCCATAAAAGAGAACATATCGTAATTGGATGTATTGTCAACTAGAAGTTCTGATACTGGGAGCGGAAAGTCATCTTTCGGGCATGCCTTATTGAGGTCCCTGAAGTCGATGCAGATACGAATCTGGCCATTCTTCTTCTTTACAGGGACAATATTGGCAATCCAGTCGGCATATTTCTCTTCTCGAATGAAGCCTGCTTCTATGAGCTTCTTCGTTTCTGCAATCACCTGTTCTTCAATCTCCAATCTCATTCTCCTTGGAGCTTGCTTGACGGGTGTTGCATCAGGCTTGATGGCCAATCTGTGAACTGCCACATCAGGGGATAAGCCAGGCATCTCAGCATATGTCCAGGCAAAGCAGTCCCTGAATTCACAGAGGAGCTTCTTCACTTCTTCTACTTGATCTTCTGGCAAAAGAGAGCTAATAAAGGTTGGGCGAGGGTCCTCCTCAGTTCCCAAATTGACTTCTTTGAGCTCGTCCATCGTAGCAGCTTGTCCACCATCTTCCAGTTCTTCTGGTGCAGGCTCAGCTTCTACGGGTTGATCATCATAATCATCAGCTTCGCATATTTCATCATAATCATCATCAGATTTGATTTCTCCGCATGTGATTGCTTGACAAGTCCCTTTCTGGAGGAATTTTCGTTTGATGAACCCGATGCCTTTATATGCATCTATATCCTTTCGTCGTAATGGACGCGGACTTCTCCCATACCAGAGGCCTAAGCTTGTACGGAGCTGTCGTTTGGTAGTAGGAATATTGATTTGCTTTCGTAGCATTCTTTGAATATTTTTAGTATTGAATTTGGGTAGCCTCGTAGGAAATAATTCCTCGGAGTCGAGGAGCATGCAATCCCAGTCATGATTCTCCTCTTCATGAACTCCCGTGGAATATAGCACATTCTTTGGCACAGTCCCATTTTTACGGGGAGGTAGATAAAGAGTGGAGAGTTCTTCAATTTTATGAACCTCGCGCGAAATAATTTCCTTGAAATGTTGCAAGGGAACACGTGTGACTACGAGTACGCTGTCTGAAATTAACAGACTGTCTATTCTTCTGGAGAACACACTCTGCACTGAATTCATATAGATTGAGTCGTAGTCATAATCATCATTTGAAAATTCAATCTGCCTACTCCATTCATCCGTGGACTGGCCTATTTTTTGAGATTTGGTAGGAGTAACATCATCTTCATCCGTGTCACTCCCAAGATGAGGTACATTCTTCTTTTCTTTAGGAATGATTGATGTTTTAGGAAGAGTCGGCGCTGCCTTCTTTCTCCCCACACGCTTCTTCTCATCTTCTTGCTTGGATTTCTTTGCAGCCTTAGAATTTGATGCTCTAGCCTCAAGAGAACTTGACGACTTTTGCTTCTTTGGCATGAAGTACTTAGCATCTTCATAAACTGTTACTTCATGTACTGCAAAGGGCTGAATATCGCCAGAGATCCTGAATTCTTCTCCTTCTCTGAGATACTTCATGCACTGGTGTAATGTTGAAGGGACAACGCCGTATTCATGCAGCCATGGGCGACCCAATAACGCCTTGAACGAAGTGTCCGCATCAATTACATGGAATTTGGCTTCCGTATGGAGTTCCCCAAATACAAGAGGAAGCATAAACGAACCAAGAGTTTTCTGCCCTTTCTCGTTGAAGCCGTGCACCATCAGTTTATCTTGGCCAAGATGTTCTACATCGAGGCAGAGGGATCTCAGTGCCTTAAGGCTCATAAGATTTACGGAAGATCCGGGATCAATCAAAATTCGACTGATCATCATACCGTCGCTCTCTGCCGTAACATACAGAGGGCGATTGTGATCCGCCGTTCCAAGCATCATATCATCATTAGCAAAAGTGATGAGGGGCTCATTTTGAGCTTGCAAGACTTCAGTCAAATTGCGTTCAGCAAAATATGCTTCATATCTTTCGGGGTCTCTGAGAGCTTGGATCAAAGTTTCTCGAAGGTCTTTAGACATCAAGAGGGCATCATATATGCTGAGTTGTGCTGGGATCTTCCTCAAGTGGGATAAGATATTATAATCTATCCCCTTAGATGAAGTCTCTTTCTTCTTGGAGTCATTTAGGATAATATCTTCATTGACAATTATCTCTTTTCCTTTATCTTTGTTAGGAATCCCCTTCTTTGGTGGAGGCGGCAGTACTTTTCCACTCCTCAACTGCACCTGGGCCACCTCATCTGATTCAGACTTGTTTGATGAAGCATTCTCTTCAGAGTCAGCCATTGTTGTGTCTGGGGATTCATCTGTAGACTCGGAATCGTCTCCCAACTTCACTTGTTTCATTTGTGATTCTATACTTGGGTCTGAATCTTCATCATCTGGAAAACATAGATCTTCTGAACTGAATTCCATTGATGACACCATCAGACAAAATTCAGGGGCCGCTTCTTCAGCGTATTTCTCCCTTTCTGCTATTTTTAATGTTGCTGAGATGACTCGGCATATCTCCGTAGGAAGAGATTCATCTTCAGCTTCTTCTTTCTTTTCATCTATTTTAAGCTCTTTCATAAAATCACTGAGCTTAATAGGCCTCCTGACAGTCTGGTAATATTCACCTAAACTATCAATAGCCTTTTGAGTTGCAGTCTTCTTCGCCACAGGCTTCTTCAACTTGGCTTTCTTCTTAGAAGACTTCGTCTTTGCTTTGCCGGATTTTGACGAGCTAGCTTGGCCAGGTTGCTGTTTAGAGGTGGATGCTTGTGACACAGGCAACCATTTTAAATGCAGTACTGGCTCAGTAGGAGACTTCCATTTGACACCAGGAACTCCTTCAAGCTGTTTCAACATCTTTGTTGTCTTCTTGGAAACCACCGTTTCCCATTGTTCACCTTGAATAGGTTCTTTCATTTTTTCTTTAAGCGGGAGTACGGAAGAGGACGTGACTACCCGGGTGGATTCTTTTCTGGGACGAACCAACACATTATCTGACAATGTCAGTTCTCCCCTCTTGTACATCTTTTCTAACCAATCTTTGAAGACATAACAATCTTCAATTGGATGGCTAACTACCCGATGATATGGGCAGTAGTTTGGGTCGCCACTGTGTTTGGACTCTTCAGGTCTTTTGCATTCTGGCAATTCTAGACCGTTCTTGAGTGCTTGTCGAAATAGTTTAGCGACACTCTCCCTTTTAAATGAATATTCTTTATTCATTTTCTCCTTGAGGGAAGGAAACGTTCTATCACCAGTTCCCGTGGGTTGCCTCTGGCGCTCTCCTCCACCAGAAAAGACTCGAGGTTTGTCATTTCCTCCAAGAACCAACTTTGGTTGAGGGTTTGGATTGTAAGCTTGCTTTGATTTTTCTTCATATTGCATCGGCTGCTTTCCTTTATCCACATTATATACTACCTTTTTACCTTTATCAGGTCTAGGAGGGAATGCAGAGTAGACATCATTTCTCCTAGCATCAGGCGTCTTAGCCTTTTTAGGTTTGTCAGGGAGGCTTTCTGACTTTGACAGGTTCAACTTTTCAAACTTAGCCACCCTATCCAACAGATCTTGGAAGGTAGTAATAGAAGCCATGCATAAGAAGGGTTGCATTTTATCATCAATGTTCCCCATCAACAGTTGAACTGCATGTTCTTCTTCCAGCTGCTGTTCGCACTTCATACTGAGATTGCGCCAGCGTGTTATGTACCTCGTTACTGATTCATCTTTCCTCCTTTTATCAAGGGCAAGATCAGCAATGGTAGTCTTCTCTATTGCACTGGCAAATCTCTTCACGAATAAGGCCTCTAATTCTGCGAAGGTCTTCAGAGAATCATTTGGCAGCTCGGCATACCATTCGAAAGCAGTTCCACTCAAGCTGCTTACGAATTGCCTGAATAGCAGAGCATCATTACCCCCTGTGTTCCCACAGGTTGCTTTGAACTGCGCCAGATGCTGTCTGGGATTTTTATTTCCATCGAAGATATTGAACTTCGGTACAGAATATCCCTTTGGATATGGCACCTGATCGTACTCTGCTGGGTATGGGCGACCTTTGCCTACCAGCTTCTCTGCCTGTTCAGCCGCTATAATGGCCTTAATCTTTTCGCTAATTAAGCCATCAAGCTGTGCTGCAGTTACAGGCTCAGAGGCACTCGCCACATTTTGTGGAGTACGCTGGCGGGTTGGATCATTAGTTTCTTTGCCACCTTCAAGTACACCTTTCACTCCTGAGGCTTGAGGCGCTTGAGGGTTTTGAGAATTAGCAGCTTGGTTGATGGGTTGAGCCGGTGCAGGGCCCACAGAAGTGGTTTTCTGCATCATCTCCATCATGGCCGTCATCTGAGTCATCATCTCAGTCATTTTATCATTCAACTGAGAAATTTCTTTATCTTTCTTCCGCATTTGTCGCCTCATTTGATTTCTCATTTCAGCGAGTGTGATGTCTTCGCCAGCGAAGGGGTTTTCTCCAACCTCTTCTTCTTCCTCATCTCCTTCTTCTGAGGAGCGAGCACTTTGGCTAGCAATGGATCTAGCCCTGTGGCGACGTCGATAAACACGTACGCGCGGCTGTGATTGTTGGTCTTCTTCATCACCATCATCTTCCTCTTCAACATCGGTGTGACTGACCATACGAACCATTTCGATCTCCATAGTATCATCATCGTCATATTCTTTTTCATCTTCTCGTACCTGAATTTCTGAGCGGCGTCGCCACTGAATTTCAGGCTCTTGACTTGGAATGATTACTTCTTCGATCTGCGGACTACGATCGAAATGAACTTTCTCTTTGGCTGAAGTAGGAGAATGACGGGATCTCCTGGAAGACTCTCCAGGATGTCGACCGTCAATATAATTGTCGTCACTATGGGCCTTCTTTCGGACCCATTTCTGACGAGTTCTGTTAGTAGGGGCGGATCTCCGGTAGACAGCTCCGGATGTCACGCTTGACTTATCTCTTTCTTCAAAGACCTTTTCATTTCGAGGCTTCGGCCTCCAAACTTGTTTGCCTTTCCGCTGGGCCCTTTCGGCGACGGATTCTTGGACATGTGGTCCAAGTGTCACGCCCCGATGTGCTTCCCGCGGAACTTGGCGTTGGTAATTTCTTCTTTTAGCTATCACAACAGACGATAGCCTCTCTCTTGGAGGAGTTCTTCGGGCCTCAACAATCAGTGGCCTCTGGAACTTCTTTTTCATTAAGCCCTTCTCCTTGACTGTCTTCAGTACACGGTGTACCCGGGCAGACAGACGTTCGGGCTCTCTTATCTTCTGAGGGGCTGAAACTTCAAGCTGACGCTCCCAAAAAGATTTTTTGAGCTCACCAGAAGAGCTATTTCTTTTTATCCACTTCAGGTTAGAAAACCTGTTCTGAGTGGGAATATTGACTTCTGATTCTTGTGCTGGCAGATTGGAGGGATGGACTGGTACAGGTAATTGCTGAGCTCGCAACTCTGCATTTCTCTTCCTCCTTTGCCTTCTAGTAAGCCTTCCTCCAGATGAAGAAGCTTCATTATCATACCTCCCAGGTGCAACAGTCTCTCTGGGCAGGACGGTGGTGTTTGCAGTCACCACAGAGATCTTTCTTCCAGTGACAACCCTCTTTGCAGTAAGGGCCTCAGGTTGGGACAGTCTTTCAAAGACAGAAGTTCTTCCTTGAGCAGTACCTCTGGCAGCAGTCCTTACAGAATAGGATCTTCCAGAAAGTTCTTCAGAGTTTACGCCGTACACAGGAACGGCTGCAGCCTTTGCAGTAGCTGCTGAGAATTCGAGCCCACCAAAGTGGATGGTGGCTCCAGTATTTCCAGTCTCTATGACAGTATTCGCCAGTTGAATTCTGGCTCCTCGTCCCAGTTGGACGGTCATTGGAGTGTCCTGCATTTCCATTCTACAAAAATGAAAGATAGGAGTTAGTGATCAGAATTGATACATCACCCCACGCTTTCATAACAAAGAAATAACGCAGAACCAACAGTAGAAGGAGGAAAGTTAGCATGGAATTAAAAATCCTGCTAAACAAATTTCCATTGATCTTATTTAAAAGATTCATTTTCAGGAACTTTCAGTAATGGATTTTTGGACATAAGAACCAAATGTCACATCCTGATGTTCACCATATAGAGCATAGCATTTTGGCTGCTACTATAACATTTATATGACTAGCCAAAGATGGAAAGAGAAACCATTCCCCAGCGGAGTCGCCAGAAATCTGTGGGCTCCGAAAATTCGGCCTCGGCCTCCGCTCGCTTTTCTTTTTCGGCGAGGGAGTTTTAACGAACTAAGTTCCGAGGTAAATTTTGGAAGGCAGATGGGTTTGTAGATAAGACACTACCCAGAGATTTCGCCCTCATTTTGTGAGGACTTTATGATCTGAGTTCTGGTTTCCTATAGGCGCAAGCCCCTATAGTTAATTACCCCTCTCAATCACGAGAGAGAACTTTCGATTAAGGCTAGTCGTCAATCAGATACGTATAGAGATACGTGTTATCTGGCATATAGTAGCAGCAACAGGTTTGGAATATTGGATTTTGAGTTTAGAATTGGGTATTTGGAAATGTTTGAAAATTTTGGAAATAATTGAGAATTTGGAGATTTTGGAAGATTTGATATTTAAAATAGAAATTGCACCCTCTAGCACTTAAAGCGGATGGTGGGGGAATGGATGATGGACCCGATCAAGATCCCATGGTTCCGTCGTCCCGGGCCATCGTGGTCCCTGGTCTACTTAGTCAGAGGAGGTAGTCGACCCAACCTGACAGAAGGATCCTTGTCGGCAGCCATGGGTTGCTTCGTCCAAGGGGACCTTGTAGACCGGGGTTGGATGTTTGTCTAAGGGGACAAATTTGAATCCACCTTAGCTAACAGAGGGCTTTGTGCCCTATCGATCATATCCTATTGATTCATATCTCAAGGATTTGATGCCAATAAGGAGCGTATTGGCTCTGGCCATAACCGGTATATCGTGGTGCCATTTGGCGGCAAAACCACTCGGTTCAGAGGGCCCCGGGTCGTCGTAACCGTTTATCCTGCGGTGCCATTTAGCGGCAGACCGCCGGTTAGAGGACACGTACCACGTCCTTACTGGCAGGAGATTGTTTGAGAATGGATCCTAGTGATATTTTCGACTAGGCATTTGGCTCTTTGTGAGCTAGAGTTTATTTGAATTTGTCCACCCCGGCAGACTGTTGCGGAGAGTGGATGGGTTTTGCTTTTAAGTGTGGATGGATTTATTTCAAATTTAAATATCTTAGAATTTGGGATTGATTTGGATTTCTGGAGTATGGATTTTGTGTGGACTTTGGGTATTTGGAAGACATTTGAAATATTTGAGAACCCCTCCGGTTGAGATCTTCAATCAACGCGGCCATCATCGGGGTGTTTAGGGGTCATTTCCATTTGATTGAACCTTGTCGACCCTATCAACTTATCGATAGGGGATCGGGTTTCTCGTAGGCTTTGTGCCTTTTGTTTAGTGAATTCTCTTGATTTTAGGCTTTGAAGGCCTAAAAAGAATGTATTTAGACAAATACACCGGTCGCTACAACCGTGTATTTTGTTAGGTAGTTCGAATCTTGTCGACTTCTATTGATCTGTATAGAAGGATCGGATTCGAACTTGAATTCACTTGTCAACCCGCGCAGCATCCCTAGACGTCACGTGTGTACCAATAACACGCTCGCCGGGGCCCATGCGGGTTGAGATTGTATTTACCCCTTGTGTACCTATGTGTATACAAACTAAGGTGCATGTGCAGGGGTACTTTGAAATAATTATAGACGCCTTCTGTCTGCTTGTACGAATGTTGCAGATCCGGTGGCGTAGGATTTTGATGTTGACTCCCCCTTTCTCATTCACCGGGGAAGGATTTTCTGGATTCGGGAGTCAAAGGCTGCTGATTTGGGGAGGACTCCCTTTAGGCTCTTCAGTGTGGCAGACTTGATATTTCTGGTATTTGTATGTACTAGAGCTGTTTTCTTCTTGAGTATAGAACTAAGAAGAGAGCTTAGAACATCAGGAAGTTTGGTTCTAACTTGTTCAAACATGTCATCCCTTCTGCCAGGGGGTGTTCTTTTTTCGTACATCGGGTTGCCTTTGTACCCGGCGTGCTGGAAGATCTTGACCACCAATGTCGTAGGTGATATATGTACTTGTGTCCGCAGTGATTTGTTGTATTTGTGATATACACACTGTTGTTATCCACAAGAATCCCTTTGCAGGGGACTGTCGTTGTAGGTAATATCCGTACTTGTGTCCACAGTGATTCGTTGTGCCTACGAGGTACTCACTGTTGTTATCCACAAGCGGCTCGTATTTATCTGTAGAGATCCGTTGTGTTTGCTACGAGCTCCTAGGAATGTTCATAGGAGACCCTCGTTTCTTGCATCACATTCACCTTTCACCAATCTCAGGTGGGATTTGCTGAGATTGCACTTGTCTGTAAGGACGGATCTTTGATTGTTGGTCTCCCGTATTGCCTTCTCAATCAACAGGCATTTGTAGGGATTGTTGTAGGAATTCATGCATCGAGGTCTTGTTCTTCACGAGTCTCCCGTTGTTTGTTTGTATTGAAGTATGGTTCAGGCTCCTGATGAACCTTATTTGAATCCCATTTCGAACGGAAGATCGTCGTTGCATCTTATGAAGCAAATAGGCTTGTTATCTTTGATTAGCATCACATTAAGAGGCCGGTCCTCCTTTATTGGTTGCATTTTAAGAAGACCGTGAAAACTGCTTCAAGCTTTACCTTCAACGATCTTAAACATTCAATCGATACAACCCAATGCCACAGAACAACCAGCAAGAACACCTCAGTAAATGAAAAGCCACAAAGAGCGATTCAAACGAGAATGTACAGGTCTTCTTGAAGTCCAACTCAAGTTCTTGCTTGAGTTCAAATTGATTGTCAAGGGTCCTCTGAAATCTTTTGAGTTTAATTTCTTGTTCAAATGATTTGAATTGGACTTCAGCTTGATTTTGCTTCATTTGGATTTGATCTTTAGAAATCATTTGAATTTTGGTTCAGATTTAGATCCACAGTTCATTGTTCATTTGAATGCATGCTCTTGTTCTTTTCTGTTCATACAAGTCCTCTGCTCATTTAGTTCGATTTCTGTGCATTTCTGTTCATGTACATGTCTTCTACATTGTTGCACAAGAAGGTCTTTATGTTGTTCAAGTTCTTTGTGCATTCAGTGAAAATTTCGGCAGCACCCCGGCATATCCCCCGTTTGGGGGAAAATTGGGGAGCTGGGCCTTCCCACCACGCTACTAGAGCGTGTATGGTAGGTGTCCGTAGACACCGCGGCCGTACAAAATTTCATCCCACCACGCTACAAGAGCGTGTATGGGGCCTTCAGCAGTACCCGTACCAGAACAGCAGTGACGTACCAGAACAGCAGTGACTCTCCCCACCACGCTACAAGAGCGTGTATAGGGCTCTCCCACCTCGTCGTATGCTTCGCACCGGGCTCCCTCCTACCGTGCTACAAGAGCGCGTATAGGTGGTTCCCCGGTCCGCTGCAAACGTCGAGAATGGGATTTGGAACATCATACCTCTCGTAGCAGTCGTCGGCGGTGTCGGTGTCGAGGTCGAGGTCGAGGTCGTCCCCACCACGCTACAAGAGCGTGTATAGGGCTTACCCGCCTCGCCGTATGCTTCGCACCGGGCTCCCTCCTACCGTGCTACAAGAGCGCGTATAGGTGGTTCTCCGGTCCGCTACAAACGTCGAGAACGGGGTTTAAGTCAGAAATTATACCTTGAAGTCCCGGCAGGCTGGCAGTGTAGGCTCGTTGATCGGGTACATGATGATCGAGGCAAGATGGGAATTCTTCTCTCTCTCTTTTTTTTGAATTAATTATAATTAATATTAATTAATTATAATTAATTACTAAATTATTGTTAATTAATTACTTTTAATTAATTCTAATTAATTAAACTAATTAATTAAATTTTATTAAAATTAACTAAGATTATTAATTATAATTAATCCATGATTAATTATAACTAATTAATTTTAATTAATTTTAATAAATTATAATTAATTGATATTAATTAATAATAATTAATCTTATAAATTATAATTAATTAACATTAATTCTAATTAAAATTAATTATAATTAATTAACTTAATTATAATAATTTAATTAGAATTAAATATAATTAATTATAACATTTGTAATTAATTAAAAATAATATTTATAATTAATTAACATTAATTAAATATAATTATAATTAAATATATATTTAATATTTTTTTTTTAATCCCTCGGGACGGTGGATTTACGGGATTTGGCCGAACGAATGAGTGAGAGGGAGAGAGTCACCTTCACTGCGGCGAGCTCCCGTGGTTGCTTCCGATCAAAGTGTGGTAACTTCCGATCCAATGGGAAGAGCAAGTCGTCGGAGGGAGCAAAGTCTGTCAGCCCTGGTGGATCCGGAGAAGAAGCGGAAGGGAGAAAGTTATCCGCACGGCCAGCGAGCTCCGGTTCCTGCTTCCGATCCAACTCGTAGGGAATGTCGTCAATGGAGCACAGTCGAACAGCCCCAAAGGAGTAGAAGAAGCGCTCGAAAGGAAGATAGGTGGCTACCTTCTCAACGAGTAAGCTCCCTTCTTGCTTCCGATCAAACTATCGTAACTTCCGATCTAACAGAGAGGGAAAGTCGTGGAAGAAGCGAAGTCGGACGGCAAGCGTCAGGGAGAAAGTTACTGCCTCAGCGAGCGAGCTCCCTTTGTAGCTTCCGATCAAATTGTCGTAACTTCCAATCCGGCTCGAAGGGATTTTGTCGGAGGAGAGAGAGCGGGAATGAGAGCAGCGAGATCGAGAGTGGGTTGTCCAGAGAAGTCGAAGGCCTCTTCTCTTCAGCCCTTTAATGATGCCAAAGTGAGATCGTGCGTGAAATGGTGGATGCGACATCGATCGTGCGCGATGTGCAGAGTTCGGCGCCGAACAGGTACGTTAACTTTCTCTTTTTTTTTTGTTTTATACGGCGGGTTAACAATGGGCTTTGATTGAGATTAGGTTGAGAGAGAAAATATGAAATTAATTTCAGAATTTTCCTAATTTAATTTGGAATTTGTGGGATTTCAAATTATGAATTTAAAAATATGGATTTGGGAGGGAAGGTTGGGATTAATTGGGCTTTAATTGGAGCCTTGATTTAAGCTCCAATTATGGGAATTAATGATTGGGGGGGGGGGGGGGGGGGGGGGGTGGGGTGTAATAGGAGAGAGGCGGTATGGGTAATACAAGGGGACCGGCGGCTTTTAATGAGGGGGAGAGATTTAGGGAAGAAATTTAAAACTTCCCTAATGAGTTATCTAATTTGGGAATAGGATTATTAAATCACATCAAATTTAAATTTAAATTAGAATTAGATTTAAAAACATTCCAAAATTAGAAGTGGTAATTAAGGTAAGTATTGGAGGGAGGTTTGAATTTTGAAATTCCAAATTCATGGAGGCTTGGGGGATGGCCGGCGGCCAGTGGAGCTAATGAGGGTGGGCCAGTGGCTTTGGGGTTGGACGGCCAACTGGTAACTAGGGCTAAGGGGGTGGGGGAAGGGATGTGGGGGTTTTTGGGTAGGGATGGGGGTAGGGGATGGTGGTGAAGGGAAATCAGAAGGTGACCGGTGATATGGGGGAGAAAGAAGGACAAAGAAATTAGAAATAAATGGAAGAAAGATAGAACTGAGAGCCCAAACCTTCCGGCAGATGTCAGGTATTACGTTGGCCCTCTCATAGGGTTCTCTCTTTTCTCCGAAGCACACAAACAACAAGAGCAAAGAAAAGTAGAAATTTTTCTATTCATTCATCATCCCATACAATGCAAGAGGCCTCCTTTAAATAGGCCCAAATGAAAGAAAACTGAAAAGACTAAAGTGCCCTCGTGCTACAACATAGGCTCAATTCCCCATAAGGGTAAAATGGGAAAATTCAAATGCAACAAAATACATAGAATAAAAAAATACATCAAAAGTACATACTCTCAATCGTAGCCATCGATCTACGATTCCACCGACGGTACACATGTTTGAATCTCTGGCAAATGTCCTCATCAGAAGTTCCTCAGGAATATCCTAAAACGAATTCTCTAAGGGAACTCTGTTCCATGTCTCATAAGTTTAAAAACACATGCAATTTATTATGACCTAATCAAATAAGGTACATTTACAAAGTGACAAACATATACAAATGTAATGCCCAATAACTTCAAAATAAGAGAAAATTAATTAGCCTCACTAAGCCATAATTCTAATTCTATAGAATCATCTCAATCAAAGTTGTGATAGCCCAGAGTAAATCTGCAGGTATAGTTGATTTGCATCAACTCACTTTCGGTAACAAGAACTTTCCTTTGATAATGAAAGTAATGGAACTTATAGAGAAGATCAAGAGCCAAACACTAAGAGAGAATAAAAACTCCACCAAAAGAAATGTCAACATGAAGCAAAGGAGGCTCACAAGTGCCTTGATATGAAATAACAAATCTTCAATATGAAAAAATAAGATTTATATTTATGTTAACAAGTCAATAATATATGCATTGGGTGTAAATTTTACAGTATAAAGTAAAACAGTCCTCGCTTGGAGCTTTTTTTATGTGTTAAATGGAGAATGCGTAGTGACCTACGGAAAAAGACAATTATCTTTGAATTCCTGTTACAAATGAGAGTTATGGCTTGACCTTGTTCATTCTATACAGTAATTATTTTTTAGCAACAGCATGTAACTTATAAAAGTGATCCACAAAAGATGAATCAATATCTAAAAATGAATGTGGAGGTGTAACACATTACAGGCATCCTGGGTGAAACACCATGAAATACATTGAAGGGGGGCAAACCAATCATTTTATTCACAACTATTATATGAACATTCTACCATCAGTAAGTGCAGATTCCAATTTCCCAAGCTATATCAAACAAGACACCTAAGGAGATTGCACAAGCTTCCATTAAGTTTCTTAGTCTAATCATTTTTAAGATATTAGATCAGTGCCTAGAAGTTTCTAAGATATTTCCCATAGTGAATCTAACATCAATCTGAAAACATGGAAAGAGGTAGTCCACAAAGATGAACTACTTCCAAAAGAACAGTCTAGCTGCGCGTCTAAAGCATCGGTAGTTGGAGCATTGGAAAAATGGGTCATCTTCAAAAGTCTATCTAGCATCATGAAGATCAAATTATAACCATATGCAGTCCTAAATAATCATAGTATAAAGTTCATACTTATATCCTACTAGGAAGCCTAAGGAAAACTTAAAATGTATATAATTCAATACATTGCATCATAATTTTGTCTTGATGACACAATCTACATTGGCTAGCCCCTCCACCATCATCATGCTTATGAGCGTCAATAGATTCTTTTAAAGATTGATTACGTTATCATGTCCAGCAAGCTTAGATATTCCACAAGCGTGCCATTACCAAACCAAGAAATCAACATTACGGACTTGTCAATGTATAATTGAACACCTTTTGAAATAAACCCATTCCATAAGTAGAATGGATAGGATGAATATTGAATCACATCCTTAATGTCATTGTAAAGAATCTAAAAGTTTGGGCATCAAAATAGGTCTCTTTCATGCATTATGTTAAAAAATAGACATATGCGAGTAATGACATCAATCAGATGCAACTAAGAACATTTGTAGGTTTGTTGCCTCTTCTAACTTCATGTTTCTATACAACCGTATATTCTGATAAATATTTCAACCCATTTAGCAATGATAAGAACTAATCTCATTTGCACGTTTGCATATTGATAAATTATGGGAATAGTATGTCAAAAAAAAAAAAAAAAGGATTCATTATACAATAAAATGCGGCCCATAATGTAAAGATTGGAAGATAAGAAATAACAGATTCATGCATAAAATATTATTATTTTGAATCATTCAGCTTCTCACTTTAGTACCAAAAATATTCTTGTAAAAAATTCAACCCAATTGGCCCCAATATCCTTCCCTCTTTATCCCCTCATACACACACACACATTTCAGCAATACAATTTTAAAGCAAGGAAACAAGTGGCCCCCTTTCATTCAATTGTCATCCTTATAGGCTTAGTGATGCGGACATCCAACCGTCCATGCTTATCCGAGGAGCTGAAGATCGACGACCGAGATCACTTTGTTTTATTTTAGTTTATTAAGTGTATTTTGATTTAATTTTGCAATTTCCCTTTTTACCCTTTTGTCTTATGTAAGCCCAAGGGGCTAATCTGTCTTTTAATTTCTTTTAAGGCCTATATATAGAGGCCCCTTCTCTTGTATTTGGGATGATGGATTATTAATAAAAAATATTTGTGTTTTGCACTTGGATTCTTTGGGAAGAACGTTAGTGAAATCCCTATGGGAGGGAGTCGGAGTTTCCACCAGCCGTAGGATGGGTCCGGGCTCGTGGCGTGAAGTCCCTTGGAGAAGGGCAATGTAGTACCCGTCAGCCGCAGGATGTATCCGGGCTCGCGGTTGTATCTTTGATATTTTGTTTATTGGCTTTGTTCCTTCTTATTGCTCTTCGTCGTTATCTTCATCTTCTTCCTCCTCCCCATCTTCGTTTGGTTGCCGGATTCTAGCCTCACCCGAAACCCCATCTTTTTCCCCCATGATGGTAATCTCAATATCTTCATGACTTTCTATAATTCACCTTATGAGAAATTAGAAAGGATTTGATTCAAATTTGAAATTCAAATTTTGAATTTCAATTCTTTCCAAATTTGGAAATTCTTATTTAGGAAAGTGTTATGCATGATTCAAATTTAAATTCAAAGAGTTTGAATTTAGTCATAACATTCCTAATACATTTTTCTTCTTTGGAAACTCCCCAAACCTTGCCCAAATCCCCTCCCTCTCTCTCTACATGCCGCCGGCCACCATGGGGTTTTCCTCCCATTAATTCCTCAATTAAAGCATTAATGGCCTCTTAATTTGAAATCAAATTTCAAATTAAGTTCCCCCCAATTTCAATCAAAACTGAAATTAAATTCAGATTTTGAAAATCCCTAAATTCAAATCAATGAGCCTTAAATTTCCACATTAATTCTCCTTGGTTCTTGCTTGGCCGAAACCCCCTCATGCCCCACCTCTTGATTTCTTTCTCAAATTAAAACCTCTCCCTATGGAATTAATGCAATAATTAATTCCCTATCCCTCCACGTTGAGAATCTGGAATTACAATTATTTCCTTAAGCTAATTCTTTCTTTGGAAGTATTTCCAAAATCTGAGATTTATTTTTTTCTGGCCGAAAAGCTCCAGGCCCCACTTCCATTAAATCCCCTTTCCAAATCCTGCTTCCCCCCATTGGAATTAAATCCCGGCTTTCTCTCTAATTCCACCGCCTCCCTCCCCTCTCCTATTTACTCTAGATAGCTCCCCAATTCAAGGGCCTTGAGTGGGAAATTAATCTCAACTTTCTCTCCACAATTACTGCTGGATTACTTCCTCCAATTTCTCTACAATCTAGACCACCGAGATCTGAAAATTCCCTTCAGAATTTTATTGGAAATCTGAGACAGTTTTCCCCTCTCCCCAAAATGTTTGTTTGCTGTCCTGCACCAGAGGGAAGGCTGAAACTATTTTTCTAAAGCCCCTTTCACAAGATTTCTTACCTTTGGAGAGCTCTTAATTGCTGTCCAAGGATTACGGCAGCTCAACCTTGCTGTCCTGTAGACCAGACAGGTCCTCCCTGCTGTCCAAAGACCCCTAAACCGGCAAGGAAGCGGTCCAAGAAGGCTTCCAAACTGCTGTCCAACAAACCTAAAACCCCAAAGCTGCTGAGAGATCCTCTCCCTAGCAAAGCTTGCTTTCCGTTCTACATCACTTAGCATGATAAATGATTACATGTACGTGATTTCAATTATATTTAAAACATGGTTGTGTGTGTTTCAAATAAATTTCCTTTCCTCCCGCTGATCATTTTTTGTGTTTCCATTTAAACAAACACTAGAGAGATTTATCTTGATCATTATGGCATGCTGAATGCATTTGTGCTGTCTATCAGTGAAAATGAGAGGCTGATGAGCATTGTTTTTATTTAAATAAGATATTCTATGTCAATTTCTGACAAAACCACACATGTTATCTCATTAACCTAGTCGGGTTGTGAATCTCATATAGGCCAACAGACCATCTCATGAAAAGTGGGTTAAAGGAAACCTATAAAATTATCAAAAAGGTGCAAATTCCAAGACAATCCAAATGATATTAAGAAAATGGAGTCCGACTCTTCCCCCATATATTACAATTTATTAGCATTATCAATATTTAACCTGAGACGAAAATCTGACTCATACCCGACACGAAATCCAAATTCTAGTTAACCTTATAATATGCGGGTTATTTTAAGTCATCATAAGTGACTAAAAAATTCTTGGTTAAGAATAAGTCAGGTTCAAGTCAACTTCAAAAATAATGACTTAACTATTTAATTCTTTTTTATGAGAAGCTCGTATACACGCACACACAAACCTATGTTTAAATAATTTTCATGGTGTATTGGGTTGGATTCAAGTTGACTATATTCACATTGAGTCATTTCCGAATCGAATTTGAACCCGACCCAGAAACCTGAACTGATACCTCTACTATTTATAAGAGAATGAACTTAACGTAGTGAATCGTGATCCAAGCAAATCATCATAATTGGTAGCAGTAAGTAAGAGACAACATGTTGAAAGTTATGAGACATGCACACTTCAAAATGGTTTCAAGATCATTCCAAACACAAACACAGCTCCGACATGTGTCAAACAAACTTAAAATAGTATTTGAGATTTTTTTTAAGAACTAAATACAACCTAGACACACTGTGACATAAAAGTGACACGAGTAGGACATAAGGACATGCAGAAATTGTTATAGGCAGTTCTCATCATTTTCATTCAAATTACGTATGATAGTTTAAAATCCTCATTTTGGCTCCTATCTTAGTGTTGGCTCAAGAAAAATAACACGAGTGCATGAATCCCATTTTGGAGTCGTAGGATTTTATTCCCCTTAAGTCAGATTGTAGTTAACCAGATTTCTCCTGAGGGTAGTGTCAGGATTTAAAGATTTGGGGTCTTTACTTCCTATGAGCGCAAGCACTCATAGTTAATTACCCATCTTACAATGTAAGAGAGAATTCTCGATTAAGGATGAATAAATTTTAGATATTTTTAGTCTCAATAGTAGGGGAAATGGAGGTAAACCCGATCAAGATCCCATGGTTCCGTCGTCCTAGGCATACCGTAGATTTCAGTCTACCAGCACTAACAATCATTGACTGTAGTGTCCAGGGAATTTGATTAGCAGCCATAGGTTACCTCCTCTCAGGGATCCCGAGTAGACTGAAGTGGTGAGATTTGAACTTTAATTTAATTAGATGTTTTGGGGCTTATATCTATTAGAATACCCAGAAATTAATTTAGTTTGGGATTTATAACTTCGTTTAGAAATAACCCAAGAAAATTTGGTTTGGAGTGGGTCTTATGGCTTCTTTAGGAAGTAGCTCAGGGATTTAAATTTAGATTGGGATTTACGGCTTTCGTAGAAAGTAACCTAGGTAGTTAGATCTAGTTTGAGACTTAAAACTTTCGTAGAAAGTAGCCCAGAGATTTAAATTTGGAATTGGAGCTTATTACTCTATTTATGAGTGGCCCAAGGATGTGTCTTACAACCTAACTCTACAACGAGGCTGCCTTATTTAGATAGGACTTATGGATTTCTCTTAGGAAGTAGCCTGAAAAATGGAGTCTTACAACTTAATCATTTAGACTAAGATGCCCATTGGTTTGAATTAGATTGTTTGGGGTTTAGGATCATTGCTATTTATTTAACAATTTTCCTAAAACGTGAGAGTTACGACTTTCGTAGAAAGTAGCCTGTTGGCGGGTCTTACAACCTACTCTTATAAACTAGGATGCCCAAAGGATTTAATTACTTGGGTAGGAGATCCTATGATAGAAATTCCACATGCTTTCAACATAGGAATCATAATTATTGTATTTCAAATATTATTTAAAGATGAAATTCTTTCTTGAGGCTTTTGCCTTGATTTTTCAACAAAAGTTATTTCATATGATTAAATTTAGGTAAGGACTTACGGCCTCTGCTAAGGGTAGCCCGAAGATTTTAGTTGGGTAGGTCTTAATACTTCCTTAGAAGTTACCTAATGATAGGTCTTACAACCTAGTCCTGTAAGCTAAAGGACCCGACTTGTGGGTCTTACAATCAAGCCCTATAGACTAAGATGCCCAAATGAGGGGTTTAGGGTTGTATTATCACCTAAACATTTCCCTCAGATGTCAAACTTATCACTTCTATTAGAAGTGATCAGGGTTTTAATTGAGGGTTAAGGGTTAGGTCAATTTCACCTAAAACTTTCCCCTAAGGTCGAGCTTACGACTTCTATTAGAAGTGATCGGGATTTTAATTGAGGGTTAAGGGTTAGGTCAATTTCACCTAAAACTTTCCCCTAAGGTCAGACTTACGACTTCTATTGGAAGTGGCCTTGGTTTTAATTGAGGGTTAAGGGTTAGGTCAATTTCACCTAAAACTTTCCCCTAAGATCGAGCTTACATCTTTTCTTTGAAAGTTGATGGGGTTTTAATTGAGGGTTAAGGGTTAGGTCAATTTCACTTAAAACTTTCTCCTAAGGTCAGGCTTACGTCTTTCCTTTGAAAGTTGCCGAGTGGTGGGTCTTACAACCAAGTTCTTATGAACAAGGTTGCCCAGAGATTTTGAGATTGATTATATATTTGGTGAGTTGCACCAGTGTTTTGAGAGGTTTGACACTTGCATTATTGTTTTAGTTGTTTTGTGTTTGTAGTCTTTTTCATACTACAGTAGTCCACTACTCTACTCATTTTCTAACACTGTTGCTCTACTAACTTTTTCATACTTGGCTTTTCTTGCTTTCCAGTACTCTATTCTACCTGCAGTAGCTTAGATTTATCATCATTCATTCAATTTATTTATGATGTACTGACTCTTGTTTGTTTGTTTGCAGGTGTTCGTAGCTAGCAGGTGTAGTAGCCAGAGATTGTAGTTGCAGAGGATAGAGTCCACAAGTAGCTGTAGGAGCTCTTAAAGGGGAGCTTTGCAGAGCATGCAAAGGAGTTTGAAGATTTCTGAATTATTTGTATATATTTTTGGGAGAGTTGTTGTTTGGAGAATTTATTCAGATTTGGAAGGCTTGAGGATTTTGGAGAGTTGAAAGCAATGTTGTATATATCATTTAGTGAAAATATTTCTTTCCCCCCTCCTTTTCTGCAATTTTGATTTATTGCATTTTTTATTTAACAAATAATTCAATTTTTTTATTAATTAACATAATTAACCAAAAGTCTTTAATTTTTTTAACAGCGTTCAGATTTTTAAATTCTCAAAAATTTAAAATTATTGTATTTGAATTTTTCATTAAAAATGTTATCGTATTTTAAAACTTTCATATTTCAAAATGCTCTTGAATTTTTCTTTAAAATAATCAATAAATTAATTTCAATTAATTTTGATTAATTAAAAATTTTAATTGATTAATAAAAAAATTCAAATTTAATTGCTCTATAATTATTCCAAAAAAATTCTATAACTTTTTTCGAAATTTCGGCAGCCTCCCGATGTCTCCTCCCCACCGAGGGAAAAATCGGGACGGCACTGCCGTAAATTCTTCCTACCCGGACCTAAGGTCGATGGCGTAGGGTCTTCGATTTTGAACCATCCCACTAGGATCTAAGATCGACTGCGTGGGGTCTTCGAATTTTGTTTCATCCCGCCTAGATCTAAGATCAATGGCGCGGGGGCTTCGAATTTAAAATCATCCGCCCGGATCTAAGATCACGGCGCGGGTCTTCGAATTTAAAATCATCCCGGCTAGACCAAGGTACGATGGCCTGGGGTCTTTGACACCTGTTTAAAAAAAAAATCTTTCTTTTCTCTCTTTTTCTTCTCTTTTTTTATTTTATAATATATAATATATATATAATATACCAAAAGAGAAAGAGAGAGGGAGCCCGATCGGGCATGGTCGGAGGCAGAAGTCACGCACGAGGGGAGGGGTTCGGCCGGGCAGAGGCTCGCGAGCAGGAGGAGCCGAAGGAGCATCATGTGCAACCTCTATACCTCCCCCGATGTGATGAAGTTGGAGAGCCACGAGGAATCGGAGAAGCGACACCCGCAATCTCTACACCACCTGCGAAGGAACGAAGTCGGACGGCACGAAGGAGCCGAGGAAACGAAGTCGAACGGCAATAGAGGAGCCGAAGAAGTGACCGTGTGCTCTCTACCCTCATGCGAAGCAACCTAGCCGAACAGCAACAACGAAAAGAGAAGATGAAAGGTGAACCCTAGACGTCCAGCGTTCAAGGGGTCGAAGAAGCAGAGCGTAAGTTTCTCTTTTTTTTCTGATCGTTTCTATCGATCCTTATAAAAGAAATGAGTTTGCGGTCATCTCATTTCGAACGAAGGGTTCGCTTGGAGATAAACCGCGCGAGGTGGGACCCGCTCGAAGGCAGGTATGTTTTGAATTTTTTTTTTCTGTTCTATATTTTTTTATAGTCAACACTTAATCATTTTAAACTCATTATTCTCTCTCTTTATGTCAAGCCTTATAAAGCTATAATTTGTTTATTACCTTTTCTCTAAATTCATCTTGTCCACAATCTCCATCTCATTGAACCCGCCACAAAATTGATCAAGTTTGCTAGGGATTTAGAATTTTTTCAACAATAAAAAATATTGATATTATTGTTTAATCCCAATTATATTATGACTGAATTTTATTTCAATTTAAATATTTCTCATTCATCACTAATTTTTGGGAGTTCAAATTAGTATTCCTTGTATTTATGAATTAGTAACCTAATCAATTAAATTTTGTTTTAAATTTTTTTAAATTATACAGAGATTTCTTCTCGTTGAAATTAGCAATTAGTTAGGTTTATCTCGCTCCCTCCCCCTCTATCCCTCTCATATGCTTGGATTTGTAAGTCTATGAAGAAACCCCCACACAATCAATTTTCAGTATAGGAATCTTTGGTTCGTTAAAATCAAATAATATAATTATTGTTTGCATAACTAGCTGCAATTATTTCCAGAGGAAAACCAGCAATGGAAAAGGAGAAAAGCTGGGGTGTTTCAAGAACATGGTTATTTTCTATAATATTATTAGTGGCTGATAAAATGGCTAATACCAAAAGGCTAATGGAGATATGAACGTCAGCCAATATATCCAAAAGATTGTTTGAACTAGGGGTGTCAATAATGGACCCGACCCGAACCGAACCATAAAATTTCAAGTTTGGGTTGACCCAAATCCGAAGCGGGTCGAGTTCGGGTCCGGAAAATCAACCCATTTACAAAACCAGGACGGGTTCAGGTTGACCTGGAAACCCAACATGACCCGGAAAAACCCGCCTGCCCCGCCTGCCCCGGCTGCCCCAACTGTCTGCCCCCGCACCCTGCTGCCCCGCTGCTGCGCGCAACCGTGTGGTCCGCGTCTGCCCGAACTCGCGTGACACGCTGCCCGCCTACCCAAACGCCCGGACCAGCACCTGCCCGAACACGTGTGACCCGCAAATTGAGTGTAGTAGGCAATAAAAATGCTAAAATATGTGATAAAAGAAAAAAAGGATAAGGTGAGTGTCATCTACTTAAGATACAATGAAAAATAAATACACAAATAAAATGATTGGATAAAATTCATGCCAGACATTAGAAAAAAATGGATTAGAATAAAAGTAAATTAAATATATGTTATGCAAAAAAAACTCTAGCAAAATAGGTTCAACACTTTACAAAGCAATCAACACGAACAAATGGAGAATAAAAATTCATAAAGCCACCCAAAATAATTCAAATAATGCTAATAATTGTAATGATGATATTGTTATTGTTGTGATGCATAACATAATACCCTTAAATTCACTCCAAATCTTTCCATTGAATGAAGCAACAAGATGTTTTCAACACCAATAAGCTATTAATAAATGCAATGCCAATATACAATTTCAGTCCTATAAGAGTAATTGATATTATCAAGCTTAAACTAATGAATTATGCTAGGCGAACTAGTATAGAACAATGGTATGAAGACAGCTAAATTAACCTAAAGTTCAACAAAAAAAAATCAGCACGGCTACGTAAAAAAAAAAAAAAGATATGAACAGCATGCATGCATGCATTGGAAATCATCAAGATCTAGCAATAAGTTTAGATTGCAATTGCATCATATAAGAGATGTTCTTTCGAGAAGAACAGCAAAAGAACAAGTTAACAGAAAGGTTCAATTTTGTCATGAACAAAAAACATTCGCATAAGCACATGCAAATGAACACTTTCAAAGCCTTTCCAAGCATTCTGCATGTCATCAGTTGTAATTTGATCCTAGGCGTGAAGCCAGCAGTATGCCAAAAAATACAATCAACAATTAATATTTCAGGACAACAGAACAACACAGAAATCCGCATGAAAACACATGTAAAACAGGAAAAGAGCATTCTTCCTACCTTCTCATTTTCGAGTTCCTTCCTTAATTTTCTTATTTCAGACTCCACAGCATCCATTTTCTGCAATAAAGAAAATTAATCAAGAATCGCAAGATATTTCTTAGCATTAGAACAACAAAGAACCATGTCACAATATGGAACTTCCTTTAATTTGCAACCAAGTTTTAAAAAGGATCTTGTAGCAACAAAAAAAAAGCAGTTAGTCCCATAGTCCAGGTAGCACAACTGAATGCTGGTCAACCAAGAAAACAAAAATTTAAGCTACTTCAGATGAAGTGACAACGCCCAGGAGGAAAGAACATGAATAAAGGTGAAATTACAAAAACTTATATATTTATAAGTTGGTATCTTTATGCACATCAATATGCTATATTTTCAGCTACAGTGAGAGAAATGAGAAACCATTTAACTATCCCACGCAAAAAATTAAGACGGAGCAGGATTTCAAACTCCAATCTCACAAATATTAGATTTTCATTAATAAAATGCTTCTCTCAAAATTAGGAAAACAAAAAACAAAAACACCCTCCCACCAAATCCGAATAAGAGACAGAAAATTCTTTGTTTCTCAAATGACACGGTATAAAGAGAGTGCTAAGCATCAAATAAACAGATCTTGATTCATGGGAAATACTGAACACCCTTATTGTTGCGTTTGATTGCAGAAACTAAAACTCTTTCAGTTGCCAGTATTGAAAGGAAATTGAAGAGTCGTTTACCAAAGTGGCTAAGGATATGAAGAGCAAATATGCAGGTGAAGTGGCAACACCTTGAAGGAAAGGACCATTTATTCTTCACTAAAACAGGATTTCAAAAGGGATTTTATGTTTCATAAACTGTACGATGATCAAACATAAATAATGTGGATCCATCAAGGAAAGAAAACTTTAAATTTGTAAGCACAATTCCTAATAAAATTATTTGCAATGCCATGACTATAAATACTGCAAGAAAACCTTGTGCTTTTTGACTTGCGCTATCATGATAAAATTTAAGGTAAGAATATGCATTATTATGCTAATAAATGTCATTAATTTTTTTTACACCATTGGTTAGATGAATCTGACTTATAGCCACCATGAAATAATTAGTATAATTTACTTAACGTTATAACAAAAGATGAAATTAAAGATTTTAATTTTAATTTGTAAATCAAATCATAGTTGATCTTAGGCAAGGGAAAAAACTTCAATTTATTTTAATGGCTTCAGTCTTTTATTACGGCCTTTCTTTTTTATCAATTGCATGTGACCAAGTACCTACATATATTTTGTCTATATTATCCAAAATTTTAATCCTTTTTAAGTTTATTTTCTTCATTCAATGAATTTTTTTGTTGGTTATATTCTTCCATCTAACTAGATTTTTTACAATTATTTGGAAACAATTTTTATAGACCATTTTAAGGTATGATGTGTTTAGAGTAAACAGAAAATGCAGTACTCAAATTGGAATTCTTAGTCTTCTTTAACAGAATAGTAAAGACCAATCGTATCCCTTGATGATGATCATGGGTTTTGATGGTAGCAACAATGGCATATATGACAGAGAACTGCAATGAAGGAGCTGGAGAAAAGATATATAAATAAAAGAACAGGGAAGTCATAGAAATCATCAATTCAACAATTTAACATGGAATGCTTTTCTAATGATAAAGCAGGATAACTTTTTTTCAACTAAAAAGTGGGAAAATATAAGCACTGCTATCATTTTGGGCACCAAAGACCAAATCAGGCTGAGAATTGTGGGAGTGATCTATAGTAAGAATATAAACTCTATTACATTTGTAGAACTATTACATTCATGTAAGACAAAATATTATGTAATTTGTTGCTATTTATACTATCAGCACAGGTATATTACAAGTATATTTTACGCAATAGCACTCAGTTTAGACTTTTGATTTTTTTCGTTTAATTAATATAAATGGGCACAGGTGAACTCAAAATTCCATCTGCATCTTTCTTTTTCTAGAACCAAAATCAAAATTTTCATTTTTGAGTCAAGGTCAGCTCAGCCAAACCCAACTCGTTATCACCCTTAATGCAATAAGGATCACCTTGCTGTGTCAAACAGTACAAATAATATCTGCATATGACAATAACAGGAAGGGGGAAGTATACACATGCAGGACCCAACATAGCATGGCATGCTAGCCGCTTCTGAAAATATTTGGACACATCATACCTAGGTAATAGGAATTAGCTATTAAGTGCCCGTGAGGTTCAACAAGCGCCAAACAATACTTAACAAAACAAGTTTTTACAAGAAT
Source organism: Dendrobium huoshanense (assembly GCA_016618105.1). Taxonomy (NCBI): domain Eukaryota; kingdom Viridiplantae; phylum Streptophyta; class Magnoliopsida; order Asparagales; family Orchidaceae; genus Dendrobium; species Dendrobium huoshanense. The sequence goes on from CM028355.1 coordinate 41,234,403, forward strand.
ATACCAAAAAGATGATCAAAACAGGAGCAAACCCCACACCACCACATCCCCGTAGAAACAACTTATTCCTATCAACTCTTTTTTTCCCTTCAATATACAAGCTTCAAGCCGTTATAAAGGCCAAGGAAAAGAAAGTAATACAGCATTTCCCAGAAAAGCCTTGTTGGCATATGAAAGATTTGCACCATTTTCTTCTTCAAAGCAAGCCTTTCATCCCCAAGTCTTCCAAAAAAAAAGTTTTATAAATAAAATAAACAAATAAGACAATCAACGATCATACAATTAAAAACCTAAATAATAAAATAACACAGCGGAATTACTTTTCGGCTATTGGCAGAAGACACTAATTCATCTTGAAATTGGGCTTCCAGCTGCCTAAACTTCTTCTCAGACGTTACCAGACTCTCCCTTGCATCTTCCTGTATGGACAAAAAAAGATTAGAGCAGAAAATTTGAGAACAATATAGTGTAAGAAATTATAATCAAGACCAGTTATTAAGAAATGTCTAACAGGAGTCCATACCAGCTTAGATCTTAGCATGTCCACTAGTAAACGGCTCTCCTTCTCTGACTCCTGGGTGATCAAGGAAATAAAAAGATCAACTACCTGATAATGTTGAAACCTTTCTCAGCTGTATATCAACAAAATAAGTAACAATTTAACCTGAAGTTTGGTAATCAATTCTTGCTGTTCTCTAGTTTGCCTTAAGTAAACATCAGCCTGTCGTTTAATCTCTTCTTGAGCTTCTACATGTGCTTTTTGTATGGCAGACTTTAGATCCATTTCTGCTTTTTCCCGCTCTTCCCTTCTCTGATTTCTTTCTTCATCTAATTGTGCATCTAGTTCTGAAATGGTTACATTCTGACTGCAACATATTTTCCAATCCAACAATAAGTAAATTCAGTGGAATAAGCCTGTTAAAAGAACGAACTGATTAAAATCATAAAAAAACTTTATTTCCATCTACTTCTTATTGACAAATCTGACTTTTCTTCAACCATTGTTTATGCTCCTTGAGATGAATTTGAGCATCTTTTATTTCAAAATGAACTTTTTGTGGTTGATAGGGACAGCTAAATGGATGCTTTGCAGGGATTTCATTGGTACTATTTATTTGGAGGATAGATCCTCTACCTGTATTAAAATCCCTTCTTACTTATTAAATTGCTCAATGAATTTCACTTCATCGAAATTCCTCTTTCAAGTAAAAAATCTACTTAATCAAATAATTAAAAAGGTGAAATAATGGCTAAAATGGATCGATCTATCATTTCACGCTTCTTGCAAGGTCTATGTTGCACCGATACGGATACGGCGACACGGATACGACATGATATGGATACGGGACACATCAATTCTTAAAAATACAGGATACAAATACGGCGCGGATACGACATTATAATATATAAATCATACATAAAAATTAAGAAAGTAATCAAAGCGTAATATTTGAAATGAAAAAAAAAATTGAATTGGTCTCTGATAGACCATCATCAGACCCAATTCCAACGTTACTAGAGCTCATTATCCTACGATGTATCGACACAAATTAAACCACATGAATTTGAAACATAAAAATTTTTAAGTAAAAGTGTAGATATGCCGCAGATATGTCGGGGGTCCATTCGGGGGAAATTATTGGGTTCGGACACCAGACAACGTCCGAAGCCCAATGAAAATGCGTCACATCACCCTCTACTCAGTACTAAGCTCTATATGAGCTTGGTACTTCACAGTACCGAGTTCAATATTACTCGATACTGTGAAGTATCCCTCGGTTCCAAGCAGTACTGAGTATTGATACTTGAGCATGGTACCGAGCGTTATGGAGAGGTACTAAGCAGTACCGAGTTCCGGTACCGAGCAATACCGAGTGGTACCGAGTACCCAGTGGTATTGAGTACCGAGTGGTACTGAGCAATACCGAGCGGTACCGAGCGATACCATGTACTGAGCGGTGCCGAGTACCAAGTACCGTGCAGTGCCGAGTACCGTGCGGTGCCGAGTACCGAGCGGAGCCGAGTTCCAGTACCATTTTTTCATTTTTTTTATAGGACACGCGTATCCGATACGTGTGTCTGGTCAAATTTCAATAATATTTTAATTGGACACGGCAAAGCCGTATCCGACATGTATCCGTGCCGTATCGGAGGCGTATCCGTATCTGACACGTGTTTGATACAGCATACCTCGTAAATAGGAGTAACCGTGCTACATAGCATTAAAGAAAAGAAATAAACATTGGAAAAATATAATTACATTACTATTGTAAACATTTACATTACTACAAACTCCAAAAACTCAAAAATATATATATAATAACCACCACCGGCTACAAAAGGATACATAAGAACTTAAAAAAAAAAAATTTGATCATCATGAATCATCCATATGCAACAGACTCCTTACTTTTATCTGAAATGATATAAAATTCACATAATGAGCATAAAATTCTAGCAAGAACCAAAACTCTATCACTACATTAAATGCAAAGCTAAAGACTCAATATGGATATTCTAGTTTTAATCAATATCAATCACCAGTTAATATGAGCAATACAAAATTGTAAAATTCAATAATAAAATTAATATTATCATTGAAGTCAAAAGAAATCTATTAAATTATAAGACGTGTGATAAAAAGTACAATATCAAATTATAAGAAAAATCTATAAAGAAAATTATCACCCAATGAGTCATGTGAGTATGTTCTACTATGTTGTATCAATATTAATATCAGTATAATTTCAATTATATATATCAACCAGTTTAATGCACTATCAGTCTATCATGTAAATGCAATCATGAATGCAAGAGCTTTAATGTCATTTTTTTGTCCTTCCACCACAATTATTGTCCAGTTAGGTATCAGTCTTAATTTAAGACCAACATCAACAAATTGGTATCGATCAATCTCAAATATCACCCAGTTGGGTACCAGTCTTAATTTAAGTCCAATTGTCAACTAATTGATATCGATCTTTATCTTCCAAGTTAATAACCAGCCTCCCTCCCTTACTTACATGCAGATGCTACATTTTTTGTTAATATCTTATATAAAATGCAATAATTCATAAAATGCAGGAAAATCTACTAAATTTGTATATTATTCATTTACTTAAAAAAAATCATACCTTCCATTTTAACCGATAAATTTTTAATATAAATTCACGTCAAAATGCTCATATTGACGGCATTAATTATATACCAAACGTTATGCGGTGAAAATTTGCTAAAAATCAAGATATCTTAACTTTTACAAGTTTTAACCAAATTAAAATGCATAAAACACAAAATACACAAAATCATAAAAATCAGAGATATGGTAATTGTTCCTTAAAACGAGACAAGTAAATTTCATAATTGAACAAATTGGCAAAGATTTCTCTATGGCTCCCAAACCTAGGCTTTTCCTTTTTCTTTCCCTCTACTTTTTGTTTTTCATTTCCTGTTTTCTATTAGTAATAGGGAATAAGGAATTAAAGGCTTTAAAAAAAAAGAAATTAAAGGCTATTATAATGGGTAGGTGATGGAATTGGATATTTAGAATAAAATAATAACAAAATATTATATATTTATATACATTATTTAGTTTTAAATACAAAGAACATATAAATCATCTTCAAATCCATAACTCTAAAAAATTTAGAAATATTCATAAAATAGCCTATCATTTTTAGAAAAAATTTTAGTGAAATTGATTTGTGAAACTGACACTTGACAGTCCCAAAACCCCTACTTTTACCATTAAGCAACAATTTCTTAAGAAATTTTGCACCAATGCCCAATAATCATGAAAATATTAGCGTAATTAAAACACTACAATATCTATATTATGGCGAAAACAGTTTGCAATTTGGACTTAAAATAACTCCTAAAAAAATTATTCGCCTTGATCAAAATACGGGCTATTACAATCTCCCCACCTTAAAAAAATGCCGCCATCGATATTTCCACAAGTAATGTGAAATAAGTCAATATGACACAACATCAATATAAAATAAAATTAAATCTATAATCTACTAACAAAACTCAAGAATCAATGTCAGACATAAATCAAAGAAAAATCAAATCTAAAATCATTAAAAAAAATTTAAATTATAAGCAAGAATTTAAACAAAAACATACCAATCATATTTTCATGTACTTCAAGAACATCTTTCACAGTTTCTAACTTTCTAGTTTCTACGTTCAGCCTGAGCATATCCTATCCATGTCCCCGCAATGGGCAGTCCGCCATCCTATGCCAGTAATCACCACACCTAAAACATTGTCCGGTCACCCTATAGCAGGGTCCTACATGTCTCCTTCCGCACCATATACATTGCAAAGTGTTAGGGGCTTTAACAGTCTTCCCAATCCTTCTCGTATTAATTTCACCAATTTTCTTAAAAGTCTGTCCAGAACATTTTACTAGTTTATCGCTCACCATTTGAGCAATCATGTCAGCAAATTTTTTCATATTCCCAGATGTCACTGAAAACATTTTAGTAGTAGATTTAGACTTCTTTCTTTTCGGATCCATTTGTCTGATCAATAAACAAATTGTAATTATAAATTAAATCTTTCAACCAAATATAAACAAATATGAAATAAATTCTTCTAAATAAAATAAATATATAAACTCATTCAATCAATAATGTAGCACTGGGCACAATCAAATATTTCTATTATCCATTGCTCTGATACCAAGTTTGTGGTGCTCCAAGATCTAAAGTGGAAGAATTTCTTTTTTTTCAATTTATTATCAACGAATATTCATTCATTTACATTCAGATCAATTTAAATTCAGAGCTTATTAATTAAATTAATGAAAAAATAAACAGCAGGAAAACCAAATTACATTACTATTATCAGTATTTACATTCGACTTCAAGCTCAAAAAACTTGATTATCACTATAAGAATGAAAAAAAAAATTTGATTATCACTATTCAGTCTTATGCATCAGGCTCCTTAACTTTATCTGAAATCACATAAGCCCAGCAAGTAATCAAAACTCTATCACTGTATTCAATGTAAGGCTAAAGACTCAATTTGCATGTTTCAATTTCGTTCAATATCAATCATTAGTTAATATGAGCGATAAAAAATCTCAAAATCTAATAATAAAATTAATATGATCAATGAAGTTAAAAGAAATATATCAAATTATAAGATATATAATAAAGAGTACTATATCAAACTATAAGAAAAATTGGTAAAGAAGATTATCACCTAATGAGTCATGCCAGTATGATATGTTATATAGTATATTGTATCAATATTAATACAAGTACGATTTAAATTCTATCTATCAATCAGTTTAATGCACTATCATGTAATACAATCATGAATACAATAGCTTTAATGTGAAGTTTTCGTCCTTCTACCCCAATTGTTACCCAATTGGTATCAGCCAATCCAATTGTCGCCTAGTTAGGCATGTCTTAATTGAAACCCAATTATCAACCAATTGGTATTAGTCATTATCTTCCAGGTTAACAACCAGCCTCCCTCCCTTACATACAAATGTTACATTTTTTATCAATAACTTATATGAAATACAGTAATTTATAAAATGCAAGACAATTTACTAAATTTGTATATTATGCATTTACTTAAAAAATCATAACTGCCAATTTAACTTATAAAAATTTAATATATTCCTGCCAAAATGCTCATATTGACGGCATCTATCACATATCAAAAGTGATGTGGTGAAAATTTGCTAAAAACAATATATCATAACTTTTGCAAGCTTGAACAAATTAAAATGCAAAAAACATAAAATACACAAAATCATTAAAATCGGAGATAAGCTAATTGTTCTTTAAAACAAGATGAGTAAATTTCACAAATGAACGATCTGGTAAAAATTAATCTTGTTGCGACTCGAGCTCACAAGTTTTATGTTTTTTATGATAACAAACATCTTTATATCTCATAGTATTTTTTATTCTATATTTGTTTATGTGTATACTAACATTTCAGGAATAACATGCAACATCAAACAAAGAATCAGAGCTCAAGATTTAGTTGAATAATGTTATGTTATAAAGAGTTTGTAATAGTCATTGATGTAATTTTGACTTCTTGAGTCAAGTCCTGTAAGGGAGTGTGCTTGCTTGGTGACCATGCTCACACAACTCAAGTTAGCGAGGTCTAGTCAAATCCAGAAGATCAAGTTTTGAACTAATCGTACTAGACAATTTTGGATCGTCCAGGACGATCCTTTATGATCTTGGAAAACAACCGCCAATGATAATTTAGGAAGGATTTTAATATTTAATTTTTGTTCTAAACATCCCGGACGATCTAGATCGTCCTGGATGATCAATACAAATCATGCCTAAATTGATCATGTGATTAGGGGATTAATTATGCTTAAATTTTTCAATCTGATCGTCCTGGACGATCTATATATCGTACAAGACGATGTTTGTCTACATGATTTTCCTAAATCGTTCAAGATGAAATACCATAATTTTTCTTCTAATCATCCTGAACGAACCACAATAATGTCCTGGACGATCTGTACAAATTTGCACTGATTGTCCTAGACTATCCTAATATCGTCCAAGACTTTCAGGTCAAATTCTGCACATCGTATTAGACGATCCTGCGATCATCCAGGACAATTTTTGGCATCGCCTTCTTTTTAAGCGCATCGTACGGGACGATCCTGCGATCATCCTGAACGATATTTGGCGCCGAAATTGAGTTTTTAGGGTTTTCAGAAGCACTCTTTTCAGGCACATCGTACAGGACAATCATGCGATCGTCCTGGACGATTTTTACTGCCAAGATTAATTTTTAGGATTTTTTAAAGCCCTTTATTTAAACTTTATTAAGGCACTTGGTAAGTGTCTTTAGCAGCCATTGAAGCTTCGTTATTTTGGAAAAAACTTGAAGAGAGAGCTTGAAAGGGAGAGAGGAAAGGGTGGAGTTTGAGAGAGGGAGAAGATCCTTGGAGGGGCTTTCAAGGGAGTGTGGAGGGGGTTTCACAAGGTTGCTCCGGCAAGCTTGCACCTTAGTATCATCGAATTCAAGGCTTGTCTTGAGGGAAGTTTTGGGAAGAAAACAATCTCTTTGGTGTCAAAGGATTGTGGGGGCTAAAGGAGAGACACTGCGTTTAGTGCAATACTCGGCGGGTGCCTCCGAGGAGTGGACGTAGGTTAAGGTTTAATCGAACCACTATAAATCTGGTGTGTTCTTTCCTTTATTATTGCTCCGCATTTAATTTCCGCACTGTGTTTTCTTGTGGTGAATCATGGTTTGGTTTGAGTTTAAGTTTTGATCAAAATTTTTTTTAAAAATACCAATTCACCACACCCCCCCCCCCCCCCCCCCCCCCCCCCACACACCTCTTAGTTAGTCTCGAGACAAGTTCTTAAGGGCCTAACATCCCTAACAAACTTTCAACTCTATGGCTCCCAAACCTAGGCTTTTCTTTTTCTCTCCCTCTCTTTTCTCTCTATTTTTCATTTTTTGCTCTATGTTAGCCATAGGAATAGGGAATTAAAGGCTTTTAATGGATAGGTAATGGAATAGAATATTTAGATTAAAATAATAATAATATATTATATAATTATACAAATTATTTAGTTTTACATACAAAGATCATATACAATAGCTTGTCATTTTTTAAAAATTTTGTTGAAATCGGATTGCGAAACAGACACCTGACGGTCATAAAAACTCACTTATACTAACAAGTGTCACTTTCTTAAGAATTTGCACCAATGTCAAAAAATTAAAGAAAAATTAGAATAATTAAAGCACTATAATATCTATGTTATGGAGAATATAGTTTGCGATTTGGACTTATAATGACTCATAAAAAAATTTATTTGTCTAGATCAAGATATGGGCTATTACACCAGCTCTCCACTAGCCAAGCACTTCACATCATGCTGCCAGCAATCCCACCAACCCCTACACTATTCCTCCACACATCCACACACCAACTCAACTCCACACCTCAAAGCCCACACAACCTTCCTTGTCATGACCTGCTATCACCCATACTGCACCAACCACATATCCATCTCCTCAGCCACCTAGAACTCAAACAGCCGCCTTTCCATTCATCTCTAGCCTAAATCCATCATCCACCAAGTGCGTCACATACTCTCAGCTTCTTAGCCAACTATTAAAACCACACTTACATTTCTCTAGTCTCTCTAACAGAGAGAGTAAACTATCTCTCACTCTAAAAGAAAATGCAGATAGAGTCCTCTCTCTCTCTCCTGTATGCACTTTTATAGCATAGCAAGGGGAAAGCTCGTACGCGACGCTCGTGACAAAATAGGGTGGGCCATGTATGCGCTTTTCACAGCATGGTGAAGATAATCCTAAGTACCTGCATGCATTTTTTGTTATGCTTCGATTAAATTTGTGCGCTGTCTAACATGTGCCCCAATGACCCCCATACACATTTAATAGCTTGGTGGGAATGAAGATATCGGCGACGGTGTCATATGACATCCACCATACATGTTTGTCTTAACATGATGGGTAGGCTTAGTACCTAAAATTTCTCTTACACAAGATAGACGTTGGGATGCTAACAAAATCAAGACCAACTATACTTACAGGGAGCCCAACCTAAATGAATATTTAAAATTAAAATACAATTAAATAAAAATTTGTAAAATAAAACTAGGACTCGTTGCAAATTTAACATAGGAGGGGAACCTGTAATGAGCACACTGACTCGCCTGCAGGCAAAGAGCAAAGAAAGTATAATGCAAATAATAGCCTGCCTACGAGCAAGACAAGACTCTAATCTCAATTGGATGCACAACTCTACAAACTATGTTGAATAATAATTTAAACAAGACTAAACAAACTAAATATCTCCCTTGTCTAAAATGAACGAAGCTTTATCTATGTTAAATCCATCTATTTTACAATACCCATATAAGCAGACAGAAGGCGTACCCAAGGCCTCAAATGAAATATTGCCCGCATTCTAATGATAAATGCTCGTGAAAAAAATTAAATTAGAATATTTTAAAAGTCTCCTTGCGTATTAAAAATGTGAGTTTCTAGACTCAAATGTGTCGCTTTGAGAAGCGTGTCATCGCCTCTAGAAAAGTGCAACATCCTCAAGAAAAATACAATAGCCCTGAGAATGGAGTTACAGCCTCGAGAAGTGAGTCGCTATCTTGAGAAAAATTTAACAATCCAACAATGTGCACTATATCAAAAAGCATGCATGTAATGCAAATACATTGAAATGTGTGCAAGTGCATAAAAACCAAAACTCAAATCTTAAAGTCCTCACATTTGAGGGAAAAATCTCTTGATAGTATCTTATCTCTATCTAATATTTCTTTCAAAAATTTCACCCAAAACATAATCCGTTAAAACTCTCCCCAAATATACGTAGAGAAGTTAAGGCCCAAAAGCCAAATTTTTGGAGCTCATAGTCTTGTTATAGGTTTTTTCATGTAATTCATATCTATAATGAACCAATCTATAAGACTAATGCAAAAAAATGATTATTGAAATGACAATAAAAAATATAGAATAATGTCGTTGTCAGGTCCCAAGTCCTGGATGAAAAAAATGGAGGGTTGCATTAGATAGTTGCAGCCAGTATAAAACTTGTTAAATAATCATGACATGAATCTTTAATACATTGTGTTAATGCTAGAGCGTTCCCTGAAAACGACATACTATATGGCCTGAATACAATGACAAGTGTGCAAGGGCCACTGCACCGGTGCTTGGGTGCAATATTAAATATGCAAGGGTTTCCACATCATGGACAGATGGGAGCAAAGAAGCTAGTCCATAAAATTAAAATTAGGATAGGAACTTGAAATATATATACCTTTATAGACAAATTAATTGAATTAATAGCTATTATGATTCATAGAAAAATAAATATTCTATGCATTCAGAAAACTAAATGGATTGGAGAAAAGGCTAAGAAGATTGATAGTTTAAAATTTAAACTATATTATTTTGGTAAGAGTCAACTAGAAATGACGCATGTGTGATTATAAATAAGAGTTTAAAAGATAATATTATAAAAATTAATAAAATTGGAGATAAAATTATAGCTTTAATGATTATTGTTGATATTAAGATTATTAATATTATAAGTGTTTATGCTCCTCAAAATTAAATTATAAGTATTAATATTATAAGTAGGTTTGGATATTGGTTCAAAATTAAATTTTGAAATGATTTAGAAGAATTAATACAAAAGATATTTCTTGAAGAAAAAATTTTATTGGAGGAGATTTAAATGGAAATTTTGATAGAGAGGTAGATGATTTTAAAAGCATTCTTTATGGCTATGGGTTTGGAGTGACTAATAGAGGTGGTAAAACAATATTAGTTTTTGCTCTAGCATATAATTTTATAATTGCCAATACTTTATTTAAGAAAAGAGATAATCATCTCATCACTCATAATAATGAATATAATAAAACTCATTAATTATTTTCTTATAAGAAAAATAGATCGTTTAAATTGTAAAGTTTATAAAGTTATTCCGAGTGAGAGTTTATGTACCCCACATCGCTTCTTAGTTTTGAATTTTAAGATGAAGAGGCAGAAAATAAAAAATAAAATAAGATGTTCTAGGATTTTATGGGGGCATTTAAAAAATATTAACAAAAATATTTTTGAGAGTAATATATTAGATTTTAAGATTTTATCTATGCATGAGGAAACTAATGTTATGTGAGAAAAAATAGCTGGTGATAATAAAAATGTTATAAAAAATGTGCTTGGAGTATCAAAGAGAAAAACTCCTAATTGTAAAAATAGTTGGTGGTGCAGTCAAAATGAGCAAGAAAATATACAAAGAGGCTCTTAAGGAGTCTAAGAAAGTAATATGCGATACAAAAATTTTAATTTTTAATGATTTATATAATAAATTAAATACTAAGAAGAACGAAATATATATATATATATATATATATATATATATATATATATATATATATATATATATATATATATATATATATATATATATATATATATATATATATATATATAACATAAAGATAAGAGTAGCAAGGATTTAATTCAAATGAAGTGTATTGAGAATGAAGATAAAAAAGTGCATTTATTAGAAGAGAATATTCAATATAGATGGATGAGATATTTTTATGAACTCTTCAATAAAGATTATGAGAATGCAATTAACTTTAATGACCTTAGCACCCAAAATAAAAATTAAGATTTTTGTTTTTATCAGCGTATTAGCTAAATCGAAGTTAGAGATGCCTTGAAGAAAATGAAGTGTAGAAAAGCTGTTGGACCTAATGATATTCCAATAGAGTTGTGGAAATGCTTAGGAGATGAAGGAATTTCTTAGCTTATTAAACTTTTAATATTATTTTGAAGACTAAAAAGATGTTAGATGAGTTGAGGAGTGTGTTGATTCATATTTTTAAGAATAATGTAATGCACAAGATTGTGTGAATTATAGATGAATTAAGTTAATGTGTCATACTTTAAGACTATGGGAGAGAGTTATGGATCATAGGTTATGGCATTATACTAATGTTTCTCAAAATCAATTTGGACTCATGCCGAGTAGGTATACTATGGAAGTTATATATTTATTGAGAGGTACAATGGAGAAGTATAGAGAGAATAAGGAGGATCTACATATGATATTTATTGATTTAAGATAAAGCATATGATAAAGTTCTAAGAGAAGTGCTATGAAGAGTTCTAGAAAAGAAAGAGGTTAATATTGATTATATTCAAGTCATTAAGGACATGTATGCAGGAGTTGTTACTTGTATTCAGTCACAAGATGATTTGGCCAAATATTTTCCTATTTCGGTTGGATCACATCAAGAATCAGTCTTAAGCCCATATCTTTTTCTTTAGTCATGGATGTTCTCACTAGACATTTGCAACAGATTGTACCATAGTGTATGTGTTTTGCTAATGATATTCTTCTTGTTCATAAGACTAGAGAGGGAGTTGAAGGTAAACTTGAATTATGGAGGTCAACCTTAAAGGCTAAAAGCTTTTGTTTGAGTAGATCTAAAATTGAATATATGGAGTGTGATTTTATTAATAATAGATCTACTGAGGGGATTATGACTTTGGATGATCAAGTCAACACGTTTTAGATATCTTGGATCTATTGTCCAGAGTGATGGTGAAATAGATGGGGATATTATTAGTAGAATTCAAGTTAGATGGTTGAAGTGGAGGAATGCATTGGGCTTATTGTATGATAGAAAAGTCCCCATCAAACTTAAAGGAAAATTCTATAATATGGTGATTAGACCTGCAATGCTTTATGATGCAGAATGTTGGCCATTAAAGAGAAGCATAATATTAAGTTAAATGTTGCAAAAAATAATATCAAAACAGATGCCCCAAAAGCCTTTAGTTATCATTGCTTTTGGAAAAAAGCAATCTACGGTTCACAGTAAATAAAAATTGCTATTCGTATACCTATTAATTATCTCATCCGCATCAGCACGTGATTGCAGAGATGCATGAAGTCTTTCATTAAGATCCTTTATGGAATTCTGTAATTCGGCGGATGTGGCTTTCAGATCATCAAGTTCTTTCTGCTTTGCTTCTAGTACATTCAGCAGATCTTTAATCTGATCATCATATGAATTTGAGACGGTGTCCTTCAGCCCTTTCAGCTCCTACATTAGGCATTTATCATTGAAATTTTTTAGTCATGGCCATTGTCGAAGCTATAACTTAACAATTTCTTTTTATTTTTTCTCAAGAGAAGCCAGAGATTATTATAGTTGACGACCAGCTCATACAAGAAAACGCATGTTGATGCTTCTTAGCAAGATATCAGAAACATATCAAATTGAACTTTAGGAAACAAAATGGCTATAAAGCAAAAACAAAAGTATCAGATAGCTTCATCCTGCTCCTGTAACAAAAAAAAAAAAAAACAGAATCTAGATTGTTGCTGTGTATTTTGATAACTCAACAACCACTAAATTGATTAAGGAAAATATAAATAAGACCAAACATAGATCTGTAGTATAACGACCCTCAAACAAGAGGCTATGCATAGTCCCAAGTAACAGAGGTAGCCAATTTAATCCAGATGTTTTCTAGATGTCTTTGAATATTCAATATGTTTTGATATGAATATTGCATAAAGTACATTCGTTAAGTTTCAAGTTAAAGGGTACAATTGCAATTACAAGACAAATTAGAAAGATTTCTAAATCAATTACATACATTTTCATGACGGGCATTTATCGCCCTGTTTTCACTGTGCAAAGCTTCAATGGTAAGAACATGAGATTCCAATTGTTGCCTAAGTTCCTGTTGCAAATCCAATAGGTAAAATAGCACAAATAAGAAAAGAAAATCAACAAAAAAAAAACAAGCATAACCCTTCAAACCATTCAAAACTGGAAATTTATTATGAAAATTACCATGTTTGAACGTTGCAGGCTTCGAACATCATCTAGTGATATAGGTCCATCAGGTGCGCCAATGCCAATACCTTTTAGCCTTTTGCTCTCATTGCTAAAGTCCTCTACAAATAAACAATTGGTGGAAAAAAAAACCTGTTTACGACAATTTAGTACTTGACTGACTTGGCAAGCAATAGAAACAGTTGCATGCAATAAAAAAAAGAAACTCTTAAGTAATACTTGAAACAATCATTATTCAAAGCTCATTTTTCTACACTCGTAGACGTAGATGAAGCTCAGGAAATGTTTGAATGACGGTTATAACACTAGTTTCAAGATCAGAAGACAACTATAGCACCAACACTAGAAACATAATGGCTAAAAAGAAGTAGCAGCAAGATCAAAATCTCAATGGCTTAGAACACTGCCTTCGTTTAGTTACAGTTGACAGTTTAATCTGTTAAAAAAATAAATTATCAAAATTGCATAATCCGTTGACGTATGTCAAGTTAATCTACTAAATTGAATGATAGATAACATTCTTAATCTAATTATTCCCGGATTCTGCTTCACATTAAGAAAGATTGTCTGGATAAACTGTATGGAATTAGGTGACTAAAGGATAATCTTGGTGCTATTTATTGAAATGTAGACTAAAAATAAACATACAATAACAAATAACAATGATGACAGCTATTGGATACATAGTGATGAGGGCATCCGACCATTGATAGTTTATCAGAGACGGGGCCGACGATCTAAGGCCACGATTGCATTGCTTTAATTTTGAGTCATCAGTTGTATTAGATTTATAATTATGTTTGTATTGAGTTTATTATTGCATATTTTTCATTTGTACCCTTACTTGAGAGAGTAGTCCTATGTAAGCCCTAGAGGCATGTTTATCTTTTGTTTCCTTGTATGTTGGCTATTTAAAGCCTCCTCCTCATCTTTTGAGGGGATGATGATGATGATTATGATGAGATTTCTTTTTCCACTTGTGTTTTTGGAGAGTTTGTGAGCTTTTGTGAGAGTTCAAGTCCCTAGGTGAGGGCAACGGAATACCCACCAACCGCAGGAAGCGTCCGGTGGAACACCAATTGTTCGGCCCCTCTCCCTCTCTCTAAATTATTTCCTTAACCAATTGGAACTCCAATTAAGGAGGTAATTGTCGCCCCTCTCCTCTCTCCTATCTTTACCCAAACCAAGCCTTAATTGGTCGGCCCCCACTTCCCTGCCTTCCCGCTTAATCTAGGGAATTTGAAATTCAAATCTCCCTCCCAAAATCTGAACTAACAATTAAAAAACCCTTCCCCTTATTCTTGGCCGGCCCCCCACCCCCCTCCTACGCCTAAAATCTTGAGTCCAAGTCCGCTGTCCAGAATTTCTGAGCGTTCTATGATGCTGTCCTGAAATTCCAACAAGGAGAAATCAGTCATGCCGCTGCTTCAACCCCTCCGATTGTTGTCCAAAGCCTCCCCGTGTTTGCTGTCCAGATTTTCTGAGCACGTGAGCTTTCTGTTCTGAAATTTCAGCAACATCCTTTTGTCGTTCTGCTATCCAAAGGTTGTCGTTTGTTGTCCAGAAGTTCCGGTACTCAGGACAGAAGTTCTAGTACTCCGGACGAAGGTATACTCTTCTCCTAATCATATTCCTTCTAAAGTTTTCCCTCAATTGTGGCATCATAAAGGTTGTGCAATTTGTCTCCGCTTAACCAAACGTCAAGAGAGTGAGTAAGTGGATTCAATTAGTGACTAGTCTAAATCTTAATTTAGGAATTTCCTTTGAAATTCCCCCATATTATGCTAAACTTGATTGGAATTGATTATTCATGATTCTAACTCTTATCATGTAATTTGGCCTAAGCTTAAATCACCTCTTTCTTGTTTTCAAGATTTGTTTAAATAGCTAAAAGTAAAATTAATTATTGTTACTCTAATTTAAAAGGCGTTTAAATTCAACATTTCATAATTACCTATGCATTTACTTCTACATCATTTTGGTATCAGAGCATGGTTGCATTTAGGTGCCTATTAGGATTTTCTTCTTATGTATCTTGGCATTTAAATCGTATCCCGCACACATCAAAATCACTTGCTTGTTAAGCAATTGGGCAAACATATTCCAAAGATCCTCGTGATCGTTTACTATTATGTTAGTAAAGTATGAGCATGCTATAAGTACTGAGAGATTGAATGGAGAAATAAGTATGTGATTGAAATTGGATGTATTTTTCACAAAAATCAGCAAATGAAACACGAAAAATTGGGAAGAAAAATGTTCCAAAATATTTTTTTATTGAAAGAATTATAAAGAGAAATGCAAGATACAAATGGATCTTCAATTGGAGAGGAAGATTTGGCTCTCGTAAATCCCTAGCCACTGGTTAGAGCCCAAATAACCAAAATATAAACTAAATTCAGCAAACTCCAAAATATCCTCCTGAAATCACCCTATTGTTAGCCTTAAATAGGCTCCCATAATTTGCTCACAAATCAGCCCCCTTCCCTAAATAATTCCCTCTTAGAATTGAATTCAAATTAGATTTATTTCTCTAATTAAATCCCTCCCGATTGTAATTAAAACTTCCCTAAACAATCCACCTTAATTCCTCCTCCTTTTCCCTATATAATTCCCTCTTAAATTTTGAATTCAAATTAGATCTCTTGCTTAAATAATTCCCTCTCAATTATTTAATCATTCCTAAATAATTCTACTTTGATTAAGAACCTTCCTAAAAAGCTCCCTCTTGATTAGGAAACTTTATGATTCCCTCACAATCAAATCGGCCCGTCCATCAGTATGCTACAATGATTGATAGGTACAAAGGAAACTTGCACATGTTGTAAGCCAATAATAGCCTAATAATATCTTTTATATAAGGGAATTCATTTCACATATGGCCTTCTCAAGAACAAACTCCAATGAATGACTACAAAGCATCTTCAACCATTAAACACAACAACTCAAGATAGAAAAGATGCCAAATTAATTTAGGGTGTCATAGTTTTAACCATGAATTTTTTTCAGTTCATATGCCTAGTTGATAGGCCTAACCAAAACGCAAGAAAAATGGCCTGACGAGAAACTGAACAAAACCAATGCAGCTCACAGAGATGAACAAATAAGGTTGTATAAATTTGATCACCGGTACTTTACCTGATTTCCTCTTTAAACCTTCAGTACTTGAACTAGGGACTTCTCGATAAACAAATGCATAAGAATTGTCTGGAGATAAAAAAAGGGAAAATATTATGAGATTAATAGAGAAGACAATATATAATTATAAAAAGATGGAATAAGTACTAAACAAGCATTTATATGTATGCATGTTACATGAATTTTATTCTAAAATCCAGAAATAAAATTTTGGCTATTAAATTTTAAATTATTAAATTTATTCTTGATATTCCAAAATGAGGAAGATAGAGTTTTCTTCATAAATGTAGAAGGATACATAAGATGTGTATTATATTTTTTAATGGTCAGAATTTGTATTTTATTTTACTTTAAAAGAAATGAAATATGCAAAAAAATTTAATAATCCATATATACAGTCATTATAAAGGTATAAAATGTGAATTTATTAAGATATGTGTGCATGTGTGCTTATATATATATATATATATATATATATATATATATATATATAGAGAGAGAGAGAGAGAGAGAGAGAGAGAGAGAGAGAGAGAGAGAGAGAGAGAGAGAGAGAGAGTTGCCATGGTCTATATAATTAATGCACAATTTAAATATCACAATCTCCTAATCTCAAACTCATTTATTTATAGTTGCATAATGTTCTTTTCATTTTTGATAAATAATAGTCTTGCAATTATTCCCACTCTCACACCAAAATTTTCAATTTTTTCTCCCTTACTTTTCTATCATATGCTTTTTTCTTTAGCTTTTTCACACATAAAAAAGAGATAAAATAATCCTTGATAAAAATACCATGCAGTCGTGGTTAGCATAAAAAATTGCAAGGTGGCTATTTAGATACATAGAATTGAGCTTAAGATTTATGTCATTCATCATTATCAAAGCCTATCCAAGAGTTTCTAATCAGTTGAACGCTTGATTTGGAACAGCATGACGACTCACAAACATTTGTAATATTGCATCCTTCACTAAAAGCATAAGTATTGTTGCATTGAATAGGTACCTGTTACGCCTGGACCGGTCCCAGCTGGACCGGTCCGGTTCTACACCCGACGGCCCAAGGTCGGGCTGAACCAGGCGGAACGCGCAGGCGGAACGCGCGCGGAGCGGGGCCCAAACAGCGGCTAAAACGCACAGGGGAGGGAAATTTTTTGAATGAGAGGCTGTTTTAGGAAGTCCATTACTGTCCTTTATGATTAATTTGTATAATTAGGAGTTTTGGGGGGATTGGCTGGGTATCTTGAATTTGAATTGTTTTGAGATCTAGGTTTTGGTGTCTTGGGCTCTTGGCTTCGCCGGAGATCTTTTGGAGAGTTTTTCCTTCCTCTCGAATCGAAGGAAAGTTGTATCTTGCAAGTGCTTTTCATCCGTTATCGAAATAAAAGTGTTTGCATCGTTTTCCCACGCTTTCTTCTCAGATTTTTTCTTGTATTTTGGCTGTTTTTCTGCTGTGGACAGCAGTTTTTCCTTGGATCTACTTGATCTTGGTGAGAAACACTTGGAAATCCAAGTGTTTCCTATCAAATTGGTATCAGAGCTGTGATTCGGGGCCACCGGCGGCTGAAATTCTGAAATTTCAGCAAGTTCCTCGTCTCCGGAAGAAGTTTTCTGTGGATCCGTTGGAAGAACAATGGCCAGAAAGAAGGTGGATGTCTTGGAAGGTGAAGTCGGTCAATTAAAAACCGATTTGGAGGAAAGATTTTTTGATTTTCAAAATCAAATCACCACCAACAACGAAAGGTTGGAGGGAAAATTCACGGCCATGGAAGAAATGATGAAGAAATTATTGGAGATGAAGACTAATCCGACGACGTCGGAAGCAAGGGAGGCTACCGGAGACCACGGTGTAGGAGGAAATCCGAACCCGCGTGGGGGAAGGAGGAATCAGGATGTAGAGATCCTTGAGGGAGACGACGACATGCCACCTCTAGAGCCACTTTCTAGAGAGGAGATGAGCATGGGAAATCAACGTCGAGGTGCTGATTTTCAGCGTCAAGGTGTTGATTTTGAAGGCAGGAGGGGGGAATATGAGAGGAGTGCAGATTTTTGCAATAGAGGGGAAGAATATCAGCGTCGAGGTGCTGAATTTCAGCGTCGAGGTGCTGATGTTGAAAGGGGAAGAGAGGAATATGATAATGGACTCGGATACCAACGTCGGAGGGAGGACCGGGACACTTGGGGAGCACCTCCTCTTCGAGGCATGGGAGGTTATGGAGAGTACCGAGGTAACGGAAGGGATCCGAAGGTGAGGAAGTTGAAGATGCCCATCTTTGAGGGGGAAGATGGCCATGGCTGGATCTACAAGGTGGAACGGTATTTTGCAGTCAACGGATTGACAGAGGAGGAGAAGCTGACAGCGGCAGGACTGTGTCTAGAAGGGAAAGCACTGGCATGGTACCAGTGGCGGGACATGAGGCGACCTATTCGAAGCTGGAGAGAGTTCAAGGATTGCCTGCTAGAGCGTTTCCGAACCAGCAGCGGAGGGGATTTCTACGAGCAGTTCTTTGCGCTGACACAGGAAGGGACAGTAGCAGAGTTCCGAGACCGGTTTGAGTACCTAGCTAGCAGGTTGGATCGTCTTTCTGATACCGTGCTTGAGGGGAATTTCATGAAGGGGCTCAGACCAGAAATCAGAGCCGCTGTTAGAGTGATGAGACCACACGACCTGGGGGAGGCCATGGAGTTGGCACAGTTGGTCGAGGACCAGAAGCAGCTGGAGAGGGGGACTCGAGGCAGCAGTTCTGGGGGATCCCACAGGATGACGACCACATTTTTAGCTTCCAAGGGAGCTGCACCGGGAGGTACACGAGAAGTACCAAGGGAGAGGTCTGGAGGAGAAGGGCCTGGGGGAAATTTTAAAAAGCTTACTGATAAGGAAATGCAGGAGAAGAGGGCCAAAGGATTGTGCTTTAGATGTGATGAGAAGTACATGCCGGGACATAAGTGCAAGGACCGGACTCTTCAGGTTCTCCTTGTTTGCGAAGACGAGGAAGACGAAGAGGAAGGTGGGAGTAGGTCAGAAGTGGAAGAGGAGGAGAAGATGCACCTGGATGTGGCAGAAGTCTCCCTGAACTCTGTAGTGGGATTCACTTCGAGTCACACTATGAAAGTGAAAGGGGTGATAGCTGACCACGAGGTGGTGGTTCTGATAGATAGTGGGGCAACCCACAATTTCATTTCCACCCGGCTTGTTGAGTTGCTTGGTATGGCACTAGTGGATATCGGAGGCTATGGGGTGATGATGGGCACGGGGAAGGTGGAAATGGGGAGGGGAGTGTGTAGAGGAGTGGTGCTGACCATTCAGGAGATACAGGTGAGGGAGGATTTTCTTCCTTTAGAATTGGGAAGCACTGATGTGATTTTGGGAATGAAGTGGCTGCAGACTTTGGGGGAGACCAAGGTGAACTGGGGAGAACTGAGGATGGAGCTGATAGTGGGGGGGAGGAGAATGGTGATACAGGGAGATGTCGGCCTGTCTAGGACGGGGGTGTCTCTCAAGTCCATGATCCGAACCATCCAGGAGGTTGGGGGTGGATACTTGGTGGAGCTGCAACGATTGGATAAAGTTAGTGTGGGGGAAGAGGGAGACATTCCTCTTGAAGTGCAACCAGTCATACAACAATTCAGGGAGGTTTTTCAACCTCCACAGGGTTTGCCACCTCAGAGGGAGCTGGAGCACGCCATTATTTTGAAAGAAGGGGAGACACCGATCAGCGTTCGCCCTTACCGCTACCCCCAGATCCAAAAGGATGAGATAGAGAGGCTGATCCGGGAGATGTTGGAGGCAGGGATCATAAGGCCAAGTGTAAGCCCTTTCTCTAATCCAGTCCTCCTGGTCAAGAAGAAGGATGGGAGTTGGAGATTCTGTGTGGACTACAGGGCTCTGAATAAAGGCACTGTACCAGACAAGTTCCCAATTCCAGTGATTGATGAACTGTTGGATGAACTTTTTGGGGCAGTGGTGTTTTCCAAGCTAGACTTAAAATCCGGATACCACCAGATCAGAATGAAAGAGGCGGATGTTCCAAAGACAGCCTTCAGAACACATGAAGGGCATTATGAATTTCTGGTAATGCCCTTTGGTTTGACTAACGCTCCTGCTACATTTCAGTCTCTGATGAACAGGGTCTTCAGGGAGTACCTCAGGAAGTTCGTACTTGTGTTTTTCGATGATATATTGGTGTACAACAAAACTGAGGGGGAACACTTAGAACACTTGAAGGTGGTTTTGGGAGTATTGCAGGAACACCAGTTACAAGCCAACCTGAAGAAATGCAGTTTTGCCCAGACCAGTGTAGAGTACTTGGGGCACGTGGTGTCCCAGGAAGGAGTAGCAGCGGATCAGAATAAAATAGAAGCAATGCTGAAGTGGCCCATCCCTAGGAACCTAAAGGAGTTAAGGGGGTTCTTAGGGTTGACTGGATACTACAGAAGATTTGTGAAGGGATATAGTGCTATCGCATGGCCATTGACGGAGCAACTGAAGAAGGATGGATTTTCTTGGGGTGAAGCAGCAACGCAGGCATTTGAGAAACTGAAGGTAGCCATGACTACAGTCCCAGTCCTAGCACTTCCTGATTTCAGCCAAGTGTTTGTGGTAGAGAAAGATGCTTCAGGGTATGGGCTGGGGGCAGTGCTGATGCAGAACCACCGGCCAATAGCTTACTTCAATCAAGTACTGTCAGCCAGAGCAAGATTGAAGTCAGTATATGAGAGGGAGCTAATGGCCATCGTTTTGGCTATACAGAAATGGCGGCCGTACCTTTTGGGGAGACATTTCATTGTGAGGACTGATCAGAGAAGTTTGAAATACCTGCTAGAACAAAGAATGGTGACTGAGGAACATCAGAGATGGTTATCTAAACTACTAGGTTATGATTTTGAGATCCAATACAAGCCTGGTTTGGAAAATAAAGCAGCCGACGCCTTATCCAGATGTGTGGGGGAGCTTCAGGAATTAGCTCTGTCAGTTCCTTTAATGGTAGATTGGGGGTCCATCAAGGAAGAAAGTATGTTGAATGAAGAGTTGAGGAAGATCAGGGAGGATCTGGAGAAGGACAAGAGTAGTCATCCGGGCTACTGTATGGAGGGGGAGAGACTACTATATCAGGGGAGGTTTGTGATGCCACGGACTTCCATACACATTCCCCACTTGTTGCAAGAGTTTCATGGCAGTGCAATTGGGGGACATTCAGGGGTTCAGAAGACTTACAGGAGGCTAGCATCCGAGCTCTACTGGAAGGGGATGCATAAAGATGTGGAGGAGATGGTGGCCAGGTGTGAAGTATGTCAGAGAAACAAGTACATGGCCATGGCTCCGGGAGGCTTACTACAACCATTGACACTTCCAAACAGAGTTTGGGAGGAAGTATCCATGGATTTCATTGATGGCTTACCAAGGTCGGAGGGGTTCACAGTCATTATGGTGGTGGTTGACAGGCTTAGTAAGTATGCACATTTTGTTCTCCTAAGACACCCATACACCGCGGTGTCAGTGGCTGCAGCTTTTATCAGGGAGGTAGTGAGATTACATGGGGTGCCTGAATCGATTGTGTCGGATCGAGACAAAGTTTTCCTCAGCCAGTTCTGGAGGGAGCTGTTCAGGATGCAAGGCACAGTTCTAAAGAGAAGTACAGCCTATCACCCACAGACAGACGGACAAACGGAGGTGGTAAATCGAAGCTTGGAGACGTATTTGAGGTGCTTTGCCTCTGAAACCCCACGATTGTGGGCAAAGTGGTTGCCGTGGGCTGAGTATTGGTACAATACCTCATTCCACTCCGCTTCCCAGATGACCCCATTCAAGGTACTATATGGGAGGGACCCTCCGCACCTAGTGCACTACGGAAGAGAAAGCACACCAGTATCGTCTGTGGAGCAGTACCTAGAGGAACGAGACAAGATACTGGAGGAACTAAAGAGACATCTGCTGCGGGCACAACAAATCATGAAAAAACAGGCGGACTCACACAGGAGAGACATGCAGTTTGAAGTGGGGGAGAAGGTGTTCCTAAAACTACGACCCTACAGGCAGAGAACAGTGGCTAGAAGGCAGAACGAGAAATTGGCACCGAGGTACTTTGGCCCTTATGAAGTGTTGGATAAGATTGGAGCAGTGGCATACAGATTGAAGTTACCCCCCTCAGCCACTATACATCCAGTGTTCCATGTGTCTCAGCTGAGGAGAGCCATTGGGGAGCATGCAGTGAGTGCAGAACTACCAGCTACTATGACGGAGGATTTAGAAGTGGTTGTAGAACCACTAGAGCTTGCAGGAGTCCGACCAGATAAAATGGGCAACAAAGAAGTGCTGATCAAATGGAGAGGCCTCCCTGATTTCGACGCTACATGGGAGCCATTTGAAAGAGTGAAAGAGCAATTCCCCTCTTTTCACCTTGAGGACAAGGTGAGTTTTTGGGAGGGGAGTAATGTTACGCCTGGACCGGTCCCAGCTGGACCGGTCCGGTTCTACACCTGACGGCCCAAGGTCGGGCGGAACCAGGCGGAACGCGCAGGCGGAACGCGCAGGCGAAACGCGCGCGGAGCGGGGCCCAAACAGCGGCTAAAACGCACGGGGGAGGGAAATTTTTTGAATGAGAGGCTGTTTTAGGAAGTCCATTACTGTCCTTTATGATTAATTTGTATAATTAGGAGTTTTGGGGGGATTGGCTGGGTATCTTGAATTTGAATTGTTTTGAGATCTAGGTTTTGGTGTCTTGGGCTCTTGGCTTCGCCGGAGATCTTTTGGAGAGTTTTTCCTTCCTCTCGAATCGAAGGAAAGTTGTATCTTGCAAGTGCTTTTCATCCGTTATCGAAATAAAAGTGTTTGCATCGTTTTCCCACGCTTTCTTCTCAGATTTTTTCTTGTATTTTGGCTGTTTTTCTGCTGTGGACAGCAGTTTTTCCTTGGATCTACTTGATCTTGGTGAGAAACACTTGGAAATCCAAGTGTTTCCTATCAGTACCAAAAAAACCTTAGATTTTTTTTTTTTTTTAGTTATACAGCATTTGCAATTAATATGGTTCCTTATTAGAATACATTATTGCGATTTGCTTTATTCTGGTCTGGCTATTCCAAGCAAGAATGGTGGGAGGGACAATTTTTTAATACAATTTTAAGAAAAATTATGCATGTAAATTTTAAAGAATTCATAATATTATAAAAATTTGAAATTAAAAAAATAAAATTGTACTTATAAAAACATGCACTTAACAAAATTATATATTTAAATAAGTTAAAGCTCTCAAAAGAGTCTGAATATTAAGACAATTAATCACTAACAAACTATTGAAAAGTAGCTAAAGTATGAATATATGAAAATTTATGATAGTTTCTATAAGAATAAATATAGAAAACTAATTGATGTGTAATTAAGTTAAAAGTATTATTGAAAATATGTCAATATTTTAAAAAAATTATTTACTCTGACACAAATTGAATCTACTTTAGGCATGCATGCTTAAGTGTCTTTGTTCACATTCTAGTTTTATTTATATATATATATATATATATATATATATATATATATATATATAAACCATTTGATTCCCATGCATGTGCAGGGAGCTTGCTAGTACTATATTTATATTCATATTAAATTATAGTAGAAAAAAAACAAGGGTTTAGAAGGAATTAAACAAGATATAAGCATATTGATGAAGAGAAATCATTAAGTACCATGAACAAATATGAAAAAAGAAAAACTAAAATAAAACTTTAAAGTTTAAATAACTAAAGAAATATGTTGCAATTCTCAACCAACTATCTAAATTTAAAATAACTAAGTTAGGCCTCTTTCCATAGATTTGAGCCTGTGACAAGAGACATGGATCAATCCAATGACTTAATAAACCGGTAGGAGCTTATTGGAAAGAAAAGTGCGATTGGTGTGTGATTAGTGACCACAAAAGAAAATCATAAAAAAGAAAGAACAGTAAATAAAGGAAGGACAACATCAAAATTAAGTACAAGCAGGTAAAAATATGCTAGCATGACATGTAATTTGATCAATAAAATAAATAAATAAATATGTGGATAAAGTAAAAGATTTATACTACATTGATTTTAACTATGGTTAAGCAAGAAGTTGAACAAACATCAAGAAAATAGAGCATAAGTTGCTCTAAATTTACCACCGAGTGGGGGCGAGACAAAGGAAACAATATCTCCATGTGTCAATCTGACTTTAGAACTTCTTCTAAGCTTTACCCAGTTAACGTAAGTCCCATTGGTGCTGCCAAACCACTAAAAATCAGACAAGTGTGACACCATAAAGACCAATAACAAACACAAATTACTAGATTTTGGCAATTAACCTTGTGTCTCTCAAATACACTGCGAAGGGGGTGCTGGAATCTGCTTTTCCATCTGTATGAGTTTCTCTTTCTCTATAAATTTTGCAATGATTTGCACTAATAGAGATGGAATTGATCTGGAAACGATCTTCTACACAGCGGCCAATGCAATGCTCATCTTCAGTCAAAAGCATATTCACTCCCTTTAATTTTTCCCAACAGCAATGCAAATTTCACAAAAAAGGATCTTTTCAGTAAGAAAAACCAACAATGCAAGTAAACTTCACAGTAAAAGAGTATACACAATCAAAGAAGAATGCCATTCTTCTATTTGTTTTTATTCGGTTTGCTGCGTGAGATTGAAGGATGTGCATTAACACGCTGGTACTCTATCCTATATGGAATAGAAAAAATAAAGAAAGATCGCTACAAAACTATACTTTTTCTAAATTGATGTCAGAGAAAGAAAACTAAGCCATCTTTTTCTCTTCTAAATAGTGGAAAACCCCACATGTCAAACATTTATTATTTTACAACAAAATGTTAACCCAAAAAGCAGTCATCATAAGCTACATCGCTTAAAACACGGTCCACAGACCAATACTAATTGTGCCAGGAACAAAAATAACAATAATGGGGTTCACCGGTCTGAGAAGAAAGCTAATAACTTGATATTGCCAGAGTAAACAAAACTTAAAAACAAAAGGGAATGAAGTCAAGCATGAAATCATAAAAAATCCAAATTTCAAATTTCATAGACCAACCCTTTTCAACAATTCAACCTAAGACGTGAGTGACGCAGTGCAGTCAATGATATCCAATAATGGATAATCAATTAATTAATATACTTCCTCAGATTCAGCGAGTAAAATTTCTTAAACACGATTCCCACCATAAGACTAGGTTCAAAAACAACAGACATCCTTCCAATTCATCCAGATCATCGGCACGTTAGCACTTAGCAATAAACTACCCGCACTATTTAATGTTCTAAGTCCCAAAGAAACTAACTCAGGATAAAATAAAACTTTCAAAATTCATAGACCAACACTTTCCATCCTAAGACATAAGTGACACTGAGCACACACGATATACAATAATGGATAATCAAATAATCAATTCAATTCCTGCACTGAGCGAGTATACTTCAACTTCCGACCAGAAAAAATTAGGTTAGCAAACAACAGACTTTCTTCCAATTCATCAAGATCATTGACAGGCTAGCAATAAAATACCAGTTCCCATTAACCTTCCAAGTCCCTAAGAAGGACAACTCAGCATAAGCATTGATAGCCCTAGACCATACGAAGGAGAGCAACGGTGTGAGGCCTGGTTTTAAGGCGAGGGTTTTAGGGTTACGAACCGGTTTTGGTGGGAGAAGATTGGTGGCGAGCAATTAAAATGGATGAAAAGGAGAGACCTGAGGACGGAACCGAGCGTTCTTGGAGATGGCGGTAAGGACGGCCCAGACGCCGGGTTCGGGGTTGGGCAGAGGTTGATCGGAGATGACGCGGGCAACAGCCCTCATCTCTTCTTGGGGATTCGCAGTCGGTTTTGGGATCGGAGAGCTCGCCACGGATAACTCGCCATTGTTCGGCTCCAGGGCTCGATCGACAGGGATTTCAACCGCCATTGCCTGCCGCTCTCCTCTCTCCCGCGTTTAGAGCCCAGCCTGTGCAAACTGCTGTTTAATGCTGCCTCGAATATTGTCAGTTGCCACACCCACGATTAGTACCTGAATTACGGTTGATTTTTTTGTGTACATTTTTAAGTTTATAACCTTATATCATATTATTTATATATCTAATATTTAAAATTTTAGTATTTTATATCTATCTCTTATAAATTAAATATTAATATAAAAATAAAATATTAAAATTTATTAGATGATAAGAATAAAATATATAAATGACATATTTAATATCAAAATTATTTATGGATGATAAATAAAAATATTAAAAATTTAGATATTATATATATAAATAATATGATATAAAATCATTTGTGGGAGGTTGGGGGGCAAGGGAACAATTATTAGGTCAGGTGAGCAAACGTAGCTCCACGTTCGGACGTCAATAATATGTCGTCACGTGCTCTTACTCTTTACCACGCAGCCCGACGACTTGACCCGGGATTGCTATGTTCGCGTATTGCTCAGTATTGCTCTAGGTATTGCTCGGTATTGCTAGATATTGCTTATCAATAATGAAAAATATCACTCTGTGAAGACCAATACCGAGCAATACCGAGAAATACCGGTATTGCTCGGTATTGGTCTTCACAGAATGGTATTTCTCGTTATTACCGAGCAAAATCGACCAATACCGAGCAAATACCGAGCCATACTTAGCAACACGCGAACATAGCAATCCCGGCTTCCTTCCAGGTCGGGGTTGTCGGGTCGCGCGGTAAATAGTGAGAACACGTGACACTATTTAACTGGCGTCCGAACTCAGAGCTACGTCAGGTGATCGGACCGAATAAAAGTTCAGGGCAAGGGTGGCACATGCTTTCCCTAAGGTTGGCTAGTTCTTCGCAATGGCGATTAGCTTGCAGTTCAAGGAATTTTAATACCATTTGTTTAGATGACTTCTAGAACACTTTTGAAGCATTTGTCTGGTTTGATTAATGCATAAAATTAGCAAACTAGAAACTTGTTGATGGCAAGCAATGAATCAATTGAAATAGCTTAGTAAATTTTCTATGCAAATGAGTCCAAATTTATTTATAATCAAGTTTTGATTCTGAATTTAGCATCAATAGATGGCTAAAATTTCTTGAACTATGAGCATATTTATTATAAAATTGATTGGCTACCTTTTCGTTCCAAATCTATTTTCTTTGTTGATTTTATATTTAATATTCTTCCTTCTTGAATAATATTCGAAAAATAAAAATAAAAATTGTTCGTACTAGTCCCAAACCTGAATGTAAAAAGTTGAGGGAAATTTAAAAAAAAAAAAATAATTTATGCCCCTAAATACATTTTCTTGCTATATACATGTAAATCCTCTTTTTTTTAGTACTTTATTTTACTGTTACTTTATAAGATTTATAAAAATGAGTTGAAAACCTTAACCTGAACCCGATCCGGTTCAGGTTCGGGTCAACACGAACCCGAAATTTTTGGATCGGATTCGAGTCGTGTTTTTGAGTCACGTCCAATATTGACAACCCTACTTTATCGGATAGTTCATATTGATTCAATTGATAATATATAATGTCAAAATTAGTAGATCTTGGACTAATTGGCTTTTTCTCATTGATATGCTCAATTTGATTATGAGCATGCAAAATTTGAAAACCATTTGATGATCCAAAAAATATTTTAAAATATTTAATTATATTTCAAGTGTTTGATCTGGACTACTTGTGGGTTACTTTCATCAATAATTCATAACGATTACCAGTTGATTAAAATATTGTTATCTTTTTTTTTTTTTGGTTAAAGCAATTTTAAAGAAAACAAGGTAGTCGACGGTCAATGGAAAACAATTTTTAAATAAATTAAAGAGAGATTTAAAAACACACCATAAATTTTAAATTATTTACATATCCAGTAATTAAAAATTATTTAATTGTTTAAATAATATATTAATATCCAAATAGCATAAAAATATCATTAAAATTAATTTAACTAAAATAAATTATATATTTTCATACATAATTTGTCCTGATTTTTTAGGCTTCGTTTGGAACGATTTTTTTATTGCTAGAAAGTTGCTTTAAAAAACAGGAAGAAAGCTGTGCCAAACGAAACCTTAGTCTTCTAAGACTCTTTAAGCAAGTTATTACAGAAATCATAGAATTGATGACAGAAACGGCAAGAATAAAGAGAAAATGGATAAAAATAAACGAAAGTACTGTAGCAGGAGAAGAAATTTATCATGGCAGGCAAATATTAGCACAAAACCACGTACAAAGACATTAAAAACAAGCTAAAAATGACTCATCTTGATCCTCATTTTCCACTATTTGGGTTTGATTTTGTGCAGAGAATCCTCCTTCCCTTGGCTCTCCTGCGCTGGAGAACTGCTCTCCCACCAGTTGTCCTCATTCTTCTTCGGAATCCATGCGTACGAGCCAGTGATTTCCGAGACCTTGATCTCTTTGTCATGCAGAGAACAGCTTTCCCAGCTCTTACAACGAGACCTTGCCGTTTGTTCTGCTTTGCAACTCTATTGGGAACCAAATCAAGTCCTAAAGACAAACCTGAAATCCTCAACCGACCGTTAGAATGTAAGAAAATAGTTCATGCACATCACTACAATTTCTTCCGCTAACTGAGATGAAAAGTTACAGCAGAAAAGGAATGTGGCTACCAATACCAGATATTCTGACATTTGGAACGATAGAAAGAGCTGGTTGTTTTTTATTGAAGTGCTATAAACTTATTGGAAATCACTTTTCAAGAAGTTATGGGGGTTGTTTGGAAAATAGTTCTATGAAATGTTATGGCTGATTGATTGTTTCAAAGATGACTAGGCCATGCAGGCACAATTTCGTATTAAATAAGCTCCACTCATATTGGTTCTTGAAATGAATGGAAGCAAATGATATATGATCACTAGGGATGAAGTTATAACATCTTATTGATGTAAAACTTGAAGGAACTTAAAAGAACTATCAATATATGGTTCGTTTGTGACGGCTTTTTTACTACTTCTTAAAACAATTTTCTAGTATAAAGTTTGTAACTTTTAAACTAGAAAGCAGTTTTAAGAAGCAATAAAAAAGCCGTCTCAAACGAAGCCATACAGTATTAACTATATGATCAATAGACAAATAGCAATTACAAACATACATTTCATTATCATAATTACTCAACTATTGTTTTGCATTTTTACAAGTACAAATAGAGAAGGAATTAAACGATGTTTGCACTAAAACTAAAGTTTAGTATAGCATTATTACAAATATTCTTAAACAAATATATATTTTGTTTATATACTTTAAAACAAATCATATGTTTTTTTCTTGTCAGAGAGGCATTATTCTACAAAACTACAATAGATATTTATAACAGTATAAGAATAAGAACAAATTTTAATGTACATGCATAATAGAAAAGTTATGTAGCATAGATTAATAAAGAAAATATAACTTTGTATGATTATGACTTCAAGGCTGATAATTTAATTTTATTCTAAAAAAAATACAAATAGACAAGCCTCAGGCCAAGCTTAGGCTTTGCCCTGCAAAATCAGAATCAATTTGGTATCAAACTTCCGAGTGAGGGAGTTGTAATTCCATTCATCACTATCATTAGCCTTATCCTACCCTGAATGAAACAACACTGGAAAATATTGGTTTAACAGAAGTTATAATATTAGTTGCTAACACTTGCTCGATCCATTGTTTCATGCAATGTCAACAGTAGCTTTCTGTCAAAAAGTTAGGAAAAAAAAATCAAGGCACAAAAAAATAAAGATAAAAAAGGATTCAAAAACAAAAGTGATGCTGTCACTATTTCAATCTGAACTGTATCTCTTTACCTCTTATGAGCACCTACAGGCTACATCATATATGCATACGCTCACACAGCTTCTATGCCCTCTCCCTATTGCTCACCTTCAATAATTCATATCGACACAACTAGTGTAAGTGTTGATGATTTTGATATTCACATAAAAAATATAGCACACCTGCATGCCACTCAATCTGACACTAATGAAAGTTCTAGCAACTAAAATGCCTTTGATGGCGGAACTAAAATGACTTCAATGGTGCAACCAAAAAACTCTCTCATAAGGGTTGTAATCCTTGGAATAGGAGTGATATTGAGCTAAGTTTAAGTTGATCAACCCAAATTCAAAATCAAATCAATTCAAATTCGATTTAAGTTTCACTTTGAGTTAATTTTCAAGTTGATTCAACTCAAGGCTATTAAACAAATATATTCAACTTTATCTGCATATATATATATATATATATATATCTTATAATTCTATTTAACAAATTTCTATTTAACAAACATAATCAACTTTGTATGCACATATATAAGATTTGTATCATATATACAAACACCCACACAAATTTTTATGCATATACATAATTAACTATGTAGAAATGAAAGAGGAAGAATCCTCACACAGGCTCGTAAAAGAAAAGCATTTTAATATCTTGGTGAGCACACATCAGCTAGATGAGCTTCATTGTCTCTAAAATTCTTGTTGCGAGAAAATGCCCCTTTATTAAGAATGTTTTGATCTTCCAATCAAATGTGGAGCTACGCTATACTACTTTTAAGATCCATCTTGGACCATCATGCGCAAATGAAGATGAATGAGTAAATGGACATTTGAACTCTAAGATAAGGATTGGAGGCAATTTTAGCCAAACAACTGTATTTAGGTTGATGCTCAGAGATCAACCTTGATGGTGATTTGAATTGTACGTCGGTTTGGCCCGTAAGCCTCATGATTGGTGTCAATGAGATGTGCTTCATCAATGTCAATGTGTGAGTAGATACAAATCTTAACGTGATCAAGTAGTGCGGGAGCTATTTTTTAGTGTCATAATGAGTACCCCCAATTTTTAGATATAAAAAGTACAAAAAAGCTTCATTACTAAGTATAATAAATGACATTTTTTATTAAATTTAAATGAGAATTTGACTCTTAATAAGATAAAATAGAGAAAAAGGATTCATGTAGCCGACCCAACGTAATGGGATAAATGTATGATATGGTTTTTATTGTTGTTTTGCATGATTATAACTAGAACTCCTAGTAACCCAAAAAATAACCTAAATGCAGGAAAATGGCCATATATATTGAAGCAACCTTTGTGTGGTGCCTGAAACAATTTCCAAAGCAAATGTTAACAGTGGATTGATACTTTCATGATCAACAATTGATTCGATTGAAGCCAGTTTGGCAAAAGGGTATACCACAAGTGGCTTACAAATGGATGTTATGTGTACCATCTCTTGTATGTTGATAACATGTGGATTCCATGTCTTGTATGTTGATAACATGTGGATTCTGGTCAGTGACATATCATAGGTTTAGACTTTGAAAGCTGATTTTAGCATTAAAATTCAAGTTAAAAGATCTTGGAGCGAGAAGGTAGATATCAAGGATAGAGATTGTATGAGATAGAAAGGAATTCATTTTTCTTTAATTCAATAGAAATATGTTAAGAAGGTTTTGCTTGCAAGCAACAAAGCCTATCAATTTTCTCTATGCTAGTCATTTGTTGGTTGTCAACAGCTTCTCCTCCTTTGTCTACAATAAAAGCATCTGACTAGAGTATATTATGCATGTGCAACCAGAAGCA
This sequence comes from Dendrobium huoshanense, assembly GCA_016618105.1. NCBI lineage: Eukaryota > Viridiplantae > Streptophyta > Magnoliopsida > Asparagales > Orchidaceae > Dendrobium > Dendrobium huoshanense. The sequence continues at coordinate 41,266,510 of CM028355.1, forward strand.
TTATGAAACCTATAGTGAACAACTTTCATCAACAGGTACATGGAAAGCATAGCAAGGCACATGTGAAAGAAGTGAAATAGATTTTGAACAATTAACAAGGAAACACATTATTGTTTGATGAGTGGTAGGGGCAAATTTTTTTAAAGTGATGATATTTTCTGGTTCTGATTAGGTCAGAGACCTTGATAAATATAAGTCATAAAACGAACAGATCTTCACTTTCACAAGGGATGCCTTAAGTATCAAGCAAAACAAAAACAGAAAAGGAGTTCCATAAATTGAAAGGTTTCCTTTAGCTTGCAGTAGTTTTTTTTTCCCATAAAGAAAGTAAATGATAATGATTGAAGCTGACAAAAAGGAAATTAGATTAATAGGTTTGCATGGCTGGAAGATTGGATTTAGACTAAGATTGTTCAGTGGTTTAAGGAGATAACTAAAGCGTTATTCACCTAGCCCAAGATCAAATATATCATGAGAGAACCAAACATATTGACTTATGGTGTCATTTCATCAAAGAAAAAGTTTAAGATGATAAAATTTAAGTTCAAAGGTTTGTTATGGCAGAAATTTTACTGACACGTTTATAAATATGATTCTAATCCACATGTTCATTCCATTCCTAAACATTGTTAGTATTTGCAATTTCTGATGACCCATAAGGTTTTAAATGATGCGAAGGCTATGCTGAGTTGCTGACCAACGCATTGATTATGGTAATTGACTTTGCTTTTATTTGAAAGGGAGGATATTACAGAAGTGGAGAAATTATAAGGGTTATATCAAGCACCAAGGTGTAAAAGTGGAAGTAAAAATTTAAGAGAGCAATGGGCGTGGCTTATCATTTTTATCTATGATTTCCATTGGTTATTTACTGGGAGAGAAAAGCAAATAAAAAATGATTAGCAATCATTCTTTACCCTAATTTGTTTTCTATCCATTTTATTAGTGTTTTTTTATATGCCTCCACATTCCCCTTATACATGGGCCAGTTCATTGGTCAGGCTAGATAAGTTCTACTGTTCTCTTACTGATTATTAATAATTTTGTGCCAGCATAACTTCTCCTAGACAAGAGAAATTATTAGGTGTGGACACTGACGGAGAGAGCCGTCCAATTTTTTCTGTCTACAGTAAAAACACAGTCAAAGCGCAGCTTCTACAATAACTGAGTTCGCACCTAATAATTTGCCCCTAGACAGACCCTATCTTTCTTTGTGCAACCAAGAAGCATTTGGGCTGCTTATCCTAACAGCATGGCATTATATAAGAAATGAACTAAAAGCGTGAATTCTGAATAGCTGACATGAATATTAACGAGTGAATTTCCAAGGAATTTCAGAAAAAACTTCCCGTAGAGCACATACTACAATGACCTAAGTTATGCCGCATCTGAAGCACAGAATTTACCACAGAGTGAAAAATCAATACGCTTATAGGTCAAATTTATCATTAAGTGCATCAGTTGAGATGAACTCCAAGGTGTTGCCAAAGAAAAAGAGTCGTCTTCTATATCCATTTCAAAGAAAGCAGTAAAAACCTAAAGAAAATCCGGAAATTTCTTTTTCTTTTCAAAATCACTATCTTGAAGAATGCGAAACCGAAATAAACAATCAGATGATATTATCTAACAGCGAACATTAACTTAATGGAACGAAAGATGACATAATTATCAGACAAGTTGAAGAAGCTTTTGAATAATGGAGCAAAAAAAGGTTTGATTAGAAGCGTACCAGAGAATGAAGATGAGGGGAAAGACAATGACGCTGATGGAAGCCCGAGGAAAGATGTGCGAAGAAGTGAGGATGTACGCACAGGTGCCATTGAGACGCCAAGATGGCTTCTTTTATCTATACTAAGGCTGTTTCCAGCAAGAAATGAGAGGGAAGCAATTGGAGCCAGCGAAAGCGCCATGGCCCTTTCCGTTCGCCTTTCTTCCTTCCTAAAAGCGTCTTCCTGGCCACGGGACGCAGTCACGCAGTAGATCAGTAGCGAAATTGCGAGATAAGGTAGCCCGTGTCTGGATCAAGCGCGCAACCACCAGAGAGATAGTACAGACCTTTTATTAAAAGCTATATATATCCCTTAATATTAAAAATTTGGGATTTTTACATATATGTCACTTTATTACACCTATATTACATATTTAATACTCAAAACTTAAATATTATATTTTTATCATCCAAATAATAATTTAACAACAAAAATACCACTCCTCTCTACCAACCCTCACGGTGTTGCTTCCTGTAGCAATCCCTAACCACACCAACTGCTTGCCAGCTCTTCCCGCAAAATGCGTGCTCTTCCGACGATCACTTAGCCTTTTCATTTTTACTGGTGAAAGCTGCAGTTTCTCTTCTATCTTCCTAAACAAGAGTAATTTATATGTAGAGTTTTCTGTTTAGAAGTAAAACTACAGGTAAGCATAGCTTAAACTTTCAAAATCTGTTTCGTTTGAAGCTTTCAAAATCTGTTTGGTTTGAAGCTACAAAATTGCTCCTTAACTAAGGGTATTTATCTGAAGTTAGTCACGATCAAAATTATTTCGAAGAACACTCAAATATGATTTGAATAAAATTCTGTTGCGATAGGAATCATGTTCAACAAAAATTCAAAATTTATTGCAATCATATTCGAATCTTGAACATGATTCAAATAAAGTTTGAATAGGACTCCATAAGGAGTTGAATAAGACTTTTGCATGATTTGTGTAAATTCGAATAATCTTCGAACATAATTCAAATAAGATTTGAACAATTATCATCCATAGGATTTGAATATGATTCTAATATGGTAGATGTAACAAAGTACGTCTAATAACTTGAATAGTTCTAAAAACTCAAAATACCAATATGAAACACAAGTTTCAAACATAATTTTCTATTAATTCATTAATGAATGTATATTTTTCAATAAAATTTCCCCCAATTTTCTCTATTATTATATTTATTTCAGCATCCTATAACTTTGATCCATCTACATGATCATATTATGTATATAGAAAATTGAAATTGGAGAGGTAGTTCAAACATGGTTTGAACAAGATTCAAAATTATTATTTCAACATCATATATTGTTTGATTCTTTTTTGGGGGACATTTAGACCAATTAAGACAAACACATACACACATCACATACGCAAGACTCAGACTCAAGACCTTTTGATTGATAGTCAAAGCTTTCAACCAACATACCAAGGTGACACTACAGGAAAACAGCTCATTTCCGACATAAGTTCCGGCGGAAAAAAATTCGTCGCAAATTCCGGCGGATTTTCCGGCGGATTTCCGACAGTTTTTTTTTCAACAAAATCCCGACAAATTTTTTGACTGGTTTTCCGACGTATTTTTCCCGAATACATTTCCGGCGGAATTTCCGGCTGATTTCCGACTGAAATTAAAAATTTAATATTTTTCATTTTAAAATATAACTTAAATTATTTAATTGTTTAAAAACGCGGGCAGCCGTGGAGCGCGGGCTGTGTTCACCGGGTTGGCTTGTTCGGGCGGGGTGAAGTCAGTCCGGCGGGCTGTGTCCACGGGACAACGGGCGGTGTGGGCAGCCGTGGAGCGCGGCGGATAGGGAGCTGCCGGGGCGCATAATTTTTTTTTTTTTCTTGGCATTCCGGCGTATATAAATTTCGACGGAAATATTTTTCCGGCGAACATTCCGTCGGAATTTCGCCGGAAATGTTTCCGGCGAATTATTTTACGCCGGAAGTCATTTAACGACGCGCGTGAAACCGGCGAAAATATTTCTAAATTAAATTTAGATCATGTGGCATATAATGTTATATATATATATATATATATATATATATATATATATATATATATATATATATATATATATATATTGGAGTATAAAAGATTATGATAAAATTACCTAAATGTGCTATTTAAAATTAGAATTAATTCTTACTATTCTCATGACTTCATATATTTAGTAGATATGCAATCTATTTGTAGCACAATAATAAAATTAGTCTTATGTTTTACATTTTAACTCCTAAAATTTTATTAAACTTTTAGGCTTCATTTGGAACTGTTTTTTTATTGCTTTTTATGACAGTTTTTTCGTACAAAAAGTTTTTGTACTAGAAAATTGTTTTAGAAAACAATAACAAAGATATTTCAAATGAAGCATTAGAATATGCCTTTTTTTAGAATACATTTATGCTTAAATGAGTCAAATGGAGAGTTTTAACATTTATGAAAAGCATAAGCAGAGGAATAACTCTGATTTGGAGATTTTGCATTAAATATGATGATTTGTCACCTTTTGATTGAAGTAAAAGATTATTTTTCTAGATTATAAATTTAGCCACACACAACAATTTATTGTTGGCCATTATCTAAAAAAAGATTAGGAATTAAGGTTGATGAAAACACATTATATGCTTGAATTTTTTTTTTACAACAAGTTCACAAAAATGTTGCTTTCCACGCAAAAGTTTTACAACCATCTTTACAAAAAATACAGCCATCCAAAACAGACCATAAATCTTTATCATCTCCAGATTATTTGGAAATTAGTAAATCTCACAACGAGCATAGCCAATCTAATATGGTTGTTTAGTTGGCTGAAAAAAAAAATATATAGAATGCAATGTAAAAGGCAAGCAATGTAAAATGAATACTTTGGAGTTATTTGGATGAGTGTAAAGTAAATGCAAGTGATTATTATTTTTATTTGATTTTAAGTTCGGCGGTGGTGGCCGGCAATGAGTGTTGGCAGACGGCGATGGTGGTGGTTGGCTGCAATGGCGAAGGCAGGTGGCGGCTAGTGACAAAGGTCAAGTTTGCTTGTGATTGAAACGATTTTCACTCAATATTGTGCTAGTTTAGTTTACCTTAAAATAAACTAAAATAATTTACACTACATTTACTTTGCATTCATTTTTCTTCAAGCGAATTATTTGTATTGATTTCAAACCACTCTTAATTTGAGTTTAATATTTGTTAATTAATAAAATTTTAGCTCGAGTTTAACTCAATTCTACAAATTCAAGCTGACTTATTTATTATGAAAAACTAAATACTCTTCTAATAAAATAATAAATAATGACATGAAATAATAGAAATATATAATAATTTTTTTCCTTCAGTATATATTCTAATATAATTTTTAATTAAATTTTAAATTAAAAAACTTTAAATGAGCCTTAATAAACTCTGCTTATTATCTCGTCAGCCCACCCGAGTCGAACCCAAATAGACCCACTGAGTAGGCTTCACTACCCTTAAACTAAGCCAGTAAAGCTGAGCACTATTTTGCTCTCCCTTCTCAGCGATCCACGGCCAAGCTAACGGGTTTAGCCTAACAAATTATGCAAAGCTTACGACTTCAGCAAGCACAAATATAATTTCTATTTATGAAACAAACAAACAAAATATTCAAGACAAAAGAGTTGGGAATCGGGAGTTAAATTCAGATAAACTCCATACAGATCGCTCCCTTATGCAGCAAATGGCAACAATCGAAAGAACACAAATCCCAATTACAAAATCAGCCCGACATCCACTTGCGACCTCAACAGCAAATAAAAAAGTTCAGATTTTTGCCAGAGAAATGCTTATGGTAGCTCTGACCCATTCATGGCGCATCAAGCAATGCTCAGATAGGCAGTGCTAGCACTCCACACAAGCACAAGCAGCACGGCGTAAGCCAGGCGGGAGATCCGACCCACGAGACCACTCGTCGGCTCCGATGTCGTAGATGAGAAGTGCCGCCTCCACGCCCCTCGACCTTCTGCCCAGATCTCCCCCATGGCTCGCGGAGGCGTGGACGAGCGCCGCCAGCTTCGCATCGCCAATACTCGTACACGAGAAATGCACTGCGCCGCCGAGCCGGAGTTGGCAGGTCAAAGGAGGCGGTTCAAGTCGCGTCCAATCCCCTCCTCGCCGGCCCTTCCCGTCCCACCGCCAGAACGAAAGCTCCACAGCGTGGCTGGCGAGGACGTAGACGTGCGCCCCCGCCCCGCACGCCCCCACTACGCAGCCACCGCCCGGCACCACCGCTCGCACCCGCAGCCACATCCCGGCCCTCACGTGGTAAGCGTCCATCGAGCCCGCACACGTGCGTGCGCCCCGAGACTCTTCCTCTTCCTCCATCCGGCTTCCCACACGTAGACCCCCAATCACATAGAAAATCTCACCGGCGGCAGCCCCGACACAGCCGTAGCGCCGTCTTGGAGCCTCCGCAACCACCCGCCACTCATCCACGTCCGGATTATACTCTTCCACGGCGGATGTGCGGGTAGCGCCTCCCGATACATAGATCCGACAGCCGATCACAGCCGCCGCGAACTTCTTGCGAGGGAAGATGGTCGGTGCACGGAAGGTGACGGCGCCGGTCAAAGAGTCGTATCGCAGAGTAGCTCCTCGACCGATAATGTATATGGCACGGCCCATGGCAGCGAGGCGTGGTTGGGAGAAGGCGCCTGCGGCGAGGTCAGGAGAAAATGAAATGGGGGTGGCGAAGGGATTCCAGGAGGGATCGAGGTGGGCGGGAAAGGGGACGGGGAGGGCGGCAGAAGTGATGAAGCCGAGATCAGAAACGCAAATGGCGAATAGGGTGCGGCGTAATCGGCCACGGGAACGGCGGAGATCATGGAAAGCCGGGTTTTCAAGAAGGAGCGCGAAGCGACGGCACACAAGGGATAGGGAGGGGAGGGAAGAGAGAGGAACCCTGGAGAGGCACTCGAAGAGGAGATCGTCGGGGAGGGTGAAGATAGGGGCATACAGACAGGTAGCGTCGGAGGAAATGAATTCATTATGGTGGCGGTGGTTGGCCACCGGCGATCGGGCTATTTCCCGGCAGGAATCGGCTATGCATGACTTGACCAGCCAAGAGAAGCCGCGAGACTCGCCCATTGCGAGATCGAGAATATCGGGAGTGGATTGGCGAGTGGGGGAAGAAGACGAAAAAAAGCACTAAAGCAGCAAGTGCTTTCTCTTTTGACCACGATTCCTTAAGAAAGAGTTAGCGCACCGCTGATTTGACCAATAAAAAGGACCAACGCAAGGGAACTGAATAGCGCCGTACAAGTTCTCACCTTGTGAAGCGCAAGAGCCACAGGACAGCGCTTTTTCCGGCTCGTTGGCGTTCGTGTTTTGTCGTCAGGTTGCAGGTTACAACGGCGAACTGGCTAAGCACGACTTGCCTGCCCCAACCTGCTGTTTGGCTCTGTTAAAGCACTCAATTGTAAATATATGACTCGCCATTTTGGTTTGAATTTTTTTCTGCATTTTGAAGAACGGGATTCATATTTCTTCCTTATCTAATCCATGGTTCTTAGCCACACACTCCATCTTTGAGCATGATAGCTGTCATAACTTTGATCAGCCCAAACCAGATCGTATTTAGGGGCTGTTTGGTTGCCTGCAAAAGAAATGCAGTGTAAAGTAAATGCAATGTAAAGTAAATGTAATGCATTCTGAATACTTTAAGCCTGTTTGGTTGTCTGCAAAATAAACGCAGGAGAATTGTTTCCCTTGTTTGATTAGGTATATCCAGAGTAAAGTAAAATCATTTTTTTTAATAATTTATTTTGGTATTAAAATAATTACTGATACGGCATCACAAAATTAGCTTGATCGGGCACGAATCTCGAGGCGAAAGCTAGTTGGAAACTTCAAAAATTAATTCCGAGAGCACCCCAACTCCGATTTCAGCAAGCTTATAGTCGAACTGAGCGTCTCGGAAATACGAACTCAACGACACCAAGATCAACCCAATCCGAGCCCAAATGGGTCCAAATCATGGATCCAAAGTGCTGTTGGAAGGTTCAAACCGCAATTTGAGTTACCAAACGGACTCCGATTTTGACGAGCTTATACTCGAATCGAAGGGCTCGACGAGACAAATCCAACGAGCCTAAGATCACAAAATTCTGACATCACTAAGGCCTTCAAATGTCCAATGAACGGTGCATGATCGTAAGATTCAATATCGGCCGTCCATTGGACCACTCCCTATTCGCCCCTGATCTCACGCCTATTTACGGGGTCATGCCACTCCAGAAAATCTATAAATAAAGCCCTCATTCTTCACAATAGGGGACTCAAGCAAGAAGAGAAGGAAGAGGATAAGGAAGGAGCTCCTCCTCAGCAGCCGCCGGACCACCGCCGGACCACCGCAGGACCTCGTCGGACCACCGCCGGACCACCGCAGGAACCTCGTCGGACCACCGCCGGACCACCGCAGGAACCTCGCCGGACCACCGCAGAACCTCGCCGGACCACCACCTTAAGGCTTGACGTTTAGCCCCTACGTCCTACTGAAGACCCGACGTCCTGCCAAAGACCCGACGTCCTGCTTAAGGCCAGACGTTCAGTCCCTACGTCCCGCTGAAGATCCGACATCCTGCTTAAGGCCCGACGTTCGGTCCCTACATCCTGCTGAAGACCCGACGTCCTGCTTAAGGCCCGACGTTCAGTCCCTACGTCCTGCTGAAGACTCAGCGTCCCACTTAAGGCCTGATGTTTAGTCCCTACGTCCCATTAAAGACCCAACATCCTGCTTAAGGCCCGATGTTCATACCCGACGTCCTACCCAAGGCCAGACCATCAACACCCGATCTTCCAAGTGACTCTGGGTCTAACACCTGACTCCTTGTCTCCTAACGCCTACGGTCCTTCTGACCTCTGTCGCCTACTATGGTCCTTCCGACCTCCATAAACGAACAACGATCTTTCTATCCCCGGTCTCCTGCCGACTACGGTCCTTCCGACCAGACAAACATGTATATGTAATTCCTACTATGTAATGCAATCTATATGATGTACATTTGCTACATCAATCCAAGGCCTTCTCCCAATGAAGAGCCTCATTTGTAATCGACTACAAATATTAGTGGATTCATTCAAACTGGGCCAGGCCCCGTGGTTTTTCCCCCTTTTCAAGGGTTTCCACGTAAAAAACTCTGGTGTCTCTTATGAATGCTACACCCCCTCACTTATCTGATTGTGTGCTGGATCTTCGTACAACGCTAAGACGTTAAACTATATATTTCTCTACCGCCGCGAATATTCCAGGACACAACAATTATATTTATAAAAAGTGTATTTATAATAATTAGTATTATTTGGTGTTATAAATTTTTTTTATTTAATTCAATTTATTTAAACCTAAATCGAATTAAGTTAAGAGGTACTTCAATCAATTTAAAATAGACAAGAAGCAGTGAGGCACACGATTAATTCAATTAGTGAACAGCTGAGAGAGAGGATTAATCTTTCTAATTTATGGTTTTGTCTTCTTTTTTTAATTTATTAGCAATAGCTTCAACTTTATGGGCAACATATCACCAGTCTCTTCCTCTCGAATTGAAAAATATTGTATCGTTTGCTGTTTTTATTCATTCACTAGAGGATTACAGGTTATTTGCTTGGTTTAAATATCCCAAAAAAAAAAAAAAAAACTGTGAGAATTGCTGTTAAATTTTTATAATAAGCATTAGTTAAAATGAATAATTTCGCTGATTTTTATAAGCATAACTAACTAATTGGTGAAGTAATCATACTACTAATCAGAATGCTAATTAAATAAACAAATATTGTTAATTAATCCAGCAAAAGATGAATTTGTTAAATCTCCACATAGACTTTCAGTCAAATTGTGAAATCTCTAAATTCAGTCAAGATGTTATAAATCCAGATGGCAATATCTAGCTATTTCATTGAAATTTAATGATCAAATGCTCATTAATCCTGAAATCCTTGTTAGCAATCAGCTATTAATAATCTCACAAACAGTTACTTTCAGTCAAATTGTGAAATCTCTAAATTCAGCTATCAATACAATGACGAGGGGAAGTGAAGCTCCCTCCGGTAATTAATCAGAGGTCGGGGCCCATTCAGAAGTGAAATTGGTGGCGAAGCTTGGTTCGTCACTGCGATAATCAGAGGAGTTCTGAACAAGAGGAAGATCCTTGGCTTCTTCCTCGATATCTTCATCGAGGTCGCTGGTGGACAGGTTGATGCAGGAGAAGCGTTCGAGAGAGGCAAAGAAAGCGGATGAGATGCTCGAGACGACCCACGTCGCCATGCTTTCGAGCTTCTCGTATGATGTGTCGCCACCGTTCTCCACTACAGGGTTAGAGCTCTCCATGGAGGTCGCCGCCGGGATCGAAATCGTCTACAAGATTAGATAGAAAAAGATGCGGCAAAGAGAGCAAAGCAAAGCGAACCCCAGCGACATAAATGGCCAACGACGGTAAAAATGACATGAATGGTCCGAACTCATCCAACCCAGGAAGCCGACCTGGGGTTCGCCTTTCATCTTCTCCTTTTCGTCGTTGCTGTTCGTTTTCGTTGATTCGCAGGGTGTGCATAGATTGCACCGTCGCTTCTCGGCTTCCTTGTCATCGTTCGACTTCGTTCATTCGTTCGAGAGCGATAGACCGCACAGATCGCTCCTTCCTTTTCTTCGTTGCTATTCGACTTCGGCTCCCTCTTGGCTGTTCGACTTCGCTCTTCGCAATCTTCTCAGAAGGGATGGCACGAGGCTCGTTCTCCAGCGAAGAATTTCAAACCCGCTCGTTTTGAGCGGCTTTTGAAGTCGCGGGATCCGCCTCCGATAATACACGACTAATACTTCAGTGGTTTTTCTTTTGTTCCGCTTAAAATTAACCAAACAGCGGAATTTAGTAAATACGTGTATTTCTTTTACTTTACCCTCCTAATTCAGGCAACCAAACAACCCCAGATGAAATGGAACTCTGATAGGATCAAATTTGATGTTTCTTTCTCATCTACTCAAATGATTTCGGGGTTGGTTTTAGCTCCTCTCTCTGACATTTCAAATGTCTATCATATATGCGACTAAGGATTTATTTGGGACGGCTTTTGCATTGCTTCTTAAAACAGCTTTTTAGTACAAAATTTTTAATTTTTGTATTAAAAAGCTGCTTTAAGAAGCAGTACAAAAAGCCAGTCCCAAATGGAGCCTAACTCAGCTGCCGACCATAGATCTCTAAGGGCATCTCCAACCGAACGCCAAACGAGCGTTTGACGTCATTCCTTTGCTCCAGCCGAACGCCAAAAAATCCTCCATTTGCTTGCGGGTGAACAGTGCAACGCCAATATTGGCGTTGCACTGTTCACCCACGCCATTTTTCTCTGTCAACCGGAAAAATGCGGGAAAGGAGAAGGGTCGTTACCTTGGCGCAGAAGCAAAAAAATGGCGTTGGATTGGAGCAGCACCACGCCATTTTTGCTTTTTGCGCTATTTTGACGTGAAAAATAGAGTTCTCGGTTGGAGATGACCTAAGGGTCAATTGAGGGAAGATAAACCCTATTCCACTGTGCCTTGGGGACTTTAATTGTTGTAGGCATCACACTCATAAAGGTTGAGGTGATGCCCTCACTGACATGATGTCATTTTTGACATTGGTCTCAAGGACTCTGGCATTGGTGGGAAATTTTTTTGCTTAGTTTAATCAATGAGAACCCTATACACCTCAAGTTGGACTAGTTTCTCGAGATTGTTTCTCCAACTCTTTATATAGAATCATGCTTCTAGCTTGTTCTGACCACTCTCCCCTCATCCTAGAATCACACCCGTGCGCAAAGAGAAATCACATATTTTTTATATAAAAATTATTGAGCAAAGTATCTTGATTTTTGGGATGACTTATTAGCTATTTTTGTCAGCCCACATAATGGGGATCCCATTTCAGCTCTCTATTCTATAACTCCATTGCCTTAAGGCCAGGATAAAGATGAAACCATAGGCTACCTCCATCTCTCTGTCCACTGCTATTGAGAAACTTTATTCTCAACAAAATGACTGCAGCTCTCTTATTGGTTTTGACCCTCTCAATGAGAACCTTAATCTCAAGTTCAAAGAAATAAATTATAAGATAGCTTATTGCAATTCTTCTTGGGCTTCATGGGTCCTTCAAAGATCTAAAATGAAATGGTTATCTCAAGGTAAGGATGATCTACATTTCTTTTATGCCAAGATTAGAACAAGGAAGAATTAGAATAATAATTCTCTTATTGTTTCTCTGTCGGATCCTCTCTTGAGACAATTTGTGGCCATAACCCACATCATTCAGCGTTTCTCTTCCCTGTATAACTCCCCTCCCCCAACCAGACCAGATTTATATTCCATCCCTACAGGAAATATGTTGCCTTCCCATTCTGCTAATTTCCTTATTATCCCGATGATGGATGAAGAAATTAAGGTTGTAGTTTTCTCTGGGCTTTTGTATTCTGCTCCAGGTCCTGATGGTTTCAACTTTGACTTTTACAAAATAAATTGGCATGTTATGAGGCCTTTTGTATGCGAAGCATTTAAGTTCTTCTTCTACAATGCTTATTTGCATAAAGGATAAGGCCATGACCATTGCTCTTATTCCTAAATCTACCCATGCCTCCAACATTCCAGACTTTAGGCCCTTCTCTCTTTATAATTTTTTTTTTTACAAAATTATCTCAAAAGTTCTTGCTAACATACTCAAGCACATTATGTCATCTATCATCAATGCTAATCAGGCTGATTTCATCCATAAGAGAGTTTCTATTGATAATGTGATTCTTGCGTCAGAGATTTTAAGAGAGTTTAGTAATCACTCTAAAGGCAATCTTTTATGTGCCAAGTTTGACATTAAAAAGGCTTTCGATTCAGTTTTGAGGAGCTTCATTCTTGCTAGAATGGCTCAGAAAGGTTTTTCTCATATCTTCATTTCTTGGTCAAAGCTTCTTATGTCTTCCTCTTCCATTGCATCGGCGGTGGGCTTAAAGTATTTTTTAAGTCTTCATCTGATTTGAGACAAGGTTGCCCATTGAGCCCTTATTTGTTCTGTTTAGCTATGGATGATCTATCTTCTCTTATCAACACTTCTAACTATTCTTTTGCTTTCCAAGGGTATCAAGCTGACGAGCTTTGCTTGCCCCATCTCCTTTACGCATATGACTTATTACTATTTGTAAAAGCAAATGGCCGCAATTGCTCTCATATTAATCAGATTCTAAATGTTTTTGCTAGCCTCTTTATTAACCATGCTAAAAGCTCTCTTTTCCTTTCTCCTAACATCCCTGATCCCTCTTCAATTTGGGAGGTCCTCAACATACAATCAACTTGCAACAAGTTAATTTATATTGGACTCCCCATATATTCTAAAAGAGCTTAGATTTCAGACTTCCAGCCTGCAACAAATTAATCCATCTGGGATGGTTGTTGTAGGCAATGGCTTTATATGTTCGGTATGTTGGTTCCATTTGTTACTGCATTCTAAGCCCTTAGGGCTAAAGGCCTCCCACCTTTTTCCAGGTCCGTTCGATACGTCCGGTGTCCCATAAAATATTTATATGTTGAATGTACACATGTCTGCAAAATTTTAAGTCAAACGCGTCAAAGTGCAGGTAAAACGCAATCAAAGTGTAGCCAAAAAGTGCAGTCAAAGTGCAATCAAAGCACAGTCCACGTGGCAAATTTTAATTAGATATCCGGACCTATTTTTAGGTCCAGTGTCCGAATCTAATAATTTTCGCTTTTTTTGAGTGTTGCTTCTACAGCAGGTTTCTCTTTATTCTTATGCTCTTTCCTAGTAGTCTTTGTTATTTTTCATCCTTTTCTTTTTTCGCCAATGGCATATATATATATATATATATATATATATATATATATATATATATATATATATATATATATATATATATATATATATATATATATATATATATATATATATCATACTTTCAATTTCAATTTCACGTTTTAATTTTCTTTTATTAATGGAATTGATCTAAGACCCCTAACGTTTCTATAAATAATATATATATTAAAATGGATTTTATGCACAGATCTGAAAATTGTATTTTTAAATATAACACTCCAAATTTATTAAAATTAGTTGTGGCCGTAAAGAAAATATCTTTGATATTATGGTTAAAGAAAGAAACTTTTCACTAAAAAATAACGAAAAAATACTAGTCAAATGAAATTATAATTATTATTTGGAAAATAAAATACTCGCTCAGAAAGCTATCCTAAATAGACTCTCCATGGAATTCATGTATTATTTAAATTTATATGCACATGAACTTTATTAACATTAAAGTTTAACAGAACGGAATTCATTCCAGAGTATTTGGATTAAGGTTTTATTTGGAACAGTTTCTTACTACTTCTTAAATCAATTTTTTAGTACTAAAAAGCTACTTTAAAAAGCAATAAGAAAGCCGTCACAAACGAAGCCTAAGCTTCAATCTAAGATGGCTGTTGTAATCTATAGCTAAGATGGCAAACTATGGCAAACAGATTGGACTTTCTTCTCCAGTTGAGCGACATAGTTATCAAGCATGGAGACAACGGCTTCAAAATCTTTAACTTGCTGATCTATTGCATCAATCTGAGAGACATAATCATCAAAGCTACGGCTTTTCTCGTTCAGCTGTTCAACAAAGACTCGTAGACCTGAAGCAACATCACCATATCCACTGTACTCTTTTGCCACCATATCGTTCATTTTTTCTAGAAGCAATAACTGGTTATTTGTTCCCTGAAATATAAAAATATATTGTAAGGTAAGTAGGTAACATAACTGAAACCTAAGGAGGTGAAAAGGAGAATGATTTTTCTTACTGAATATGCTAGGAGTTAGAAAATATTCATTAGAATTTGCATTGAAATTATGCGGACGTAACTTCAAAACTGGATGATATCTTAGGCTTCGGTTGAGATAGCTTTTTTACTTCTTCTTAAAGCAGCTTTTTTGTTAAAAAATTTAAAAATTGCTTTAAGAAACAGTAAGAAAGCAATCTCAAACGAAGCCTTAGCTTTTGCACCGCAGACTATTGGGTTTCTTGATCCAAGTATAATTAATGAGAAGTCGTGAATGTTTTCCATTTGAGACGAAATAGTGTCTTTAAATCTAGGCTTCATTTGAGCCGATTTTTTTGCTGCTTCTTAAAGCAGCTTTTTAATAAAAAAAAATTTTCATTTTTGTATTAAAAAGCTGTTTTAAGATAAGGAAGAAAGCCATCCCAAACGAAGCCTTAGTGGGGTGTAATTGTTATAGAGAAAATAAAATTTTGAAGATGATGATCCAATACTTAAAGAATACGTTGAGCAAACTTCTCATGAACCACCAAGTGAATCTCAATTGAGAAAATCAACTAGGCAAAAACATTCTAAGTTCTAACCAAATGAATTCACAAACTTAGGGTAAAGCCTTACAAATAATATTGTCATTCATTTCTATTGAGTGTTGCAATAAATCTATTTGAACAACATTCTATACATGTTATTATAGCGCCACTAATTTTCCTTCCTAATAATCCGACAGTAATATTACTCACCCATCTTAAGGGTCCATTTTTTACAATTTGTGTAATAAGTCCAACCCAAAACAGTCTATTTTCCATGATCACATCTTCAATATATGATACTTACGTCATCTATTTAATGTATACATTTTTCAATCTATCTTTCATAGTTGTTCATATATCTTAGAATTCTCATTTCTACTATGTCCAACTTGACTATTAAGAATTATTTTATGTCCCAACACTCAAATCCATGTAATAAAGCCTAACAGAAATTTTATAAAATTTACTTTGGTCACCATGCAATTCTCCCATCACATAAGACTCCTGAGGTGTTTCTCCATTTCAAGCATTCATCCTGAACCTTAAAAGCTATATCCTTATCTATACCCTCATTCTTCTATAGAAAAGATTCATGATACTTGAATTTATCACCAAGATATCACTTACTATTATAGTAATATTGATAGAAAATGATATTTTGCATAAAAGGACTTAATTTATTTATGCATTATAAAATAAGAAGCATCAGAGACCATGCTTAATTAAAAGAACATGCCACCAAAAATAGTCTTGATCAGGCACGAATCTCAATGCATATTTGAATTGAAAACTTCTCGAATTAAATTTAAGACCATTCAAACTCCGATTTCGACAAACTTATAGTTCATGCATACTCCTTATGTCCAAATGAACATAATTATGAGAATTATCACATACCTAAAAGGAATCCCTAGAAAAGGACTTTTTTTTTCAATAAGGGAGAACTAAGGATATCATAAAAGTCTATACTGATGTTAATTGGGCAATGTTAATAGTTCATAAAAGACACTTTTGATTTTTATACATATGTATAGAGTAATCTTGTAACCTAAAAAGAAAAAAAAATGCAGTGGCACTAGCAAAACTCAAATCATTAAACATTAGGATAATTAATTTAGCTCAAACTACTCCTAGAAGAACTTCAAGTAACTATTAAGGATCCTACGATAGTCTATTGTGACAATAAAGCTACTATCAATATTGCTTATAATATTTTACTTTATGAATGAACTAAATATGTGGAGATAAATTGACACTTCATGAAAGATAAAATAAAAAAATGAGGATATGCACATTTTATGTATTCCCTCCTCCGAGCAAAACGCTAATATCCCTGAAATGTTATAAAAATAGGGAGAAAATCTCGAGACAATTGAAATGGAAGCTTTCAAAATTAATTTCGGGTCAACCAAACTTAGGTTTCTACAAATGGTCAAATTGGACGTCTAGACGAGACAAAACCAACAAAATCAAAAGTAATCCAATCCTAGCCTGAATGAGCCCAAATCAATGGCCTAAAGCATAGTTAGAAGTTTCAAGTCATTAATTGGATGACAAAACAATATGCAAATTTGACATGCTTATACTTGAATTAAAGCTCGACGAGATGAATCCAACGAGGCCTAGATCGTGTAACTCTGACATCATTAAAGTACTTAAATACTAAAAAAATAATTTATAATCAAGGGAATCAATATAGGTCGTCTGAGGGAGTGTTGAATGCTCTATATTTTCTCCATATTTACATGCATTACACTCCCAACAATCTATAAATAGGCCTCTACTCCCAACATGAAAGAGGGGGATTGGACCCTTGGCTAAAGATTTAAGAGAGCTCTGAAGCTTAAAGAATCTCGGAACTCCACCTAAGCACCCCCATCGATTCACCATCGTTGTCTAGCTCCCACCGTCGGACCTCCGTTGGTTGCCACTACAAGACCTTCACCCGACCACCACCGCCAGATTTTCGTAGGCTAACCACCACCAGCAAGCCCTCGCAGGCCGACTGACTTTTTCTGGCAGACCATCATCGTCGAATGTTTCGTTGGCCAACCACCACTATCGAACCACCTATAATAATTATGGCTATATAATATGGTAAGATTCATTTTCGTACTTCTGTAGGTCTTCAAATTTTAATTAGGAATTCTAGATGTAAAGATAAAAAAGTTTAAAAAATGTAAGAAATAAGAAAAAATTCCTCTAGGAGCACTGCGGCGCTATGCCCTGGAGTGCAACGATGCTTCCCTCTTTGTTTGAGAGACAAGAGTTGTGCGGGTCCGGCGGTGGTGCGCATGGAGGCACTGTTGTCTCTATATTTTAGTATTATTTGAGGGAGCATTGCGATGTTGGAAGAGAGTGCTGGAGTGCTAAGTTCTCTGCATAGGAATATTTGGGAGAATCTAGAATATTCCGACAGAGCATTACAACGTGTGTTTGAGAGCCAAATGCTGAGCACTAAAATAAGTTTTTTTATAGAAAAAATTAAATCCATTTTCTATCATTCTATCATTCCTTACCTCCAAGGCTTGTTAGGCTTGTTGAATGAGATAAGAAGAAGAGGAGAGAAAGAAAGGAGAGGAATTCAAAGGCCACAATGTGAGATTCGTCTCTTGGGCCAATTACGAGATCTATTCTATTCGAGGTAGGCTCTTAATATCCTATTTTTTATTTCAATTGCAATATTTTTATAGTAAGTGGATGCAATTTCAACGACTCTTTTTTATTGAAAGAACTACGAAGAAAAACACAAGATACAATTGGATCTTCAATTGCAGAGGAAGATTGAAGATCCGACTCTCCCAAATCCCCAGCCGTCGACTAAAGCCCACTCAACCTAAGCAAAACTAATTCCAGCAAAATCAATCATAATCTGAAATCACCCTATAGTTAGCTTTAATAGGCTCTCCTAATTCCCTCCCAAATCAGCCACTTTTCCTTAAATAATTCCTTCTCAGATTTGAATTCAAATTAGATTTCTTTCCCTAATTAATTATCTCTCAATTATAATTAAAATTTTTCTAAACAATTCCCTTTTAATTCCTTCTTAAATAATGAATATTAACTCCCCTCGGCTTTCCCTAAATAATTCCTTCTCAAATTTGAAATTCAAATTAGATTTCTTTCATCAATTAATTCCATCTCAATTATAATTAAAACTTTCCTAAACAATTTCCACTCTCTCTTCTTACCTTCTGTCCATCTTGGTGGGGCCCACTAGCTTAGCCGTCAGTCTATCAATACTCCCCTCCCAAAGAGCCATCTTGTCCTCAAGTTAGAATGAAGGAATTTGTTGATGAAGCACTGGACTAATAGCAGTGGACTAGAAAATGGACTGAAACTGAGTTGAACGATCATTGCCTCGAGCATCTCTTTGAATAATCTCTCAATCTCTTCATTCTGGATTTGGGGAGACTCCTTCCTTCAAGATGATAGTATGCTCGCATTCCTGAGGAGGCAAACCCAAAACTAGCTAGAACACCCCTCGATATTGTTATAGGGGTTGTTGAACCATGCATGATATTTCTATATTTTCCCTATCTTTTTCTCCTTCTAAACTCTACAGCTTCATCAAAAATCTCACCCCATCACTATTTATCCTCTTTGGAAGTGGCTCCAAAGGTGACATCTCTTCCCCCAACATTTCCACCTTCTTATCTTTCCCTTCTCCTTATCAAACTAAGGTTTCTTGCACTAATCAACCCCTTGGCCGCCGACGACTCCTGCTGTCTTTGACGACGACGTTTTGGGCTGGAACTCGAGCATCTTCTCAACATCTCCTCCATAATGGAAAACTTCCTATCGATCTTCTCATAGATGGCTAAAAATTGCTTTTTGAAATATAAAATCTTTTCTACAAAATCAAATGTCAATTGTTCGATCTCCCTTTCCAACACTTTTACATTTCTTCCCACCATAGGTACCATGATCTAGGCTCCAAACAACAAAAGAAATAACAAAAAATAGCAAATCTGGTCTTCCAACAGAGAAAATCAGCAAGATGGATGGAAAAAACATGGCAGAAATCAGTGAGGAAGACTTATATTTCAGCTCAGGACACGGCTCTGATACCAATTTGATTGGAAGTGGATGCAATTTCAGCAAAATCAAAAAACAAGAAATTTAGGAAGGAGAACACAATAAATCTTTTTCATTGAAAGAATAAAGAAGAAAAACACAAGATACAGTTGGATCTTCAATTGAAGAGGAAGATCCACTCTCCCAAATCACTAGCCGTCGGCTAGAGCCCACTCAACCTAAGCAAAACTAATTCCAGCAAAATCAAGCATAATATGAAATCACTCAATAGTTAGCCTAAATAGATTCCCCTAATTCCCTCTCAAATCAGCCCCCTTTTCCTAAATAATTTTCAAATTTGATCTCTTTCCCTAATTAATTTTCTCTCAATTATAATTAAAACTTACCTAAATAATTCCCCCTTGATTCCTCCTAACATAATAAATATCAAATCCCCTAGACTTTTCCTAAATAATTCCCTCGCATATTTGAATTCAAATTAGATTTATTTTCCTAATCAATTCTCTCTCAATTGTAATTAAATCTTTCCTAAACAATTACCCTTCTCTTCTTTCCCACCGCCCACCCTAGTGGGGCCCAATGGCTCAGCCGCCAGTCCATCATATTTCTATAAAAATTTATGAAGTAAAATATATATTTTAATGAGTATAACAAACTTCCCATTGTGCAATTTCTAGGTTATGTAGAATGTCTCATTTTGATCATTTTAATTGTAATAAATTAATATTTCTTTGGTTGATTTTGTTTATATAAGTTTCTACATATGTAATGCTATAAATGACATTTCTGATATTGACTATAATTCATTAAAATTTAAAACGAGGTTTTAAAGGTCTCTTATGAATAATTTTTCAAATGATAAATATTAAGCGTGCAGTAAAATTATATATACATTATCTATTGAAACGTTAAACATGCATCAATACATATATGTTCTTATTAATGTTCAATGTCATATATACATATTAATTCTGTTAATTTATATATGTGCATTCATGTTCATATGATGAAAATTCTGATGTGGGAGAGGTTAAAGTGTACAACAAATTATGTTATACTAGCCCTAATTTTTATACTGTTTCGCTTCTGTTTTTGGCGCAATCTATCATGTGCATATATGGGAGATTATTTTTATCCCCATCTTCTTTATGCAAGCGTTGAGGATTTAAAGAAATTATAAGTTAAACCAAAGTTATAAGGGAAATCAAGTTATGTCTCATTCACCTAATGAGTGTTGACCTTGGTAGGCATCAGTGTAAGTGAAATTATAAGCAGTTATTGGGACGTGCATATCATGATTCATATGTTGCATATTCTATTGAATGAAATAACTTCAAGTACAAAAATATTATGTTAATAAGTATACTCGGATACTTCTATGAAAGTACAAGTGATGTTCAGTTAACAAGTGTATCTGACACTCATGTGAAAGTACAAGTGAATGTGCATATTAATGTTGATAATGTTCAAGTTTAAGTAACAAATTCTAAAAAATTAATCCAGATGCATATTCAAGTTTAAAACATACTTATGTTGCTCTTTTGATAATGCTTATGTAAGCAATCCCTCTATTTATGTTTTCTAGGAGTAAATCATTTTTTGTTATTATACAATTGATATTTAAAATTTTTATTTATATGCTACAAATATAAGCATTGACTATGCAATAGGGACTTGGGTATGCTCACTGAGCATATGAATGCTCACCCCACTTGTTTTATGAAATTTTAGAAAAAGGAAAAAGTCCAGCCGAATAAAATTTAATAAGGTTAGGGTTGTTAGAAGCTTTTTTGTCGAGTTATTTTATAGTCTAGTATTTAAATTTTGATATATAGAAAAAATATATACTAGATTATTTTTTATTTTGGAAAGATAATCTGAATGATTAATTTTATTATTTTTATGTTATTGGATTATTTAGTTGACTCTAGAATGTTCTGCATTGTGATTGAGACTTTTAGGTTCAAGGTTTAATTTTTCATAAGTAATGGGGTGTGATACCACCATTGCCCGACTATAATCTCTCCGACTTCAGTCGTCTGCTAACTACGTTCTTCTGATCGCCGTAGTCTGACTACGATCCTCCGACTATCATCGCTTGATTATGGTTGTTTCGGCCTTTGTCGCTCGTCAATAATGGTCCACAACAATGTTTAAAATTGCGTATTCGGTATTGAGGCGTTTTTCATTCGTGAGGCGAGGCGTAAGCCTCAAAATCAAAAAATTGCGTAAATATAAAATGATAATTTTTTTATATAATAATGAGTGAATAATATAAAACATAAAAAAGCATAAGATATGAAGTAAAATCAAAATATCCCAATAATAAGACAACATGAAATATAGTTCAACTCAAAATTCTATCTTTCCCAAATCTCAGTATTATTTTCATTAACATATAATTCCAATTTCCAAAAATAAATAGCAATGACATATCACATAAGAACTCATAAGTCATCAGCACTATCATCACTAAGGGGTTCTTCATTTGAATCATCATTATGATGAACGGCTCTCTCCCCTTCCTCCTCTCCTATAGAGTCCAATGTCGAGCATTTACTTCAATATTTATGTAAGTTTTAATATATATAGCGTGAGGCGTAAGCCTCATGCCAGTGAGGCGAGGCGGGCCTTATCCAAGTTGAGGCGCAAGCCTCATAAAAAAAATTCGAGGCGTAAGCATTGAGGCATTTTTACTGGAATTGCGCAAAAGCGGGCCTCAAGGCGAGCCTCATATTACGCAATTTTAAACCATGATCCACAAACCACCATTGCCCGACTACAGTCCTTCAACCATCATCTCTCAATTGTTGTCCTTCGGAACTCTGCTGCCTGCTAACTAAAGTTCTTGGATCACTATCACCCGACTATGGTCCTTTTGACCTCCAATGGCCACCGACTTCAAGTTTTCTGACCTCCATCACCCGACTAGTGTCCTCAGACCACCGTCGCCTAGCTATTGTTCTGCCAATCTTCGTTAATCACTTACTACAGTCCTTCGACTAACATCGTTAGAGTACGATCCTTTTGACCTCTGTCGCCCACTGACCACGGTTCTTAAACCTCCGCCACCTGCCAACTATGATCATTCTAGCCTCAATTGCCCGCCAATTTGGACCACCACCAACTACAGTCCTTCTGATCTCCATTACCAATAGTCCTTTCGACAATCATCACCCGACCACTACGTTCCTTTCGACCTTCTGATGTATGACTAAATGCTTAAAATGAATGTAAAAGAATTTGCACGATTTCTTGGTAAGGGAAATTAAGATTAGAACTATTAGCAAATTAAACGATCAAGTAAAACATAAGAGCGGTCACTTCTGTTTAGGCTAAGTTGCACACTAAGCACTTGGATTATCAAAACAACATAGAAACTCAAGTCATGCAAATAGAATAGCCTTCAACAGAAATCCCTAATCTAATAATAAGATTAGAAGCAAAAAAAGTTCACACAACCCTACGTTTACAATGCTTTTGGCAATGGCGAAACAAAATCCTACGTTTACTAAGCTTAGGCAAAAGTGAAGCTCGGCTCATTGTGAATCTCCATCACCTACAAGATTACGAGGATTAGAGAAGTAAATAAAAAGGAAAAGAAGTTCACCCTTATCAAAATCCGGAGACGAGTAGGCGATGTGTTGACGAACTCTGACGTAGTTTCCCGTGAAGGTTCAATTGGAAGAGAAGAGATCTCTTCCAAACGTCGAAGTGTTGAATGTATTGATCCTTTGCTCGCATTGAAGAACCCTTCAAGAGAGAGGGATTTCCTTCAACAATTCAAGTAGGAGAAGGCAATAGAAGGTGGCCGGCCAAGAGGGAAGAGGTTTGGGGAAAATAGGTTCAGATTTTGGGAATTAAAGTTGAGTCAAAAGGCTTCCAATCACTTCCCTAATTAATCTCTAGGATTGAAATTAATGGAAGTGAGGAGGTGGCTATGGGCAGCGGCAAGAGGAGGGGTCTAGGGATTTGTTTCCAAAACTCAATAAAAGATTTTGGAAAGAAATAAGTAGGTGTGAGAGCTTTAGAAATTTTGTCCACCAAAGACTTTGAAAGTTTGAAATAATTCCAAAAGGAGAGAGGAGGTTTTGGAAAGAAATCCAAATGAATTAAATAGGGGGAGGGGGGAGGGGGGCGGCGGCTTATAGAGGGAGGAAGGGATTTAATGTGATAATTGATTCTTACTTAATTAATAAATCAAGATTGGAAAGAAATATTTCATCCTCTCTTAATTTAAAATTTAAATAAAAATTGATTTAATAGGTTTCCTAAACTAAGATTTATAATTTAAGTAACTATTTGAAATTCAAATTGATTTGAATTTATTCAAATAATAGTTACCAATTTTATGAAATCTAATTTATGAAAGAATTGATAGCAAGTGGGGAAGGAGGGAGGGGCCAAAGCAGGCCGACGGCAAGGTGGAGGGGCCGTGGGTTGGGGGTGGCCGGATCTAGCCGTCAGGTGAAGGTGGAAGGGGAGTTAAGTTCAACCAATGGAGAGGGGGAAGTTGTACGGTGGCCGACGACTTAAGCCAATGGGGAAGAGCTCTAGGCCGGCGGCTAGTTGAGGGAGGAAAGAGGGGAGAGAAGATAGAGAAGGTAGAACCACAAACCCGACCGTCTACAAGGTTGGTGGGTGATCCGATTTTCCCTCTCTTAGGGATTCCTCCAAAGCTCTCTCCAAGAACTCACAATCGCTCTCAAAACACACAAGTGCAAGAAGTTTTCATCATATTCATTAATTAATTTTCAAAGATAACATAGGGGCTATAAATAGCCTCGTACATAAGACTCAAAATAAAAAAGATAACAATGCCTTCATGGCTTACATACGACATCCCTTTAAGGGGTAAAAACGGAAAACAATTACAACATAACTAATAATAAAAGACAAATAACATAATAAAACAAATACATGAAATAATCTCAAAATACATCGACGCGATCGTGGATGTAGATCGTCGGCCACACCTCTGATATACGATTCATGCTCTGATGTCCCCATCACCTTCACCGCCTGGAAACAATGGTCATTTTGAAATTAGTCGCCAGCCAAATAAGGCCCTTCTGACCTCCGTAGCTTGTCAAGCGTTGCCTAACTATTCCAATGCCTAGCAACTTCATCACCTAACATCATCAATAATGCCAACACCACATTGGCAGTTTTTGATATAATGATTATAGGTTAGTACTCCCCTCTTTTGGTTATTCATACTGCATGCCCCATTATTTTGTTGTTTATGCTTTGATAGATAGTGGTTACTTGATGAATTTGATTTATCAAACTCACCCGTTGTCTTTTTCAGCAAATCCTGCAAGCGTGTTTGGTGGATCGCCATCTCAGGAACAGGTTTACCAACAGTAGACTGTTTTTTGTATTTATTACTTGGTAGTAGTTTTTTATGTTTATGATTTCTGTGTGTTGAGTTGTTTCTTTCTTGTTTTTCATTCTATTTGCATTTCTCTTGCCTCGTATTAGAATTCATGTTATTTAGATGTTTTAGATATTTGAACTTCTATTAATAAATTTACTTCTTATTTCACTTCCTATGTTACTCTGATGCATATATATATATATATATATATATATATATATATATATATATATATATATATATATATATATATATATATATATATATATATATATATGATATCTCGTGCATATGTATGCTTATAAAATAGGCCTTCCTATCCCTTCATCATGTCCCGTATTGCCGGGGGGTACCGCCTTCCAGACCCGGGGTGTGACACTATACACCTAACATTTTAGACAAGAATCCATATGATACTCATTACAAAGAGACCTAATTTTAGTGATGAGAAGTATTTTCATTTCTCTATGCCATGCATCTATTTTTTGAATACAACTGGGAAAAACTAGCTTCACTTACATTATTGCATTGGATTAGCAAAACATACATAAACCCGCAATTCAAGTTTAGTTTTTTAAATTAAAAAGAAACCAAGGTTATTATCATGTCCAACCATACATTTTTATTCGTATTTCCACGATCTCCCGTATTTTAAAATCACCATATATCCTATTTCAGCATTACCAATTCACACACTAAGAAATAGCCCTCCATAGACATCATACTCTTGACACCAATGCAGCAAATGCTAACATGAGAATCATTCATATTCATCCAATCATCTTCACATGCCCAAACATCCATTTGTTCAACTTGAATTTGTCAAAACTAGGGTATAAAGATTTTTCGCCAACTTTGGTCTCCCTTTGCCATCATTTCTTTCCCAGAATTAGACCTCAGATAAGATAATCATAACTACACAATTCCATCTTTCTCAATTAATCAAATTATTTGATTTTCGCATCTGAGATCTAATTTCTCTTGCATAGGCAATATTTTAAGTTAATCATACGAGATTACATTTTCCTTGTAGGAGCAAGACATAGTTGTAAGCTTAGTAGCATAATTCATTCCATCATAATGGAAATAATGTTCGTCATAAATTGTTCTCATAATCCAATGATGTGAAGCACTTGAAATTGTAAGATGCAATGGTAACAATGAGTACACCCAAAATCAATGAATAAGTGTTGCTGTTAGTTACATTGAGAACCAAAGTAAGAGTAAATGGTGACTAAATGAAATCAACCCAAGAGTTAAATATTATCAAGAAGATTTTGAAAATCTTCTTTGGAACCGTGCCTATTATTATTGTTACCAAGCAACATGTATGATGTAGGCAAAAGAGGGGGGGGGGGGGGGGGGGGTTCAACACAATTTCATATGAGCCTTGGCTATTTTCGGTTGGAGCTTTAGTTGTTGAATTTTTAGTTGGTGCAAGCTCATTAATATCTAGTAGAAGTGTAGCTCATTATGAGCTGATGTTTAGTTATAAAATTAATGTTTGGGAGCTAGATTAGATGAGTGGAATTTGTTCTTTCATATTTTTGAAACTGCTGCAGTTTTTCTTCTCTGGATTTCTCTTCCACGGTCTACTGCTCTTCGGAATTTTGCTGCCTCTTCGGATGGCTGCATGCTTTTCTGCTATGGCACCGTGACTTGAATTCCCTGTAGGAACTACAATGCGCCTCCTGGTTTCCTGTGCTGAAACCGTGGCTTTTGGCTTTGTTCCTGGCTGATTCCATGGCTGTGCCGATTGGGTTTTCTGTGCAGGAATTATTAGCCTTTTAATACCCATTTATGGGTGGATTTGAAGAGTCTTTTTGGGGCTATTTTAGACAGTTTTGGACAGAATTTGAACAGCTTTCTTGGGGCTGTTTGGTGGCTGATTGGGGAGGAATTCCAAGAGTTTTTTTTACTGTTTTCTGTGCAGTTTTCTACTGCAGTTTTTTGTGTCTTTTAGCCTTCTTCTAGGTGTCTTTTAACCTTACATATTCCCTAATATTTGGGCTGTTTGGTTGCCCTTTTTGTGCCTATAAATAATGTTGTTTGTGGCTGTTTTAAAAAAAGTTTATGTGAGTGATTTTTGGAGATAAAACCTACGGGTTTGTTGTTTGGAAAAGCTTGCGAGCTTTGTCCATTCCCTCTTCCACCTCCTTCGGAAATCCTGCGGACTCTTTCCAATCTTCGTCTCGTCTCCTAATCTCTTTCTTCTCTCCATAGTAATCATTCCATTGTATCCTTCTTCTCTTGGAAAGCAACTTTAGGTGTTTTGTAAGAGTCATTTGTAAGAGTCATTTAAGTCGTTTGAAAGTGTCCAAGTTGTAATAGTTTTTATAATATTAAAATTGTGTTTTGTTTTGTTTAATTTGCCTAGTTTTTGTAAGTTCCTCTTTCCTAGTAAGGTTAATTTTTTGTGATCAAAAATTTGGGTCCCTCTCCCAAATTTTTGATTGCATCAATGTACCTAGTAAAACAAGTTATTAAGTAATACCTGACAATCAATCATGACTCAATATCAACCTCTAGCCATTATGATTTTAAGCAATAAATTGAACTATCCTAACTATTTTCTGACCTACATCAACCTCTAGACATTTTTGTCCTGGATTTTTTATGCAATGCATTTAAAGCAGAAGAGTCGAGCAGATTAAAAACTTGAAGCTCCTCGTAGCAGCTGAATTGCAGCTTCACCAAAGTTAGGTTAGAATGCACTTTTGATGTTATCAAGCTCAAGTCTCAACTTGAGGAAACTTTGAACATATTCTCTAATTGATACGAAACAATCCTTGTTTAACAGCTAGAAGTACATTAAAGCTAACACCATTTCTAGTTTTCAATCTTCATTAGTTGGGCCGAACATAAGTTCAAGTTTCACCTTGGAGAATTAGAAGCAGAATCTTATTTTGTTTTACAATGTCCCTCTTCTTTCCAATTAAAATTGCTAAGTCTGACATTAGATCAACCCTTTAGGTTGGAGGATCTTAAAATCGAAGGATAAAGTCGATATTTTCTCGATTTGAAAAAAGAAAAAAAAAACCCGATACGAGGGATCGTTGTTCGCAATGAAAAAAAATATAAAAACAGCTACGAGGGTAAAAGTGAAGGAGGAAACAAGGGAAAACCTGGAGATCGCCTTTGACCATGGAGGAAACGTCTGTGAATAGACGCTCAAGGGAATCGGCAAGCTTGTCCCGTTCCGTTCCTCCTCTCCCTGCCATGGGCTTTTCTCCTCCATCTATCATCGAACCACGAACCTCATTTGTGTTTCCAATTTTTCTTATTGAAAAAAATTAGGGAAAAAGAAGAAGTACAACCTTTTAGCCATGAGAAAATTTGAGTTTATATAGCGCTCACAAATATATCCATCATTTTACTTTTTAAGAAAATATAATTAAATTTTACACTCAATTTTAAATATTCTTAGAATTCAAAGGTATTCTAGTTTATACAAATAATTTTTTTCACACAAGAAATTTTGACCCTTCTTATTCTTTCTACGCACCTTCTTCTTCAGTAATTCTCATTAGCGAGAGATGTTTCTAAGACTAAGTCCTAATATAGGATTTACATCTTAGTTTTCATCTCTCTGTATGGCTGACCAAAGATTATCATTGAAGATTGATGATGTTACACATTCAACAAAGCATCTATCTTCGATGATGTTATACATTTACACTTTGAGTCCTAAAATTAGAAGGCAATAGATATGAGATTATTAGCTTTGAAAATTGCTCAAAAATTATTTTGGCCTTGAATGAAAGATGTTCAACATATGATTGAATATTGAATATTGTTTAAATGTAAGTACTAGTATCGAACAGTAGTCAATGAAACTATGATCACGTAACGAAGATAGTTTGATCAATCCCCAAAAATTTCGATCAATATTGGAGTAATATTCAAACAATTTTTTGATCAAGTTTTGATCTTATGTTTGAAGAAACTTTGAGTAAAATTCGAATTTATTATTTTTACTCAATCTTTCATTTGAGTTGTCTTGATATGCTTGCAAATGTATGCGAAAGTCATATATATAAATCTCAGGGTCATGAAAAAAATTATTAAATAATTTGAGTTATTTGAGGCGAATGTTATGATTTTATTGAATATGAGAGGGAATCACATAACATCATGTTTATATAGAGGAATTACATTACTTTCTAATGATTTGATGCTGCATTTAATGGATGTGTTACTGAAAATTAATGCAGAAACTTGATGGCTTTAATGCAAAATGCAAAATAAAAAATGCATATGATTTTGCTTGATAAAAATTGATCCAATCATGCTGATCTTCAACAACACATTTTATAGGAATGTATATGTGGTTAGATGTGAACTCTTTTAGTGATGTAGCTATGGTCAGATATGGACACTTTATAATGATGTTATTTCATTTAATTGTATCAAATTTTTTATTTACTATGTTATAGCAATTGTGGTTATACTCAATATGTTACTATAAACTATTATAAATATTTTAATTTCAAGGATTGTTAATAAGTATTCTCTATTATATGCTTTCTTACAACCTAAAAGTTGGAAAATACTAAAATCCTAAAGCAAAAGGTGGAAAAATAGATATTTAGTCATTTACATCACATGATGCTTCCTCTATCATTCAAAAGCCCCAACATATGATAAATCAATACCAATTTTTTTAATGTCACATTCAATCAATGCAAGAAAGGATAGCAAAAAAAAAAAGACACTTGCATTCTTGTTAATGTTAAGCATTATCTAATATTTTTTATTCCTCAAATTTTTAGCTAAAGCTTCATTTATTGAGACCTTCCTTGAACAAGCATATGTGGTTTCCTTAGCATTAGAACTCCTTTGCTTGGAAATTAGTGCAATCCCTCAAACAAGTATGATTTTTTATAGATTTATAATGAGGATGTTGTTGACCTCATTTTTGTATGAGGCCACTAGAGACCCATCCCAATTCCAGATAAATCCTGACCCTATATCAATCTAGACTCTAGACCCTATGACCTATCTTGACCCTAGGATCCTTCCAGATCAATCTAGAACCTAGGATTCTCCTAGAATACAGACCTTATGATCTACTCTAGATCCTATGACTTCTAGACTCCAGACTCTAGGATTTTCTTAGACTCTAGGATTTCTTAGATCCTACAACCCTTCTAAAGTCTAGCCCCTAGAATTCTTCTAGATTCTAAGACATAGTTAGATTCAAATCACTTCAAACACCTGATCAACCTTGACTTCAAATCAACCTAGATTTCAAACCTAGTCAATCATGTTTAGACTTCTAGGCAACTCAATCCCTGATCTAGACTTTGAATCATTCTTCTATCGAACCTTAATTTTGTCTAATCACTTATGATTCTCTCAAATAGTCATAAATAATTTAGGCACCCCAAGTCCAATCAGTCAAACTCAAAATCCAAATCAAATCCAAAATTCAAATCCAAATCCTAAGTCCAAAGGCCAAGTCTCAAAAGTCTTTTCTTATGGATTTTCAAACATTTCAAAACCCAGCCTAATGGCCTCCGATTCAGAGTCTGTCAGTTGCATACTGATGGGACATGTCTCTGGAGGCATCCCTCCAAATTTGAGCCTTTTCTGAGGTATCTAACCCCAGAAATTGAATTGAAATCCATAGGTTGTAAAACCCTCAGATATTTACAACCTATGTCACTGGACTTGCCATCCAGTGGATTTTGACCTTGGAGCTTTCTACAAAGTCTCCAATCACCTTCAGATACTTGATTAACACCTATTGAACATTAAACTGCATTTTAGTTGATCCATTTTGACCCCCAGTTGACCAGGGGTCAAAATGACCAAAATACCCCTATGAGACTCAAACATCGATTTCAAACCAAACGACCTCCGAATTGCTTGGAACCACTTCCAGCAAGTTTCAAATATCAAATCAAACATGTTCAACCCAAACCCAGACCCTGGGTCAACCTGGTTGACCAAGTCAACCTAGGTTGACCAAACAGGCCCTTAAGGGTCAAAACAGGCATTTTGATCGAATTGACCTCCTCAGACCTTGGGACCACCTCCAATGGTCTCCAAATGTCATTTCAAACCTGTCCAGCCCAGACCCATCCCCTGGGTCAACCTAGTTGACCCAGTCAACTTAGGTTGACCAAATCAACCCTTAAACTTTTTCACTTTGAATCAAGCCTTAAATTCATTCAAAACTCTGCCAAACTCTTATGATCACTTTACTTAGTGATTTGGATTTGTTTGGACTCCTGACTCAGTCACTAGTTGATTTGGTCAACTAGATCCAGATTTTGTCAAACTCGACCCATTCAGACCAATTTAAGGCCTATATCCAAATCCAATTCAATTAAGCTTTTCAAATGTCAAAGACCCTTCTATCACATGCTTTGGACCTCTCTAAATCAAGCATGAGTCACTTCATGGTCATTTAACCAAGTCAAACCACATTATTTGGTTAAATTACATTAAGTCTTCATGCTTTCTTTTAAATTCAAACTCCTTAAGCTTCAAACCTTTCTAGACTCAATCCATCAGCCAAAGAAATCCTCCTTGCCACCTCAGCACTTTGGTTGACTGTTTGACTGGTCAAAACAGTCAAACCAAGCTCTCAAATGAGTCAAGGATAGTCAAAATCCCCTCTTAATCAATTCTACTCCATTCTTAATCCTCCCAACAGTCTTAAGCACTATCTAGAAGCTTCTTAAACCTGCCTTAATTCCTAGACTAAAGCCTAAACAGCTCTAGTGGTCCCAAAGCCCATATGAGGCCAATGAGACTTCTCCACATGGATGTCCTTGGCTAGTCCTTGCATCCAGCTTTCCAACCACTCCAGAGACATGTGGCAGCCATCCAAGAGCTCTCCAAACTGATCTCAGCCATCCATTTGATTAGAAGATCATTCAATAAGGCAAAACCCTAAGGAGAGCCTCCATTAAAAAAAAAACCCTCTCTCACTCAAACTTTCTGCTCCAGAATTTCTCCAGCCACCAAACACTCTCTAAAATCCTTTCTAGACCTTCCTCCAGCCATTCCAGACCTTTCCCCACCAGATCCTAACTCCCAAACATCAATGGGAGAAGACAGAGGTTTTTAGAGAGAGAATTAGTTATTGCAATAATAACTTCCAATCCAGGCAGATCTAGCTCTTGGCGCCTTCACAAAAGTTGAAGAGGACATCTCCAGATTTCCAAAGAGCCCAATAAATCAAAAATCCATAGGCTAGATTGTAAGTTATTCTAATTTTAAGTTTAACTTTCATTTTGAAATTGTAGCCAAAATACAATGTATGGAGCCTCCAAACTCTAGACATTGTAAGTTTAGGCTACCATCAGTCTATGTTTCAAATTTCATCAAGTTTGGTTCAGTATTTTAGGATATCTAAGCATTTAAAGATTTCCAATTTCGGTAGATCTAGACCGTCCGATCGATCATCAGACGGCCCAGATCAGAGCTGGAATCGCGCGTCGGCCCTGGGATTCGAACTCGGGAATTCTGGCCAGACCGCGCAGTCGACGTGGCGCCATCTGGACGCTCGGATCAGCCCCGATCTGATCAGATCGGACTTCTCTCGCATCTGCCGACGTGGTTAAGTGGCCCTTCGAGATTGCGCCACGTGTCCACGCCGTGGTGCAGCGCCGCCGTCCAGCCAATCATTGCCAATGATTGGTTTGATGGTGCCAGCGGCCCGATTTGACTAAAAATGATTTTAAAAATCATTTAAATGCCCAGAACTTCTAAAATTCATAGTAAATCCAATTTTTCACCAAATTTAATATTCTTGGGCTTGTCGGAAAGCTCCTGAGCTCTAGTATTTATTAAAATTAAATTCAAGTTATTTTAGTCACTGTATTAGGAGATATTTGGGATTGTATAAAATCTAAATTTCTCAATTTTCTCTTAATCCAGTGACCAAATGAAGCTCAACTTTTGGTGAAATAATTTTGGACATATTAGGAATTATCTGTAATTTCCTTAGGTCCAGATATCCAGTGGATTGCTATGGGATGAATTTACAAAGTAATGGATCCATTTTGGACCAAAAACTTTGAAAATTCATAACTCTCCAAATTAATATAATTAGGATTCCTAATTTCTGTGGTGTGTTTGTATATGTCTAAGGGTTAGATGAACAGATATTTAGACCCAATTGAACACTAGTGCCACCTAGGAACAATAATTAAGGTCAAGGTCTAGTTAACTTAGAAAAATCCTAGGAAATTCTACACACACCCAATAGGGGTGAAACCTGAGAACATTAAACTTAGTGACATTTTAAACCTTAGGTTCAAATTTCACTCAATTTGGAGTTCATTAAGTCAGATAATTAGACAAATCAATGTTAACCCTTTAATTGAGCTTTAAAACTTCCAAAAATTCCATTAAATCAAATTGAAATCCAAAAAATACAAACAAGACCTCTAACTGACTAGAATCATGTCCTTAATCAATGAAAATTAAAACCCCTTTAATCAGACATCAAATCAAACCTTAATTTAATTTTAATTGAAAACCAATAGTTAACTAAAATAATTAATTAATAATAATTAAAAATTCCAAAAATTTCTCAAACACTTGGAAATCTTTCCTTAGGTCATTCCTGACCTTTGGAGCTGATTTCAAGGAGTGGGAAATTCATTTGGAGCAAAATCAAGAAAACCCTTCTAATTAAACAATTAAATAAAATTCATTAAATAGTCAAAACTTCAAATATTCATAACTAATTCAAGAAAAATCCAAATTGACCAAACTCACTTGCATTCAACTCATAATAGTGTCTAGTATTTGTTACAAATGTCAAAATCCTAGAAAAACATCAAATTCAAAAAGTCAACAAATCGGTCAACTCTAAGTCAAAACTAGTTCAAAACTTCAAACCTTCGTAATAAAATACAGAAAAATCCGATTTCAACGTACTTACTGTCTAACTGATCGAATTAAGGTCTAGTATTTTAATAAAATACTAACTTTCCAAAAAAAATTTTAAATCAAGAAGTTAATTTCTAACCCCTTAATTAAATGATTAAAATATTCCAAAAATTCTTAAAAACTCAAAATCATTCTAAAACTCCAGAAAATGTTTGTTTAATGTTTAAAACACTCAACAAACTTTTTAAAACACAACAACCATCCTAAAGACGAAGTTTATTGGCTGAACTACTCCGGGCTGCGGGGCTAAGTGTCTTAAGGAGGCTGGTTCCTCGAGCCTGGTGGCACAACGCCATGAATGGATTCTAAGG
This sequence comes from Dendrobium huoshanense, assembly GCA_016618105.1. Classification (NCBI taxonomy): domain Eukaryota; kingdom Viridiplantae; phylum Streptophyta; class Magnoliopsida; order Asparagales; family Orchidaceae; genus Dendrobium; species Dendrobium huoshanense. The sequence continues at coordinate 41,300,249 of CM028355.1, forward strand.
GGTGTTAAGCCTTAAAATAGATTAATCATTAATTATTTAACCTTTTAAAACCTCTAATTCAACTACATTAATTTGGTTTATCGGCTGGACTACTCCGGGCTGCGGGGCTAAGTGTCCTAAGGAGGCTGGTTCCTCGAGCCTGATGGCACAACGCCACGAATCGATTAATGACAAACTCAAATTAATCAAACTTTAAAAATCAGCAACCAAACACTTTTAATTAAAATTCATTAAATTTTCAAACCTTAATCAAATCAAATCACTTAATTATACTGGGTACCACTGGGTAACCCAGGCCTACGAGGCTATTAGCTTAGCCCCAAGGAAGGTGAAATAAACTTCATGGCCTCGGTGTGAAACAAAGGTGGTTTCCAACAAATAATTAATAATTAATTTTAAGAGTCATTCAAAGCATTAATATTTAAATTCTAACTAAATTCCCTTAAGTCTATCAACCAATTGAACCTTAATCAACTTTAATTAATGATCCTATTTAGGACATATCAAAACCACACAGCCTACCTCACACACTTTAGATGGTTTGCTAGGACAACCGACTCTAGTTTTAGGCTAGGCCGGTGTTTACTTTCTTGCTGTGTGCCGGATTTTTGAGTTTTTACTGTATGCTGTTTGCTAGTTTAGAATTGATTGATTGTTTATTTATTTACTGCAATCTGTTGAGCACTTTAAATTTCAAATATATTAATTGCTTGAGATTCATATATCAACTGCTTGAGATCAAATATTAACTGCTTGGGACTGTATATACAACTGTTGATTATTAGGATAACCCTGCAGGATCGAGTCTAGATTTTTTAATTTTGATTAATGTAAATTTGATTTGATTTGTGTTGTAATTTCAAGTGATTTGAGATGGGGTAACATCCAATTTTGAATCTAAAGAGGAAGGGACATCCCTCAGGGGAGAGTCCCTATCCATTTGGAGCTCCAAATTAGGATGGTTTTGAAATATCTATAGAGGAAAGATAATACCCCGATCAATGGGGAGTTTTTTTTCATTTGGATATCCGAACCCGACAATCCAAGAAGCAGCAGAAGGACGAAGAAGTGGATAACGAGAAGACCCATTCTCGAAGTCACTTGAGTCTTAGGATTAGAAATCCGGGTTGTTGTCAGTAGTGCCCGGCCACTTTACTTTTCTGCAATTCTGGATGTAATAATAAGTGGCACTTGTCATATGGACTTTTCAATTTGAGTATTTAATTTGATTGATTTATTTAATTGATTGTGCAGTAGAACTACCTATTTTCCTAATCTTTTTACCTGCATGCCGATTTTGATTTGACCTGGAGTTTGATCGTAGGCTCTTAAGGACTTAATAAAATTTTTCTACTTAAATCAAATTAAAAACTTTAAGCTCACATAGAAACTCTAACGAATTTAAGAAGTAAGCCCGGGACCGCCGGGAGTCCTCATTTCATAGCATTCATTCAAATTCAATCTTTTAATCGAGTCGATTAGCATGCATCATATTAGCAACTAATTTAAAAACCTTTAAACCCTTAATTGCATTTGTTTAAGCATCAAACCCAGCATAAGTCTAAGGGGTCAATTAAGGATCTGCTCTAGATGTCGACCCCGTTCCTTTATACTTTTATAATTAACGTCCCTATCACTCTACAAAAAAAAAGACCGGACACATGATTTTAAATCGTTTAGATGGTTTAGCTGGCTCCTCAATGTTGCGGATCTATGATTTTGATGATAGCAAACATTCCTTATTTCTCTATGATTATCTTATGTGCTAACATTTCATGTCCACACGATTAGACTGCAATCTGGAACCAGCTCAAGATTGGGTAGACTATGTCTGTGTCAGTTTGTAATCTTTTTTCTTTCTTGAGTCTGTTGTATTTGGTGTGGCTATAACTTGGTAGAAATTCTCTTGCTCCCTATATGATTTTTGTTTTTGTTAACATCGTCCGGGACGATATTAATATCGGCCTAGACGATCTGTCCAAAATCAGAAACCCTAATTAGGGCATCCTCATTAAGTCAGCCGTCAACAGATCGGCCTGGACGATACTTGTATCGGCCAGGATGATAATCTCAATTCAGAAAGAATCAGCCGCCATAATCAGTTTAGGAATTCTTTATTTTAGGAAATCGGCCATGACGATATTATTGTCGTCCATGACGATCTAACTCAATCATGCCTAAATTGATCTGGTATCTTTGGAAAACATTAATGGTTGATTGATATGATCACATCGTCCGGGACGATCACATGATCGGCCAAGACGATGACCTGGACGATCTACATCGGATAGCTTGTATTCAGGGCGATGATCAGGACGATTGAAATCGGTTTTAAACTAATCAGCCTGGACGATCATGATATCGGCCAGGACGATGTAACCAATTTTCTTCTGATCGTCCCAAATCGCCCCAGGTCGTTGAGCTGAATTTGGACTAATCGGCCAAGACGATATGCCTATCGTCCTGGACGATATTGTCGGCAACTTGCATTAATGAGCTCGTTTTGAGAGCTTCTATTTAAGCTTTGGCATGGCACTTTGTAAGAGTCTTTTGGCAGCCATTGTAGCTTCGTTCTTGTGGGGGAAACTTGAAGAGAGAGCTTGAAAGGGAGAGAGGAAAGGGTGGAGTTTGAGAGAGGGAGAAGATCCTGTGAGGGGGGACTCAAGGGAGTGTGGAGGGGGTTCCACACGGTTGCTCCGGCGAACTCGCACCTTAGTACCATCGGATTCAAGGCTTGTCTCGAGGTAAGTTCACCAAAGAAGAAGTCTCTTTGGTGTCAAAGGACCCGGCGACTCCGCCGCACCGGGAGAGGTGGAAGTGATTTTGTAAGGGCTTCTCCGCCTAGCTGTAGGGGCTAAAGAAAAGACACTTGTGTTAGTGCAATACTTTGAGGGTGCCTCCAAGGAGTGGACGTAGGTCAAGGTTTGACCGAACCACTATAAATCCGGTGTGTTCTTTTCTTTATTACTTCCGCACTTTAATTTCCGTATCGTTGGTTTTCTATGTGGTGATATTAGTTTTAGTTTTATCTTTGATTTTAAAGTTTTCCAATTCACCTCTCTCTTTTAAATTAGCTTTGGGCCAGTTCTATAGGGCTTAACATCCCATCGAACTCACACCCAATCCAGGCCGGGGTAACTCCAGATTTGCACTGCACTAGCTAGGTTCGGGTCACTTTTTCAGTACCCAATTTAGACTTAGGTTCTGAGGCAAGCTCGGGCTATAAGACCTCAACCTCCGGGAATTGAATCTCAACTTTCTAATAAAATTGATCACTTAAACATTAAATCTCTTTCAATCAAATTTAAGCCCAACACTTAGGATAGACCGGGGTGTTTCTGAAGTAATTTAGAATCTCAAAACACATCCTACCCTTCTTCCTTTGACTCTAGAAATAACTGCTCAAACTTGAACCAATCCCACTTGAAATTCCAATCCTTAACCTCCTTTGATATCAATCTTCGAAAATCTAAATAACTTTTATACCGCTATTTTAATCGAGAGTTTTCGTAGAAAATTTTAATTTCCTACGATGTAATTAACTACGAGGGCTTGCGCTTGTAGGAGATTTAGAAACCCAGAATTAATTTTCAAAACCAATTTTTCAAAATCTTTAATTAATTATCTTTGGGAGAATTAAATACAACAATCATTATTGTCATTTTCAAACGATCGATAATGATTGATATCTTCTTTCTTTGGAGAGATGTATCAATTATTATCGTGGTTTTGATTATGAAATTAATGATTTTTCATCCAAATTAGTATAATAAAAAAATTTTGAGTTTGACTACGACAATTTGGGTAACTTTAAAGCTTTGAAATTTGAACCAATTCGTGAATGATATTTTCTCCGTTTGGGATGATATATCGTTCCTAATATTGTGTTAGATTTCGAAACTAGAATTCAAAATTCAATCTTCCCAAAAATAATTAAATATTTTTCAAAAATTATATATATACATTTAAATATATATTTTATTAATCAAAACAGATGTTTAATAGCATAGGAAGACTTACTGACTAGTGATGTCATTACAACCCTTAGGAATTCATTTATTGTTTGAATCTCTTGAATTTGATAAGGAGTGCCATAAAATTTGATAGAAGAATGGCTATCTCCTTGAGGATGAAAGTTTTGATTATATTTATTTTATGTAGCCTCTCAAGTAAAATAGTATTATATTTCTCTTAAGTGAATATGTTGCAAAATAAAAAAATTAATAGAATTAAAATTAACACAATCATTATTTTTATGAAATATTTTGTTCAATGAATAAAGAACATGTTGACCCCTACATCAAATTACACGCAAAAGAGGCAAAATTGATGAATTATGTAACGCGCGTGCAGGTGCGACGCATCACTTGAAGAGCCAAGAAGCTGTAACAAGAATGAGAGGAGAGGTAGTGGCATATGTAGAAGTGGAGGTAGGTATCATGAATTTTTTAAATGGAAAAACAAATTCGAAAAATTGGACATCACGTGATATGTAGAGGAGACCGGTAAGCGGATCTAAACATTTATAAAATTTGGATTGGTTGGCATAACAAAAAAAGACATAAGGAATAAAGCGATGTTGAAGTTTATTTCAATGTTGTGGAGGAATCTATGGGTAGCATAAGCAACCAAAGACTTGTAGATGATCATAGGTCAGAAGTTGTTGAAATAGAGGTTGGAATGGGGATAATTTATAGATAGTAGGTGTGATGCAACAGGATCTAAATTTTGGAAGAATTATTCTTTTAATCTTAAAAAAAAAATAGAGTTATCTAATATCATATGTTAGTAATAAACAGCAAAATAGATTCTGTAATTTAAAACATCAATATACACATTTGTATTCAATTCCCAAAAATTATATACACTACTTATGATCTATATAATCATCATTTTGTTTATCTGTTGCCAAAATCTTAAGGAAAAAGTGATTTTAATAAAGTCATGAGTGACTTTAGATATTTTATTAAAATAATATTTTATATTACATAATTTATTTTAATATTTTTTTTAATAGAAAATTCAAATAAATTATTTTAGGATTTGAAAATTTATAGAAAAATCTCCATAAAATAAAACATAATATTTAAAAAACATCGGTGAAATCGATTTGCAAATTGGATACCTGATGATCCCAAAATTCTCACTTGTACCAATATGTACAAATTCCTTAAGGGTTTTTTTTTTCGGTGCCCAAAAATTAGGAAAAAATTCGTATAAGGAAAATGTTACGATCAAAATATGATGGCGAAGATGGATTGCGATTTGGAATTATTATGACTCCAAAAAAAATTGTCAAACTTAAAATACGGTATATTACAATCTACCCACCTTAAAAAAAATGCTGTCCTCGACATTTTCCTTAAGGATTCAGGTATAAAATCAATATCAACAAAATTCATACAACCAAAACTCTAATCTAATCTAATCAAATCAAAACTCATAAAAAATCATATAATCATACAATTCATTCTATCACATGTCATTCAATTATGTATACAAACTAATGCACCTTAATCTATCAAATCTATCCTACTCATAATCAATTCATATAACTCTGATAACAATCAATTCTTTCAATAACTATGCTTTGATACTAATTGTGATACCCCAAAATCTAAATTTGAAAGAATTGTTCTTTTAATCTTTTAAAAAATAAAAATCAAAATTATCCAATATCATCTATTAGTAATAAACAGCAAAACATATTCTATAATTGAAAAACATCAATGTATACATCTGTATTCAATTTTCAAAAATCATATACACTACTCATGACCTACACAATCATCATTTCATTTATATGTTGCCAAAATCTTAAGGAAAAAGAGATTTTAATAAAGTCATATGAGTGACTTTAGATATTTTGTTAAAATAATATTTTTTTTATAATATATAATTTATTTAAATAATTTCTTTTAATAGAGAATTCAAATAAATCATTTTAGGATTTAAAAAATTATAAAAAAAAATATCCATAAAATAAAACATAATATTTAAAAAATATCGATAAAATTTATTTACAAATTGGACACCTAACGATCCTGAAATCATCACTTGCACCGACAGGTACAAATTCCTTAAAGATTTTTGCTGGTGCCCAAAAATTATGAAAAAATTTTATGTAAGTAAAATACTATGATCAACATATGATGGCAAAGACGGATTGCAATTTGGAGTTATTATGACTTCAAAAAAAATTGGCAAAGTCAAAATATGGGATATTACACTATGAGAGGATAAGCGATTAATTGGGTAAGAACCTGTGAGCAAGACATCAATCCAATTGTGAAGAGGTATGTTTGCAGTGAATAATAGGGCACAATCAGTCTCCAGAAGATGGCAATGTTTTTGTTCGGCCACCCTATTCTATTGGGGAGTATATCGACATGTAAGCCTATGTAGAAGGCCAAATGACTGTAGGCAATGTTGAAACTTGCAATTTACAAACTCACCTCTTCTGTTTGACTGCAGCATTTTAATTTTAGTTTGAAATTGATTTTCAACCAAAGTTTTAAAATGAAGAAATGTTCAGAGAACATCAAATTTTAAGTAAAGTGGATACATCCATCTAAATCATGTAAAGTCATCAACAATGATAAGATAATATTTGTATTTTTGAAGGGAGAGAATTGGGGAAGGACCCCATACATCAAGATGTAAAGGTTGTAAACATTTAGATGTATTGGGTAAAGCTAACTAAAAAGGAAGATTGCGACTCTTTGCTCGAGCACAAGAGTCACAATGAGATACAATAGAATTATCTATAAAGTAAGAAGACAACAACTATTGCGTGGTGGAGGGATGTCCAAAGCGTTGGTGCCAGGAGATTGAAGTAACACGACGGCTAAAGAGAGCTGCAAGATATGAAGAAGAATTTGGAAGGGTGGATATGGCTGGAAGCTTAATAGGGTAAAGTTCATGGATGCTGGATCTCTAAAGTAGCGTCCGATGTGTCTAGGAGTCCTTAATAGTGAAACCATGAGAATCAAATGGAACATAACATGGATTATCATGAGTGAGACGATGAATAGATAGAAGATTATGGGTTAAGTGAGGAACATGAAGGATATAGGGGAAGCGAAGCTTACGGGAAGGAGTCAGCAAAATGCCTTTACCAAAATGGGCAATGGGAAGTTGTGTGTCATTGACGACATGCACCTAAGAGTTTTTGAGATATGGTTGTAGGGATTGGAGCTGCGAGGAATCAAATGTAAGATGATTGGATGCTCCAGAGTCAAGAAACCAATCAATCGCAGATGCATCATCATGGGCAAGGAATGCTTAATTCAAATTGGTGCGCAAAGTCAGTTGATAAGAGAAATTCATACGATGTCAGCATGTGGCAGTGAGATGTCTAACTTTACAACATATTTGGCATTCGACATGTGATGGAGGATGATGACCACCACGAGGAGAACACATAACAGGGTGACCGCCACGAAAGGAGTTGAATATGCCACGGAAGCGACCACAAGAGCTGCCACGAAAGGCAATGAGTTCAAACGAAGAGTCTTTAAGAGTGGTTTAATTCGTTTCGGTAGCTTGATCTGCATTGATATTGACCGCTTCACTGTAGAGGTGGGCATACAAATCATCCAAATTGATTGGATGAAGTTTGGTACGAATTGCCGTTTTGAATGCATTGCATGTCAGAGGTAAGCCGTTCAACGTATAGAGTATAATATATTCAGGTTCAATGGTCGACCTTGCGACAATGCTAGCATCCACACATTGCTTAATCTCGAACAAGTACTGCAACATAGATCTATCTCACATCTGCAATTGGTAAAGCTCTTTCTTTAACTGAAGAATGCAGGATTTGTTGGAGGATTGCAGCCGACGTTCTAAGGTAAGCCAGATGTCTACACATAATTCAAGATTAAGCACATACGATAATAGAGAGGGAGAAATGGTAGAAAAGAGGGTAGAGGAGAGATTTTGATCAGTAAGAAGCCAAGTGTTATAGACATGATTAGCCGTAATGGATTGATCTGGAAGAAGCAATTGACGGGATGGTTTTAGAATGGTGTCGTCGAGATAGCCAGTGAAACCATTTGCAGAGAAAAGCTTAAGAACTTGGGATCGCCAGATGGAAAAGTTTTTGGCTATGAGCTGGACATTGAGAATGGTTTTAACATTGGACATGAGAAATTTGAGTTGAGGAGATATCAGGACATCTGCCATGGCTACAAAAGGTAAGGTCGACATCGTAGATAAAGTTTTGGGAGTCTCCTTGATGAAAAAAGTGGGAAGTTCACAACCTGATTAGCTCTGATACCATGTTATCAGAGCACCTGCGAAGAAACTAGAGCAGGGAAAAGCAAAAGCAAAGGAGATGAAGTTACTGTATATTCCTTAATTACCATTGAACATTACATCACATATATAGATGAGCTGGATTACATCTGTTAGACATAGATGGATGTGATGATTTGTACAAAGAATGTGTGTACATGATTAATAAGTAGGGGCATATGTCTGCTAATACTATGTTCAATAGAATGCTTCTTGGCCTTCCCTCTTCAATAAAAAGCAAGAGACACTTCATCCAATATGTTATTAATTGCCTCCAAACCCGCTACGCAAGTCATCAATGATCTTATTTACATGGCTAATTTGTATTACCCGTTCTAATCCCTTTGTCCAATGTGATTAAAGCTATCCATTTCTTCTTCCATGATTTTCTTGGGATGTTGAGTTAAGTTTATCGCAATTGTTAGAAATTAGAAAGTGTGCTTAAAGTCCCTCCTCAGTGGTGTAGCCAAGGCCTCAAATCATAAGGCCATGGAGTCTTGCAAGCTATTACCATGGGTCATACAAATCACACATTAGTTGATATGCTGTAATATTTGATTACAAGTTACATTAGAATCAGAGGGAGTGAATGGGAAACTGCAAATAAATAATAGACTGAAAGCAAATTCTATAACAAAATGACAACTTTCCATTTAGATTTGTGCCATAAGGGTGAAAATGTTGAAAAGAATGCATCAACTCTGCTTGAACAACACGAACAAATGAAATATTACATTGTCTACATATTTTACATTCATATATTCACTTGTGCTATATTACAAGCAACTTCCAACTAAATCAATTAAGATAACTCAAGAACATCAAATAGCTTCTAAAAGCTCTGGATTACTGATCTTGCTTTTGACCAAGGTTGCCTGCTGCATTATGACACATATGTGTTTCACACATTTGTGGCATGACTGTCTCAAAAGCAGCAACAAGCAGTGGTACCTTCCTCTTCCTTGTAGAAGCCAATCTTCTGAGAGCCTTACTGAGAGCATTGTCTATCATCCATTCCTCAGCAGCTTTTCTTTCATCCACAGTCTGATGCTTGAGATTTACCTGCTCTTGTTCTGGTTCATCTTGCAATTCAAGTAATCGTGGTGGCCGTCGATTGATCTCTTTTACACTCTCCCTAAACTTCGATGGCTGTCTTCTCAATTTGCTGTATTTTACTTTAGACCAATTACCCTGTGATGAACAATCTTTCACATTATTTTCAACTACAAAACTTTTCAAATTGGCCTTACTAATGTCCTTTTGTCGTTGAACGCAACCAGCTTCTAGTTTAGTCCAATCTTCTTCCATTGATTTATACTCTTCTACTAGTAAGTTGTCCACGGTTGCTACTTCTTCACTTTTTTCAGTTTCTGACTGAGCTTCTTCATCACATTCTTGCTCGATAAATTTCAGGAACTGAGTGATTACCTGAATGTCTTCCATAGAGAGCTCGCTATTCTTTTCTCCACAATCTTCAAAGCTTGTAACTGAGCATGACTCTTGCAGCTGACTCTCATAATTTGGACCCTCCAACTTCATCTTATTCATCCTATCGAAAATATATATTTTTTTAGCATCTTCACAGCTTTCTTCACCCCATTCCTGTAGCTTAGAGTGGATCTCAATGAAGAGTTCATTAACTACATTCTCGACCAGCTCAGCCTCCTTATCACCGCTCTTTTTTATTGATGAACAACCTCTCAGTTTCATGCTCTTCTGAACCTTCAGCGACTGTCTTCTCGATGACAAGATTCGCTTTAGGGAAGGCACAACTCCATGTTTATGGCCATGTAGAGAACAGAACGTGTAAGGACAGACCTTCAGTGCTAAAGCATCTTGATGTTCCTTGAGATCCACAGACTCTGGAGTTTCTGAATCCTTAATAGGCGATGAACAAGTGGCCCTGTTTTTATAAATCGACGACTGCTTATTCTTTCCTTTGTTCTTCTTCATTGAAGACCTCAATAGCTTCAAACTAGAATTCTTTACCAGGACTCTAGCAGCAGAGGAGAGAGATTTGGACGTAGCCGTTACAGGAGTTGAGGAGTCGATGGCTACCTTACTCTTCTCCTTTCTTGCATCGTAGCTGCTTGTAGACTTCATGTAGTTCGGCACTTCATCTGCAGCTTGCTGAGGAGATTTGCTAAGTGGATTTTGACTGGTTTTCTTAGGAGCTTTCCTGATTCCATCAAAGTCGGCCACTCTTACTGATCGCACCTTCTTCAACTTCTTTGTTTCACCACCTCCATGGCCTCCATCCTGCTTCTGCTGCTTGGACGAATCAATCTTTTCAGGCTCCTCGGAGACCTTCTTCGTTTCACTTCTTGATCTAAACTTGTCAAGCATTTTCCTTAGCACCATGATGGCGAAGAAGAATAGGGTTTGCTTCACAGCTTGTATGGATTCGTGCACAAAGAGATTGGAAAGCCTTCCCTCCTCTCTTCAAACAAAGATCTATGGATGATTTTGGAAGACTTGTTGTTGCAGAAGCTGGTGGTGAGCAAGTCAATGGAAAACTCCAGAGATCCCGCACAATTATGATGAAGCTTTGAATAATCGGCTTTATGACTTTGGGGCATCCGATTTTTAATCTGGTCTGCCGTGAAGTCAGGCCAGCCAGTTTTGAATAGAAAGGGTAACCCACTAACCCTTTTTGACCGTTACTCGCTGTGTCATGGTATGGACTCGAAGACTTTTTCTTTGTTCTACAAATGTTGACGAATTCTAACTCGGACTCAGAAGGTATAAACCATTGCGGCGTTGCCTGTTTCTAGTAGATGAAGTATTGACTATGGGTCAGTTTTATTATTATTTTAATTTTTTAGAAAATATTTATTTGATTATTTTTTTATTATTTTCAAAGTTCTTGAGATAAAAATTTAATTTTTACAATCAAAATAATTAAGTTGTATTACTACAATAATTTCACAATCAAATAGGATTAATTACACAAATATCTCTCATATAATATTTAAAATAAATATTTAATTTTATTTTATTTTTAAAACGTGCACATAACTCTAAGGGATTGTTTGATAGCACCCAAGATTTCATTTAAGTAGGATTTCGTAAATCCTCTAAATCCTGTGAGGATTAAATCTTGAAAAACCATTTAATAACATTCATTATAACTCTTATGTGATTGTTTGGCTATAGAGCATTAAATCCTAAAACGAGAGGATTCTTTTTCTCTTTCATATCAATACAGCGTTAAATTCGCCAAATCAAAGGATTTCAAAAATCTAGGATTTACCACGAAAAGAGGTAATTTTCCATCTACCGCGACTTTCATTTACCATGAGATTTGGTTTTGCATTTTAGGTCGTTTGGTTGATTTTCGCTCAAATCCGGTCTAAATCCTGCTACCAAAAAGCTCCTAAAATTTTATTTGAACTACACATATATGGGATAAAATTCTATCAATTTATCATGATGTAAAATGTATTAAATTGAGCTTCTAAGTCATTAAATTTACACTTAAATTGGTGTTGTTAATGATATTTTAATTTCAATAATCTCAGTGCAAATTCAAAAACTTTGAAATTATAACGCGCATTTGAATATAAAAAAATATTTTCTTCCGTTTATAAGGAAAAAATTATAATAAAAAATTGATCCGAACTGACCTAAAGAGCATATGGGTTCGTTTGGGACGGCTTTTTTATTGCTTTCTAAAACGGAGTTTTAGTACAAATTTTTTTATTTTTTACTAAAACTCCGTTTTAGAAAGCAATAAAAAAGCCGCCCCAAACGAAACCTATATCTACTTTGAGATGAATGCAATAATCATTCAAAATATATTAAAAGACTTCGAGATCCAATAGAATTTTTATCAAAATATTCTAAAAATATATTTTTTACAATATAAAAATCACATTAATGATACCTTCGATTCAAATTTCTCCCTATTTTATTTTATTTTATTTTATAAAAAAGAGGCACTAATGATACTTTCAACTCAAAATTCAAAGTAATATAAATAGTTACAATAATTGTGTCACTATTAGCTAATTAAATTTCAAATTAGATTCAGGAAAGGAGAATTCCTCTTTGAGGACTGCAAGTAATACAAGAAGCTCGCTTTCCTTATTATTGGCAAATAATAAAACTCACATAGTTGGCTTATTCGGACTCTTTGGTTGGCTAAAAAGGAATGCAATTTAAAAGAAATATAATGTAACGTGAATTTTTGAGTTTTTTTTTTTTTTTTTACGAATATAAAATAAATTCAGATGAATGATTTTTATTTGGTTATAAGTAAAATGAATGTATAATAAAATTTAAAGATAATAGCGACCGACGGGTGGTGGCAGTGGTGGCCAAAGGGTGGCGGCGGTGGTGAATCAATTCTGGCAAAATATAAGATTATAGAAGGAAAAAGAAAAAGACAATAGAGCTTATGTAAAGGGAAGATGAATTGCAAGAGTATAAAAACTTGATGAATCAATTCTACAAACAACCATGTAAAGAGAAGGTTCTTCGATAACATAAATGATTTGACATATAATGTGATCCTACTCAGCAGCCAAAAAGTCTTGACCAAGAAAGAATAAAGACCAGATCAAGCAATTCATTGATTTGAAACAGTATTTAGCAATCTATTAACACTAATTTCAAATATTTGATCTGTGAATAGGAAATGCACATTAATCCACAATCCATTTATTAAAAAAGATGAACCTAAAGCCAGAGTTAAATAGTAATATTGGACTTCTCTTCTCATAAATTTTTTCAGCTAACCTGAGATCAACCGAAGGAACGAAGAGTATTGTTGACACATGTAATTGCTCCATCTACTGTAAGATTTAAGCCACTGACATATTTGGATTCATCGCTCGCCAAGTAAAGCACAGCATATGCTACATCCTCTGGCATCGCATCTACACCTTTGAGATTGGCATGGCTTCCCACAAATGCAAGGAACGCCTTCAGAGCTTCCTCAGTCCTCTCTTCCTCAGGTAAATGAGCCATTGAGAGATCTGTAGGAATTGCATAAGGAGAAACACAATTTACACGTATGCCATGCTTTCCCAGCTCTCCAGCCACACTCTTGGTGAGTCCCAGGACTGCATGCTTTGAGCCTGTGTAGCTATGGGGACCAAATCCACCCAGAATACTTGACACACTAGCCAGTGAGATTATGGAGCCTTTGCCTTGAGGAATCATTACACGTGCGGCATACTTCATACCAAGAAACACGCCGTTGACATTCACATCAAACACCCTCTTGAACTCGTCGAATGTTGTGTTCCGGATGTCGGTAACTCGGGAGCCAGAAACGCCGGCATTGTTCACCATGATGTCAATGGTGCCATATTTCGCAGCAGTGAAGTTCACAGCATTCTGTACATCGTCTTCGATGGTGACATCGCAATGGAAGAAGGCGGCGAGTTGGTCTCCGCCGAGAGATTCAGACAGGTTCCGACCGGCCTCATCCTGAATATCAGCAATGCAAACTTTGGCTCCATGGCTTAAGAAGAGTCGAACGATGGTTTCGCCGATGCCAGAAGCTCCCCCAGTTATCAAAGCAACTTTACCTTCAAGGCTTCACAATGAGATGCAAAGGATTGTGAGAGACTTTATTTGATTGAAACGGAATGCAAGCTGCTCATTAAGAAAGATAGTCATGAGTACAAGACAATCAAACTTAAAAAAAGTATTGTGAAGCCATTGATCGATCAAACAGAGATTCAGCAACTAAAAGAGAGATCGATTCCCGAAATGCCTTTTTGGATCTTCCTTGGCTATTCACGGAACCTGAGAAGCGGATGAATAATCATATGCTTCCGGAAGAAATCGAAGAATTTCTTGGGAATCCTACAAGATCAATTCGTTCTTTTTTCGGTCAGAACTTCATCTGGGTTCGAATCCTACTGAGAGGTCCACTAGAGATCCTAAATTGTTGAAGAAAAAATGTTGTATTGTGGTACAAGAACACTGGTCTTTTAGTTATTAAAAAATACATCTTGTAGTTTATATTAAACTGCCTTGTAGTTATAGAAAAAAAAATAAAAATAAAAAACTGTTATGTAATTTTGATATAAATATCTGGTAGTTTATACTCCGTTTTGTTGTTTGTGAATCATTGTCATGCAAACCTGATCGATGATTTTATGAGGAGCTCCTAACCAAAAATTTCCCCGGTGTGGATAAAAGAAGATATTACGATTTTTTAAAAAAAAAAACATTGGAACAAAATTACAGTTCATTACAAATAATAAACCGAATAAATATATTTGAAATCTGCAAGCATAGTAACAAAAAAAGACCAAAATTAAGCAAGGGAAAATATATGTTTGCAAATCCAAACAACATGGACAGAGTTGAGGCCATTTAAAATTTGGAGAACATACAATAATGCACTAGCCCACACAAACAAGGTTGCTTTAGTACTAAAAACTACTTCGAGTATCATGAAGTGTTAATCATTATGGGCTTTGAGTGGAAATACTTTTTAAGGAACCTGATTTTGTTAGGATTCTTGAGGAGTTCTTGAGCTTTCTTGAGCTCTTCTTGCAAGAGAGAGAGAGAGGGAGGAGAGAGAGAGACAGGATTTGGAGGAGGAAAACCTATTCTAAAGCTTTATTCCAAATTTTCCCCGAATCAATACATCCATATAATGCATGTATATAGGTATTTATATTGTTGTGATGTCTTGTAGAATAACCTAAAATAAAACTAGACTAGCACCTCATAGATTTTTTAGAGAAAAAAAAAAATATATATATATATATATAACACTAAAAGAAAAGGACCATATTTGTTTTTGTCCACAGCCAAAAAGAAGTAATCAAATGTTACTTGTGATTAGAAGAATAATGAACTATTCACAGACAAAAGATTTTTCAGTTAAATAAGCATGAGAAAAGGATTGGTGGGAATCTAAGGGCTATTAGAATCCCAAAAACTGAAGAGATGCGTTACTCACCAAGTGAGGCATACTTTTGCATCAATTTCAAGCACACAGTTCCTAGGGTCTTTCAAAACAAAAAAAAGTTTACAGCGCTTTGCTTCAAGGAAAAAGTAGGAATGAAGCATGATTGATACAACACTAACACATACACAAGAAACGGATCAGATCCCAAACCAGAGCTTTACATAGGAATAGAAAACCATCATCATCAGCAACATTCCACATCTCAAAGCAAGTAGTATGATAAAGACTTGGCTGGTCCTTCACTTTGGATTTCAATATGTGCTGAATTCATAAGAACACTTCACCTTCCATTCATAACATGGCTAGTCACTTGACTTACTCTACAAGCAACAAATTACGCCTAAAATCCCTTTGGCCGTCCACTCTAAATATGGTCAAGATGAATGCATGCAAAATAGAACCACTCCTTTTTGTTAAATGACTTGGCCTAAACTAACATGGAATTATTGATGAATTTTTTGTTTCAATATTTTATAAAGACTGCATGTACTTTCTTATTAAATCATTGAATGAATTTTGAATTACTTTGCTTGTATGCAAACCCTAGGGAAATTTAATGGCCGATCCAAACCCTCGGATTTTGGTCAGTTTCAAGTTTAGCTTTTGTCTAGTATTCCTTCCCTTCTCCTTCTCTGCTTTCTGCCCAAACACTAGCCTAGCCGGCTCCTACACCCTTCCTACAATACAACAACATTCCCCACACCCTGGCCTAGTTATCTCCTACATCCTTCTCTTAGACACCACAACATTCCCCACAAACCTAAAAGCAATCCAAGGCCATCCTATTATAGCCATCAGCCTCCTTCCATTACATCAAACCCTAACCCTAGCACCCCTTTCCTACCTCTTGACCAAGCCCACAATTGTGTTGTGTGGACTATGATTATGTCAATCAATCAAATTGTACTGTCGACATAGACCTTAATTCTGTTGGTAGAGCTTGACGAGAACCTCCCTACGAGTTTGCAAGGGCAGCACGCCCTCTGCACGAGGGCAAAGCCCCATGAAAATAAAAAACTTATGTTCATACAATGTTGCAGTGTTATGCATAAGAGCGTTGCGACGTCATAGGATGTAGCGCTGAAGCTCTGTAGTCTTAACTTGGAGACAAAGAGAGAAGCACCAGCGTCACAGTGCTATGAGTCGGGTCGCAGTGCTACGAGTCGGGCTAGACAATTTTTCTTCTCTCTTCTTCTTATTTCACTTGAAGGGTTGCACCATTTGGATGTTTTAAATGCGTCTCTTATCTATTTTGAGAACTATGTGAAAAGTGAAGATATATAATGAGAGACAGTAAGAAGAGTGATCTATACAATTTCTCTCATTTTCATATTAATTTTTTTGGTATGGTTTGCCTCCATAATTTTTTTCCGATTATGAATTTTTTCATACTAAATCCTGATGTTTTTTTCTTCTGCTTATTTCTTTTTCTTGTTAGTTTATCGTTATGTGATTTACTTCCCAACACCTATAACAAAGCCCTATCCAAGCCTCCTACACCTAAAAGCCATCACAAATAAACCCCTCAACATCACGTCTTGACCACTCAATCTTAAGGGAAATTTTTATAAGATGGTGGTGAGATCTCCAATGCTTTATGGCGCAGAATGTTGGCCATTAAAAGAGAAACATAATATTAAGTTAAGTGTTGCTGAGACGAGGATGCTCAAGTGGCTGAGTGGACTTACTCTTAGAGACAGGATACGAAACGAGCATATCCGGGAAAAGGTTAAAGTAGTTCCAGTGATAGATAAGATTAGAGAGAATCTCCTTAGATGATTTGGTCATGTAAAACATCGGCCTTCCGATACCCTATTAGGAGAGTAGATGTATTAGATTTGGCCTATGTTAAAAGGTAGAGGTATACCTAAAAGGCCTGGTTAGAAAATATTACAAATGACATTTCTTTATTAGATTTAAATGAAAATTTGACTTTTAACAAGACACAATGGAGAAAAAGGGTTCATGTAGCCGACCCCACGTGGTGGGATAAAGGCTTGATGTTGTTGTTGTCATAATTTAAAATTGCGCAATAAGAGGCGCGCCTCTGCGCAATTTGCCCCCCAAGAGTCTTATTGCTTAAGCAATTTTGGGACTTGGTGAGGCTTACGCCTCATGGAACTTGAGGCGCGCCTCAAAGGCGCAATTGCGCAATTTTTGGTGAGGCGTACGCCTCATGAAAAATAATGTATATGCTGGTGTCGAGGGCTCGAACAGGGGGAGACAGGTAATGACATGTTTATTCTCCTGAAAGACTGCTCATTGCATGAATCGTCATTTATTATGGGATTTAAGAAGACATTGATGCATGCAATTTCACATCAAAATCACAATACAAGTAATCTAACCATTGTTTTGGGCTTACATTGAAGAGGGAGGGGGGGCAATTTCCCAAAAAAAAAAAACTCGAAAGGAATTTGCAAGCATATCTTCATAGAGTATATTGATTTTTCATAATATATATAAATAGTAAAGTAATTAATTGAATCTGAATATTAAAATCAGCTCAAGCAAAGTTAAAGTTAGGCCCCTTTAAATATTTCTTGCTTCGCCACTGGAGAAAGTGCTATGCCTATTAATCTAAAGGTCTGATTAGGATGAAAATACTTTTTTTGCAAGTTAATGTGGGCATTATAACTTTTTCTTTTGAAAAAAAAAAATCAAACGTAAAGCTTTTTTTTATAGCTACCGTACTCTAATACATTTGACTCTAAGAAATTACTTCCCACCACCAATATTTTAAAAAAGGCAGCAAAATAAGCAATAGCGAAACAGCGAGTGGCATGGATATGAAACACATAGTAAAATGCCATCCCAAACGGACCCTAAGAGATAAGTGTGTAAAATTGAAGATGATGAAGATTTGACATTCATAGATACAATTGGAGATGAAGATGTCTCCACTGAAGACTCATGTAGTGATGGGATATGATTGAATTTTAGATGTTTTTTTTTTTGTACTTTGGGAGTTCTGATAGACTTTAATTTGTAGTTTTGTACTTTGAATTATTCTATGAGATGTATATATTGCATCTATTTTTTTGTTTACCACTAAATTCACTTCTCTTTTAGATGTTTTTATTGTATCATAAACTCTTACTGTTATTTATCTGCTATAATATTTAAATTCTCATTTACGCAATTCTTCGTCCGTGAGGCTTACGCCTCGCCTCACGGACGAAAAACGCCTCGAGGCTTATTTATGCAATTTTAAATCTTGGTTGTTGTAACATCACCTCTTAACCAACCAAATAAACCAACCCATCCTAACCAAGGGCTTCATAGCCTCTCATCAATTCACCGAAAGCAATAATAGTGCCTTCTACTCAATGGTCCTTCCCCCACCAAAATTATATTGGAAATAGAGCCAATGCTACAAGGGTTCCACTAGTCAAGCATCTAAGGTATTCTGAAGGCACAATAAAAGGAGCAAACACTACAACAGTCAAAGCATCTTCAAGAGGCATCAACAAGTGATGATTTGATATCCACTAGTGGGTAACCTCTATAACCCTTCTAAATTCCTTTATATTGGTATTCTGTCTTTGCAACGATAAATCTAGGACTTCGATAGTCTGAAGTATTTGCATGACCTCCAAGTAATTTAACACCACATTTAACCAATCAATCCTAACATAAAAACCTACTCTAGCCACTGTTAATTGAGAGTCATATTTATGAGGGTGTGATCCACTTCAAAATTACCTTTGTCAAAGGCCTACTAAGTTTTTAAAACACATAAACTGTTAAACTAGCGCTACCATAAAAATTCATACATTTGCTTTCATTTTATTGCATAAGTATCGATTAAAAGGAAAAAAAAAAACTTTTTACATCATGCCTTCAAAGTCAATTCATTTAGATCAATTTCAGAATTTAATCCATACAATTGCAAGTTTAAAAGCTAAAATTTATGATAATATTATATAATTCACCAAAACATGATGAAATGCAATAAGAATCAACTGCAACTCTGAATTACTAGACATCAAGCATCCCCTGTTGCACAGATCAAACCTGATTTGCATGAACACCACTGGAAAAAAGTTAAGTAGGAACAAAAATGACATTAGCCTAGAAATGAATTTAGGGCATATGATGAACCTTATAACAAAATTAGAATTCAAGCCCCCACCCTTTGGTGGTATATTTGACCAACACAAATTCGTAGAGTGGTTGACCTGAATGAATTATATTTAGCAAATATAACATGGATGGTTATTAAAGAACTAAATTTGCTAAAATAAAATGGGATAGTGCATGTTAAAATTTATTAGAATAATCTGCTAACAAAAGAACAAAGTAATTGTAGAAATGCCTTAATTGGGCATAAATGAAAGAAATGTTAAGATCTAAATACTACCCAAGACATTATGATAAGACATTGATTGTCAAATTTTAAGTATCAGACAAGGTACGATGCAGTAATTGAATATCTAAACGCATTTGAAGATTTGTTAAAGAGAATAAATTGTATTGATCAAGATTGATAGGTAGTAAATGAGTTTGTAATTGGCCTTAAAATAAAAATTGTAAATTAGGTTGAGCTTTTAGATCCACAAACATTAGAGGATTCCTTAGTCTAGTCACTTGTTATTGAAAAAAAATCCTAATTCAAGGTCCAACGATCTAACCATTTTTAGACTTTCCTCTAGGTTTAATGCTAGCCCTCCTACCAAATCATCAGCATCTGGTAGTACTTCCCACCCTTAGGCTTCCATAGATTCACATTCTATAAATACTGCGGTAATCATTTGTTACAAGTCTAATAAGAAATATCACATGCAAAACCAACATAAGGCACATATTATATTCTAAGAATAAATTGAAAAACCCTAAGTTTGATTATTTATGGAAGCTATGAATCATACACCATTAAAAATATATATATATGTGAATCATACATCATTATCTGATAACTTTATTGGTACAAATAACTCACCCTTGATTGTTATGAGGTGTTTGTCTGTTACAAAATATGCTTATGAGAATTGGAAATATAGGAATATTTTGTATCTCTAAGTCACATATACTGAGAAGAGGTTTATACTAGTCATTAATGATGAGTGATGACAATGTCATGAATTTTATTTTCACTCGCGCTCTTACTAGGGATAAACTGAAGCCAAACCCTATCCTAAGCCCTTCCATGTTAACTGCGTAACCATACCTCCCTATCTATAAGTACCAGATGCTAAGTTTGTATTAAGCTTGGTAGATAAAAAAATAATACCTGGTGTGATTTCTTTCCTATGCATATTGTGATGTGAAACAACATGCAATGGAACAAGAACTGCTTGGGGATTTTAATATAAATTGTTAAAGCTTTGCTAGTTATAGAATTAATGCTTACCCAAGTTAAGTTTCAGAATTATCAAATCGAAATTAAGTAAGGCATGCGGTTACAACTATATTAACTGGACAATATCAAATTGACAACATAGAATTAGAGAGTAATGTTATGGAGAGAAACAATAATCCACAATTAACAAATAGAACTTTTCACCTCGGGTATCTCACTCACTCTCTTGTTGGTGGCACTTTTAATGGAGGAAGATTGAGGGCAACCGAGCGATGCCACTAGGAGACAATGGCGCACAAAGTGTAGTCCGTTGGAGTGCTAGCCGGTGGCGGGTAGTCCATGGGATGACTAGGGAGCATCCAACGTCTTATCCTTTCTTCCTTGATCATCAAAGACGAAACCGTGGTTGATGTCCGAATCGTCCGTCCACAAAAATTCCAAGAGGGGAGGTGGTCGGCTAGGGTGAAGAGGGCGGATGGGGTGATTAGGTTTAGGATTAAAATCTGAATTAAATTTCAGATTTTATTCTAAAAGGAATTGATTCAAACCCAAAATTTGAACTAGGGACTTAATTGCAATTAGTGGTGCAATTAAATGGAGAGAGAGGGGGAGAGAGGTGGCCGGCCAAAGGAGAGCTGAGAGAGCAATTAGATTTAATTATGTGGGCCCTCTAGAGAAGCTCACGGAATAATAAAATCTGAGAATTGATTCTCAGCTTTGCTCTACTAGGAAAGTTCCTAAGTGGTATTAAACCATTGGATCCGTTGGAAAATTCCACGGGCTTGGGCAACAGCAAATCTGAGATTTGATTTTCAGCTTACAAATCTGAATTTTATTTCAGATTCTAAATATGAGCTGTTATGTTAATTTCAATTTCAGTTTTGAAAATTGAAATTAGAGAAAGAGAGGGAGGGGAATTAAGGAGGCATTTAAGTAGTGATTAAGGGGGGATTGGAGAGAGAAAAAGGAAGAGGAGGTGGCCGGCCCCAAGAAGAGCTGACGTGTTAATTAAAATTAAAGGCGTGGGTCCTCAGAGAAACTCACGGAATTCAAATCTGAATTTGGAATTCTCAGATTTGCTCTCAAGGATGATTTCCTCAATAGCCTGAGCCTCAGCCATTGGAAACTTCCCGTCAAATGAAAAGAAACAATAGCAGGCTAAATTTCCTAATTGAAGGGGAGATACGATAGGAAAGAAATAACAGCTTTGGCATGAGATTTCAAAGTTTGAAACGGTTTGCTGGTGGGCTGAAGTGGGGTGACTATGGGAGTGGTTGGGAGGGATGGACGGCGGCTTGGGTGTGAGGGAGGGCCGTCGGTGGCTGGGCCGGCCAAGGGAGGCCGGCGGTGGAGCTTGGGTGGTGGTGGGGAATTGAGAAAAAGAAGGGGATTTCGGCTAAGTGGGGAAAAAAAAGAGATTGGGGAGAAGAACAAAGAAATTTCAAATGACAAACCTTGAACACCAATCCACCGGTAGAACTCACAAAGAGATCTCCGATGGTCTCCTCTTCAAGAACTCACAAAAAGATCTTTAGAGGTTTCATGAACTCACAAAGAGAACAAAGAGCAAATTTTTATTTCATCAAAAACTAAACTATTACAAGAGAAGGGCCATATAAATAGGCCTCACAATGACAAAGAAAAACGAAAGACTAAAATGCCCCTTGGGCTATAATAGCAACTAACCACCCATAAGGGCAAAAACGAAAAAAAACACAAAATCAAATAAACAACTACATAAAATGACTCAAAATAAACTCATGATCGTAGCCGTCGATCTCCGACGTCTCCTGATGGTACACGTGTCGAAAATGCTGACGATGTCCTCATCATATTGTATATATTCTTTAAGTAGTCCTGGCATTTTAATACTGATGTTATACACTATGGGCATGAATAGTTATCTTTAAACATAAAAAAAAAAAGATCATAACATTACTTCTTGTAAAGCTAATGGAAAAGAAATAGTAACCTAAACCTTGCAAATCTAGCTTTAATGTCAAAATTGTATCAAGTCAAAGAAAAAGAATGCAAAACTCCAACTAGTTTTAATTAGCTCCCCTCTTCTCCTAATCTTTACCTTAGACACTTTTGCACACTTCTACATTTGCCCTTAGGAATCAAACAAATATTGGAGGATTTAGGGAGTTAAAAAGAGAGTTTTCTGATGAAGCTTCCCTACATCTCTGCCATGTGAAAGAAGTCACGACCATTCCTATTGAGATCTACATACCTATTATAATCTCAGATCTTCAAATAGAGTTTTTTGATATTTCTCCTAAGGAGCTCCCTGTGAGTTTATCATTGGCTCCCAATAAGCGATATTCAATATGCCATAGATTTTATCATTGGATCCCAACCTACTCCAGGAGGATCCCAACCTACTCCAGGATGAACCCTGCTGAGTGTATCAAGTTCGAAAGATAAGTAGAAGACTAGCTTAGGAAGGGATTCCTTTAGGAGAGTCTAAGCCCTTATGTTGTACCTACCCTTTTGATTCCCAAAATAATTACTCTTGGAGAATACGTGCTAATAATAAGATCATAAATAAGATTACTATAAATAGACTTAATGACTTGCTTGATTTAGTTTTTGGACCAAAAATTTCCTCTCCAACACATAAAGTGGTTATCATCATATTAGAATTACACCATGAGATGACTAAAAAATTGCATTGAAGATAACAGATGGCCTGTACGAGTGGTTATTCATTCCTTTTGTTATTCAAATGCTACTAATTTATTTATAGGATTGATGATAGATTGTTGAGACTTGAGATCATTTATAGAGAAGTTATTGGTTGTTTATTTTGATAACATATTAACTTTTAATTTTGATGAAAACATGCTTGATTTTGTTTTTGGCTAAAAAATTTCCTCTCCAAGACATAAAAAGTGGTTATCATCATATTAGAATTTACTCCATGAGATGACTAAAAAATTGCATTGAACATAAACAGTGATTATTCATTCCTTTTGTTTTTCAAATGCTACTAATTTATTTATGGGATTGCTGAATAGATTGTTGAGATTTAAGACCATTTATAGAGAAGTTTTTGGTTGTTCATTTTGATTACATATTAACTTTTAATTTTGATGAGATACATTAATAACATAAGAGACTTTTTTTAACCAATTTTAGATTTGAGAAGTTATTAATCAATCCAAAAAAAATGCCTTTTTCATGCAAGAAGCAGGTTTTTTTTTTTTTTTTTGCGGGGTTTGCGATTTATCATCTATAATATTGGACTAAAATATGATCCTGCTAAAGTAAAAGGAATAATTGATTGGCCTACACCTAAATTATTTTCTGATGTTAGAAGGATTCATGTACTGACCCATTTTAATAAGAGATTTATTAAGAATTTTAATATTATTATGATTCATGAAAAAAGATTTTTTTTTTTTACTAAAAGTGCCCAAAAAGATCTTGCTTAAATAATATTTTCTATTCTTCACAATAACAACATCAAGCCATTATCCCACTTCAGGGGGTGGGGCTACATGAATGCTTTTTCTCCATTGAGTCATGTTAAGAGCCAAATTCTCATTTAAATCTAATAAAGAAAGGTCATTTCTAATATTTTTAACCAACTTTTTTTATTAGGTCTACCTCTACCTTTTTTAACATAAGCCAAGTATAATAAATCTATTTTCCTAACCGGGTTATCAGAAGGCCACCGTTTTATGTGACCAAACCATCTCAGGTGACTCTTTCTGATCTTATCTTCCACTAGAGCTACTCCAACCTTTTCACGTATATGCTCATTTTATATCCTGTCTCTTAGAGTAAAGCCGCTCATCCACCTGAGCATCCTCTTCTCTGTAACACTTAACTTAATATTCTCTTTCAATGGCCAACATTCTTCACCATATTGCAAGTCTCACCACCATCTTATAGAATTTTCTCTTAAGCCCGATGCATCACACAATAAGCCTGATGCATCCTCCACTTCAACCATCCAATTTGAATTCTACTAATAATATCCCCATCTATTTCACCATCACTCAAAACATTAGACTCGAGATACCTAATACGTGTACTTTTATTTCACCATCACCCTAAAAAATTGCATTGAAGATCAACAAGTCCGATGAAGCAGCCAACGACTTCATACGATTATCTTTTCAAATGGAATTCAACATGCATTATTTAGGCAATCAAGTAGCTACATGTTAGCTAGGTTCATTTTATAGCAAGCATTTATTAAGCCTTGCAATGTAATTTTACCTGTGTAGCCTTCCCTATAGTAATGTGCATTAACCCTAGCCTATAGATGGAGTGTCAAAAAGTAAGCCATGAACAATGATGCGGACATCCAACGGTAGATGTTAATTAAAGGAAGAGACGATGATCGACGGCTTAGATCCTTCCATTTTATCTTAGTTTATTAATTGTATTTTTTTTATTTAATTATGCATTTTCCATTTTTACCGTTACTCAAGAGTTTAAACTTATGTAAGCCCTAGGTGCATGATCGTCTTATTTTAGTTTCTTTTATTTCTGATGCCTATATATAGAGGCCCTTGCTAGTGTAATTGTATAATGGAGTTTTAACAAAATTTTGTTATGTACTTTTATTCTTTCGGAGGACGTTAGTGAGAATCCCTACGGATGGAATTATGGTTTCCACCAGCCGCAGGATGGGTCCGGGCTCGTGGTTTGAAGTTCCTTGGTGAAGGGCATCATATCACCCGTCAGTCTTCGGAAGAATCAAAGACTCGCAGTTCTATCTTTTTTTCTTTTCTTTTTTTTCCTTATTTCCCTAAACCACATCAAGCTCTACACCAAGGCGCGATCCTCTCACCCCATCACCTCCACATCATCGGCCTACACCAGCCCCTTTCTTCCTCCTCCCTCCCCTTGGCTGAAATCCACCAAGGCTCCACCCACCCACCGGCCACCTCCTTCCCTAACCCCAATTCCCTCCAAAAATCTCTCTTTCCTTATTTAAGTTGTCATTAATTTGGAAAGATTTTAAATTCAAATTAATCTAATTTGAATTTCAAATCCATCCTCATTAATTACATTAATTTTGGAAACTTCTTTCATTAAATTAATTAATCAATTCTGAAATTGATTGGTTAATTAATCCCTAGCCCAAATACATTGAACCTAGACACCCCTATTCCCCCCTCCCTCTTTCTCCCTCCATTCAATTAATCTCATTCCCCTTATTGCTCCCTAATTAACTCCCATCTCTTAATTTTGAATTTTAAATTTTGAAAGGTCTTTAATCCCTTTCCTAATTTAAGATTCTAATTAAAGAATCATTCAATTACCCCATTATCATCTTTCTAATTTAGCCCTATCTTATTTGGAAAGATTTCGTGATTCAAATTCAAATAAATTATATCATACACCTATTTTAGGAAATTCTCCTCAATTAGTGCAAATATGAATTAAATAATTGGATTTGAATTTAATTCCCCCTATTCAATGTATGTGGATACATACATTGAATGTGGACAATTCTCCCTCTCCCCTCTCTCTTTGGCCAGCCCCCATCCCTCCCTTCTCCAATAAATTAGAAATTTTTTAAAATTCAAATGACCTCCTCCATTGTTCTATATCAGTTTCGTATCAGAGCATGGTTGCTCACCAAGGATTCAAACTCGGCGGAGTCGAGCTCTTTTATACCTTAGGAGAATGATGCGGACATCCGACGGTGGATGTTAATCAAAGGAAGAGACAAAGATCGACGGCTTAGATCCCTCCAATTTATCTTAATTTATTAATTATATTTTTTTATTTAATTATGCTTTTTCGTTTTTATCTTTAAGAGTTTAATCTTATGTAAGCCCTAAGGGCATGATCGTCTTATTTTAGTTTCTTTTATTTCTGAGGCCTATATATAGAGGCCCTTGCTAGAGCAATTGTATGATGGAGTTTAATAAATTTTTGTTTTGCACTTTTGTTCTTTGGGAGGACATTAGTGAGAATCCCTACGGAGGGAATTGTAGTTTCTACCAGCCATAGGATGGGTCTGGGCTCTTGGTTTGAAATCCCTTGGTGAAGGGCATCGTATCACCCGTCAGTCTTCGGAAGAGTCCAAGGCTCGCGGTTTTTTTTTTTTCTTTTTTTTTTTCCTTATTTCCCTAAACCACCACCTCCTCAAGCCCTCCATCAAGGCGTGATCCTCTCACCCCATCACCTTCACACCATCAGCCTACACCAACCCCTTTCTTCCTCCTCCCTCCCCTTGGCTGAAATCCACCAAGGCTCCACCCACCCGCCGGCCACCTCCTTCCCTAACCCCACTTCCCTCCAAAAATCCCTCTTTCCTTATTTAAGTTGTCATTAATTTAGAAAAATTTTAAATTCAAATTAATCTAATTTGAATTCCAAATCTATCCTCATTAATTACATTAATTTTGGATACTTCTTTCATTCAATTAATTAATCAATTCTGAAATTGATTGGTTAATTAATCCTTAGCCCAATTACATTGAACCTAGACACATCTATTCCCCCCTCCCTCTTTCTCCCTCCATTCAATTAATTTCCTTCCCCTTATTGCTACCCAATTAACTCCCAACTCTTAATTTTGAATTTTAAATTTTGAAAGGTCTTTAATCCCTTTCCTAATTTAAGATTCTAATTAAAGAATCATTCAATTACCCCATTATCATCTTCTAATTTATCCCTATCATATTTGGAAAGATTTCGTAATTCAAATTCAAATGAATTTGAATTTTAAAATCTTTCTTAAATATCTTACACTTATTTTAGGAAATTCCCCTCAATTAGTGCAAATCTAAATTAAATGATTGGATTTGAATTTAATTCCCCCTATTCAATGTATGTGGACACATACATTGAATGTGGACAATTCTCCCTCTCCCCTCTCTCTTTGGCCAGCCCCCATCCCTCCCTTCTCCAATAAATTAGGAATTCTTGAAAATTCAAATGACCCCCTCCATCGTTCTACATCAGACAAACACTTATTTGCTCAAGTTTCATACTTTTTAACAAATTATAAAATGTTGGAGCTTCTCACTCTAGTACTCTTTTTCTTTCTCATGCACTTCTTTCTTAGCCATTTTAGTTAATAAGTTTCTAGTGTTGCTCAAGGACAATTTTAAATCCAATATGACTAATTACTCACATTTTCTTCGTAATATTCAACCATATGATTGATGACTCTTTATTCATATTGTTAATCATAGTCAATTATCTATTAATCTTATTGGGGAATCTTATCTAAATAGAAAAAAATATTGATAGCAACTTTGACATTTGATTTTTTTGTGATGGTTTCACTATGTCGGATGGGCTGACAGAAAAATATTCGGTAAGTGGTCTAAAGTTCGATGATTATTTCCATTACATAATTCTATTTTTAAGATCATAATATTGTCTGGTACTATATTAAATCAAAATGATGATCTATGGCACAAGCATTTTGGCATATAAATTCCATGGTTTTATCGCATTTAATGAACATTGATTTTTAAGTAATAAAGATCAATTCTCTTATCATCTTTCAATATTAATTTTTTAAGTAAAAAAGATCAATTATCTTATAATCTTTTTTTAGATTGCTCAACATGTAAAATAAGAAAAAAGCAAGTCTCATCCTTTTCCACCACATGATAATCGTGTTGACAATTGTTTGAGTTAATCAATAGTGAAGTGTGGGGTATTACTCGTGTTATATCACATGTAAATTATAAATACTTCGTGAAATTCATAGACAAATTCAACAAGTATACATGGGTTTGTTTTCTTCACAAAAACTCTATAGCATTAAACTATTATTTGTCTTTTTGAATTTTGTAGTCTACATTAAAACTCAATTGTCTTTCACCATCAAAGTGTTAAGATCCAATTCCGGGGTGGATATATGTCATTTAAATTTCATGACTTTCATAAAAAAAGAAAATAAATAATTTCTAGGTGGTTATATCCCTATGCACCCTAATAAAATGATGTTATTGAATGTAAGAATAACTATTTGTTAAATGTTATTCAAACATTATTGCTTGATCTTCTGTTCCACCTAAGTTTTGGGTTGAAGCATTGGGTATAGTAGACTTTTTAATTAACATATTGCCATCTTATGTCTTGAAATTTGATTATGCTTCTTATCATCTTTTTCATAAGCATGCTAACAAGATATACATATATTTCATAGTTTGTTTTATTTATGAACTACCCCATGAATGTCCTAAACTCTCTACTCAATCTATTAAATGTGAACATATGGGTTATAGCACTTCTCATAAAGCTAATGTTTAGTAATGACCCATGCTCCAAAATATTTTGAAGCTCTTATCATGTATTCTTCTTTGAACATCAATTTTTCTTCTCTGCTCAATTTGAACCTCTATTAGAGACATATGCTCTTCTTAATTTTGATGAATTAACTTTGGTACTAAACAATTCAAACCAAAATTTGTGCAAGAAAGAAAACGTCCAACGTTACCGCTTCCTAAGGCTAATGCACCATTTGAGCCTATGTAAATAAATTCACCATTCAAGCCCCCTGAATAGAATTATATCTCCTAGATTTTCTTCCAAAATTGCTCATCTTCCAAATAAATATGGATTTCACACAACATTGGCATTGATTCTCATTCCTACATGTAACTTAGAGTCAAGCAAACATGATTATTTGGAAGGAAGCTCTGGAGATTAATAATTGTTCTCCTAATGTTAAAGCTATTAGTTACAACTGTGTTCACTCGATCAAGCTTCTCTCTGATGGTACTTTGGTCATTATAAGACACATTTTGTTTTCTTCCATACAAACAAGAATATGGGGTTAATTATGAAGAAATATTTACTTTAGTGTCTAAAAGAGCTATAGTACAAATGATTTTTGTTATTATTGCTTCATAAGGGTGGCAATTCCATCAAATAGATGTTACAATAATCTTTCTTCTTAGTGATCTCAAATAGGACATTCACATCATTCTTTTAGTTGGCATTTTTGTTGCCTCTCCTTCAGATATATGCAAATTGGAACACTTTTTATATAGATTGAAATAGGCACCCTATGCTTGGTTTGATAAATTTCAATCAATCATACTTTGTTTCTCCTTTAAAAAGAACCAATATAACTTATCATTATTTCTATGCAAGACATCTAGTAGTATTGCTCTTCAAATAGTTTATATTGATGACAATTATTATTATGATTGGGATAGATTTAGCTTGATTAGTTATTTGTAAAAACATGATTAGGACATATTTCATATGAAGAATTTTGGTACTCTTACTTCTTAGGTTAGGAAGTTTACACTAATCTCAATGCTATCTTTCTACACCAACGTACGTAACATAAGTATATACAGGATCCTATTACTTTGGCTGGCCCCCATAATACTTGCCTCAGGGATATCCCTTAGAAGTAAAAGCAAAATCTCACAACAAAGAAGGTGATCTTCTTCCTGATCCCATTGTATTTTGGCAGTTTTTAAGCAACTTAAACTATTTGACAATATGATATTTCTTTTGCAATACAACAAATTAGTCAATTTATGCAAACTCTCCGTCATCACATTTAGTAGATATTTGTTGAATCATACGATATCTTAGTAAGACGCCAAGCAGTGTTCGATTTTTATTTTTCCAACTGATGCGTCTCTTTACCCTATTACATATACTTTGATTGGGTCGAGTGCCTACCCAATAGTTGGCAGTAGGTTGGTGTATGCATCTTGATGACTTTTTAATTTCATGGAAGAGTAAAAACTATCTTCATGCGTCTACATCATCCCGAATATTGTTCGATGTCTACCACAAATTTAGAGAATATTTGGCTTATGGACTTTTATTTGAACTTGATTATTTTAAAAATAAGCTCACTCCTCTCATGGGAACAATCCCAATTCTATTTAATGTATTATTAATCTTGTTTCTCATTAGCGCATAACAGATACTGAAGTTGGCTATCATTCAATTCAGGAAGTTTTTAACAAACATATTATTTCTCTTCCTCACATTCTTATTAACCTTTATATTGCTGACCTATTTAAGAAAATCATAACACAACAATGATATCAGTTCCTTATGGGCAATTTAATGCTTCTTGAAAAACTACATCAATTTGAGGGAAGATACCAGCTAGATATGTCATAAATAACTTTCTGCTAATTATGCCTATAAAATCAATGTAATAAAAATAATATAGCAGAAAATATTTATTTTCTAAAATATAATTATAGATTATTTATTAGGCTAAATCTAATTGCTCAAATCACCCAAAGATTATCTTGTATTATAAATTTTAACTTCTTTCTAATGAGAAGAACCCTCTAAGTGAGGAAAGACCGAAAGTAGTTTGATTATCATAATCTTATAAACTCAATTTTATGGTATATACCTACATGAATGCCTTTTGGGATAAGTTCTTCTATCATTTGTATTGTACACATGTATTTAACTATTTATAACCCTGTAATTGAGTTTACAGGATTGTTCACAAATGCGTAAACTTATTCAAGTGCAGGTTCGTCTATAATTTGAGTTTAATGCATGAGTGTACATTCCTATAAACACAATTAGTAGATTGTATACACATGTGAAATTATTTTAGGGCAAGTTTTCCATATTTTGTATTTTACACGTGTAAAATCTCATAAACTCAATTCTAGAGTTGTATACATCTATATGCAAATGTTTTTATGTAAGTTCATTCATTTTGTGTGTCATACACTACTATGTACATGTTACGCCGGTTCATGCTGAACCGGCCCAGCCGGCCAATGGGCCGGTTCAGAAAGTGTATAGGATACGGAAGTAGTCTGCCTCCCCCTAAGTTTTTCCGCCCCTTGGGTGGGTCCCACCCAGCCAAGCAATTTCAAAGTGGTAAAGGGTTGGGCGGCTAAGGCTTTGGGAGGGAAAATTGATTACGAATCCTTTTGTATTAAAGTGCATGAGAGGATTAGGGGGGAATATGTTTTGATTGATTAAAAATTAAGGTTCTGGGTGTTGGGCTCTAGACATCTCTTGTCTAGAGATTTGGGAGAGACGGTCCTCCTCTCGAGTTGAGGATCTATTGTATCTTGCTTTATGTTTGTTTCACTTTGCTTTCTATAAGACATTGCTATCGTGTGATTGTTCTTCCATGACATTTTCTATGTTTTTCTTGCTATTTTACCAAACTTTGGTAAGGTTTGCTTGCGAACTCAAGTGGATCCAATAGGATTACTTGTGAACTCAAGTATTTTCTATCAATACATTCCTTTAAACTTAATTAGTGTGTTATATACACTAGTGTACATATATTTTGAAGAATGTTCTTTCATCATTTCTACTATACAGTATTTTCTAAATTCTAATATTTAGGTAAAAAATACATATAAAATGTACTACTATGTACACTCCTTTAAACTTAGTTAGTGTGTTATAGTGTTCATATATTTTGAGGAAAGTTCTTTCATCATTTCTACTATACACAATATTTTCTAAATAAATTCTAATATTTAAGTAAAAAATACATATAAAGTGTATATTATGGAGCTCTATACAGATGAAAGAGCTCTAGTACAATGGATATTACTTCATGTATGCAAGGAAATATGATTTTTTTTTAAATAATAACCTTCTACAAAGTAAAGGACATCTAAAAAACCTTATTCTTTAGTTGTTTGTTACAAACAATTAATATTTTAAATGCAGTGCAAAGTAAATATAATGTATTAGAGTTGATTGGTTGATTGCAAAATAAATTCAAAAAATTACTTTTTGGTGTTTTATTGGAAGTAAAACAAATCTAAATTTTTCTATTAATTTATTCTTTTAATATTTTTATAAATAGATTTAGGACATAGGATGCCCTCATGAAGTCGTCACAATCCACAGTATTGGAGGGATGACGATGAAACAAGGATGAGGAGAATGAAGAGGAATGTTAGAGGCACATAGAAGTTGGGTTGATGTGATCGGAAGGTTTACTCATAGACATCAAGAGGCACGATTGATGTTAGGTCAATGTGAGGACTATGGGTTTATGAGAACAGGATGGCACAAGCACGGGATACTAATAATCATGAGATGTCAATATGGTGACTTTGCAAGCATGGGATTCCAATGAGGTTTCAAGATCAATCGTAGATGCAAGATTGAGATGTGCAATGTGTTAGTCTATGTAGAATATGATTTTGTCAATCAATCGGATTATACTGTTACGTCGTACCTCGAGTAAAAAGAAATTGGTACAACACTCCGACGCTGTGTACTTGAGAGCCCCAGCACTGTGTTCCCAAGCCCCCGTTGTAGCAAAGTTCCCTGGGCGAAACGACAGAGAGCAAAGCGCTATGGTGCTCTAGATTCGGCGCCGCAGTGATGCGGGTTTAAGCACCGTAACATCGTCAAATGGACCGATTATAGAGGCTTCAGTGCCGCACACTCCAAACTGGCGTCACAGTGCTTCAAGACTCACTAGACAATTTTCTTTCTCATTTTTTTTAAGAGTACCGTCCCTTGTTATTATTTACTTGTCTTGCTCTTTTGTTTTGAATGTGAGGATGGTATAAAAAAGAAGAGAAGCAAGGAGAGAGCGAGACAGAAGACAGATATATATTATTTCTTCCAATTATCATAGTGAGTTTCTTGGTGTGGTGTGGCTTCGTGGATTTTTCCCAATTTTGAATTTTTTCATGTTAAATCTTGGTGTCCTTTACTTTTCGTTGTATTTCTATTTTTCTTGTTTGTTTCTCTGTAGTATTTTTTACTTCCATCCCCATCACAATGAATTTAGAATTTGCCTAAATTGAATGAAATTCCAAATTCATAAAAATGACCTATTCGAGGTATTCAAATCCCTTAGAGCAATACATTGGATTTGTCTTAACCTCAACTAAATACTCAAAATTTAAAACACAAATGCAATACACTCAAAATACCTAAAACCAAGCATTCCCTTACAAAAATCAAAATACAAACATAATTTCTTTGGGTTGTTCCTAATATTAAAGCAAAAAATCATAGTAAACCTATGTCAAAAGCCTTTCATCAACTCAAACTCAACAAGGTTTATGAATGACAAGAGAAGCTTGGCCTTGTCGTTTACTTCTCTATACAATCTTGAAATTAGCATCAAGCAATAGAGTTTTACATTAAATTGTTACAACAGCTGTAATATAAATTACCAAACAATATCAGATTTTGAAGCATAAAGGTCTAGAAGATAACGTTACTTAATTACAAGATAAATTCCAGCGATAGCCTCTTCCATCTCAAAACTCCATCACTTAGCATGAGAGCATCAACGCACCCCCACATCTTTTAATCTCACAAATAACACCAAAAAAAAACCTCATCTGGGCCAGAACAAGCAAGCATCCATCCAAAGCAGGAATGAATTGGAGGTCAATTTACCGAACAGAAATAAAAATTACATGAAGCAAAAGAACTACTGCTAATCCAAATCTTCTCAAAATAAGGCTTCTTGACTATCATCAATTCCAACATCAAAAGAATGCTTAACAGAGTAGGACAATCTAAAATAACAACTTATGCAACAAGGAGGTCAACAAACCTCCCAGCATACAAGGATGAGTTGCATTCCACTGAAGTAAAATCAGAGCACTCGCCATCGTCTTAAGTCAAATATCTTAGTGCCCACTATCAGCTAGTTCAGGGGAACATAGAACAGACTCAATAAAGGCAGTATTCTAATAAAACTAAGCTTTTCTTTTGTTATAACTGTGGTTTATAACGCGAGCAGTGGGATTCAGTTTGGCATGCTTACCGTTGGGAACTGACGTGAAAGGACCTGAGGGCAGTAGACATGTCCGGTGATCTACTGGGCCTCCTACGGTGACGACGACGATGGGATTGCGAACAAGGGGGTGCAGAGAAAGAAGCCGAGATAGGGAAATAAAAAAAATGAGACCTGACGTAGAGGTACCACGTGCTCTTACTCTTTCCCGGGCGGCCCGACGACTTGATCCGGAGCGGAACCCGATGTTCGCGATTTTCTCGGTATTGCTCGGTATTTGCTCGTTATTGCTTTGCAAAAACGAGAAATACCGCTTTGTGAAGATCAAAACTATACAAATAACGAGTTGTACCGAGTTTTTCTACAACTCGGTATTTGCTCAGGATTTGCTCGGTATTGCTAGGATTTGCTCGGTATTGCTAGGTATTTGCTCGGTATTGCTAGAAAAAACTAGGTACAACTCGGTACAACTCAGTATTTGCTCAGGATTTGCTCGGTATTGCTAAGGATTTGCTCGGTATTGCTAGGTATTTGCTCAGTATTGCTAGAAAAAACTAGGTACAACTCGGTACAACTCAGTATTTGCTCGGTATTGCTAAGGATTTGCTCGGTATTGCTAGAAAAAACTCGGTACAACTCGGTACAACTCAGTATTTGCTCAGAATTTACTCAATATTGCTAGGAATTTGCTCGGTATTGCTAGGAATTTGCTCGGTATTGCTAGAAAAAACTAGGTACAACTCGGTATTTGTTAGGTATTTGAAATATATCCAAAAGGTGATGGGATGTTGTTCGGCTCGTCAAGGAATTAAAAAAACGCACGCGCTAGAACCTAAAAAACAGCGGGTCGGGTTGGCAACTTTTCTTCATGCTACGTGGCTCTAAAATATTGGTGGCCGAACGTAGAGGAGCGTACGTTCACCAAACCAAATAAAAGTTCAAAAATGAGGGCGTTTCACATAGTACTTACTAAATTTCGTATATTCAAATTTTTTATTAAAGTTTGAAGGTATTAAAATCTGAAAATTATTTAAAAAATAGGATGTTAAATTTAAAATAAATTTTGTGAAACTGTTTGTTAATGCAACTTAAATTTTCAGATAATTAATTTATTGAAAATTCAAACTTAATTAGTATTTTTTAGTTTAATTTATATTTTAAATATGAGCTATTGATTCATTTCAATTTTAATAATAATCAAAAAATTACAACTATAAATAAAATAATTAGAAACTAGCTTAATTATCAAATAATTTGTCTAATGATTAAATTGATGATTACACTATTAATTATTGGATAACTTATTTAGTTGTTTTTTAATTAGTATTTAATTAATAATTATAATAGTAATTATCTCATTAATTATTTTAAGTATTGTTTTAATAAATAGTTATTTAATTACTTATATGACACCCCCACAACTTGAGATAAAGAATTGAATATATTTCCTACTTTATCACATCTCTGAAACACAATTAGAGCCACTAAAAATATTTACTATAAATAGTAAACATAAATATTTTTATTTCCCAAAAATAATTTTATACAACATCCAATACAAGTTTTAGCCACATAAATTTTTGGACTATCAAAAGAATATGTCGGGTTTATGCACATATAATCATGCACAATATAATCATACGACTATTTGACACATGCCATTTATTGCTCAACTCATGCCTAATTATATATTTATATATTTATATGCAAATAATTATAGTCGATTTTTTCAAACACCATACACCAGGAAGGTAAACATCAACCCAAAAATTTCAATGATTTTCTATAGAGTCGTTACTCTTAGAGTTTGTCTGCTCGGCTAGCCAATATACAATAGGGTTCTACCTACCTACACTTCATTGTGCACATACAACAAGTGTTATAGTTTCAATATCCTATATGGAACTTTAGAAATGGGGGCCATCCACATATAGACATCAATATTGAACTCTTTGTCTCTATTCTGAGGCAAACTGACTATACACTTGTGGACACTCAGTCATCATGTATCCTGCATATTCACATCAAAAACACTGGTCAGTCATCCTATAGCATTGATCAAAGTGACATCTGTCACAACTCTAACACATAGGTGCCCCATTAATAAAACTCCCAAACCTTACAATATTGCCCCTATTAAAAGTTGCCTCAATCATAAACTGACCACTTGTCTATGAAAATACTAACCAGTTGTGAATTATATCTTGTCAAAATAATAAACTATGACTCATACTGCATCACAGTCCTCTCTCAAACTAGTCTTAGAAAAATCTCTTGCATATGTTGACGTGTATAAGGTGGTATAAACAAGACTCAAAATATATCAGAGAATTCCTCCCAACTAATCAAAGAATTCAATCTCCCTTAAAACTTCTTCTCCTGCTGGCCCATCCACCAGCACTTTGCCTCACCGTCTAACAAAAAAAAAAAATTGCTAACGATAATTTTCTCTTAGGAGGACACTACATACCATCAAATGTCTTTTCCAACCTTCTCAACCATCATCTGGGTTATTAGACTAGCAAACTAAGAAATAGTATTATAACTAACTATTTAAGTTATACTATGTACAGGAGCTACCTGACTGATACTCTACTAATTTGTCATGTCTTAGTCTGGCGAATCCAAATAATGATAAATAATCCAGACAAACTTAAAGTGTCAGTCAGGTAGCTCTTGTCCATAATCTTAAAAGATTACGATCTCTTATGACTATATTTATGCTTATAGCATCAGAACATGTCTGTAAGCACCATAACATGTATTATAACCACCAAAACATGGCTTGTTAGCCACCAAAATATAACTTGTTACCCACCAGAATATGCAATATAGGCACCAGATTCATAGACTAAAACAGAATCTCAAAAGATTATGGACACTTATATCTCCCAACATACACATTTTATCACATCATTGTGTAGCAATTTAAGCATAATTATGCGCATTTCATAATTGCACAATATTCTATAACAGTAGGAAACCAAAATTCCTACTAAATAAAATTTTCTAATTTTAAAATATAACCAAATTACAAATGATTGTGTAAAACATCATTTTAAGACTTTAATTGTACTATAACATTATTTTCTATTCAATAAAATCTATTGAATTTTCAAAATACTATGTGAAATTTTTTTAGAACATATGAAAATTATTCATAATCTTAATTTTTATAATATATAAAAAATTACATGATGAAATTAGAACATATGAAAAAAATAGATTTTTAAATCCTGAGATATGCATAATGTGACCTATCTCAATCTAGACAATTATCTCAACTAGTCTTAAGGATAAAAATGACCCAGAATAGCTCAAAAATCCTTTTTTTCCTTTCAAATTTCTCTCCCTCTCTATCCTCGCGGCTACCAACGATCAAACGAAATAATTGAGCAGTGAATTCATTTTATATTTAAAGTGTTGTTAGTGGCTTAACGTTGTGATGCTAGTTATTTTTTTCAAAGAAATTTGATACTATAAAGTGCAATGTCACTATTTAACATTTGGTACTATATAAGCATTGAGATGCTCAAACACCTACGCTCAAATAGTAATTTTTTTTAGATTTTGCCAAAATTACTCAAGATTCTTAGGACTCATTCTAGAATACATGCAATATTTTTCAAGACGCTTTCAAACACATACAAATGGGATCAAAACTCAAAAGTTTAAATATTTTCCTTTTTTCAATCGGGTTAGAACAAGTCAATCCATATGCTAAATATGGAGGTGTCATACGTACATAGCCTCACTTAACCATATTCGCCTATTCGACACTACAAAGCTTTCTTAGAAACAACTCAACAGAGCCCTTCCAGCCTTATGCACTTTTAAACCAATTAGAGGGCAACTTCTATTTAGGGTAAGTTGTGTTGAGTTGTGTGAGTGTTCTGTGTAGCATTATTCTTTTTCTCTTTTTTGTATAACCTTTTCTGCAGCCCTCAAAATCTTATAAATAAAGGGTGCTCAGAAGCAATTTGAAACCTTTTACTTGAATTTTGGCTGATTTAGTGGATTTCATGCTGGTATGAGATTCATAATTTTCTTGAGTTTTTTACATATTATCTCTTCCTCTCTCCATTCTCATAGGTTCTAGCTCATCATGTATATTTGCTAGAAAAGTCAGGTGTTTCCCACAAACATAATCTAATTCAATAGGTTGTCGGTAGAAAGAAGGAAGAGGAGTTTGCCAAGAAACACTTGGGAAGGAGTTGTTGAGAGGATTTTACTTGGAGTAGAAGTAGAGGTGTGAGTTGAAATAATTTTCATGGGAAATGAATGTAGAAGAGTTATAATTCACTCAACATCAAAATTTATTGAAAAATCATACCAAATTTTTTTTTTAAATAAGAAGTATAGTTAAATAAATATATGGTTTAAAAAATATGACTTCTTATTGCATCAAACTTGGTGCTCATAGGGTTGAAATTCTTCAATGTGATGAATATAAAAATTGTGAAGGATTAATCTAGCTTTCTATGGTATGCAAATCACTTTATTAAATAAAAATAAGTTAGTAATGCTAAATATTCATTGTTATAGTTATGCAAAAACTATGATTTCCTTGTTAGAATTTGTCAAAGTCAAAAAATATTAATATCGTAGATGATTGTATTAACTTACTAATGATTCTAAAATGATATTATTCCAACTAGTAATGAGAGAGTTCAACTTAATAATTAAACAACGAGAATATGTCTTCTTCTCTAAATTCAAATTCTCGATTTGTTAAGACGTTAAAAAACTATACTTTTATGTGCCAAAATGGATAAAATAGAAAACAAGAAAGTTTTAGATGATTATGTCACGTTTCTAATAATACAAAAATTATTAGATTTTGACAAAAAAAAATGATTGAGTTCTATAAAAAATAGTGAGAAGATGTTTTCCCATAAAATTATAGTTCACGTGCATAGGAGAATTTTGATATTTTCTTCTACAATGAATTTAAGCAAGATAGGGGGGTATTGTTTTGAGTAAATTTGGTGTATGAATGCATTAGTATGATTGCTTTGTGATACTAAGAATATCATAGTACTTTTTGGTCGAGGCATAACATTTTATGTTGGTTTTTTATGACATTGCCTCCACTTCAATCACTATTATTATATTTGACTGATTTGATTGGTGAAATACATATGGAGGCCACAATCACCTTATTGTTCGATCTCCTTTGAGCTTTATTTCAGTACCTTTGTCAAAACTCTTGAGAATAATATCAGGGGCAAGGAACTCCACGATTACGGCCTCTCCTATCCTTATTCTCTCACATTTTTCTCCTTTCATTAGCCTCGTACTCAACACCAATTTCTTCAACTTGTTTATTGACATGTTCCTCCTCGTGCTTGTCCTGCATAAGGGGAGGTTCCTCACCATGTTCTTATGATTCTCCAAATTCTTTTTCCTCAACATTGTCTTGAGATTGGGCATCAACATCAATGAACATCTGTATTACGAAACCAACGTAAAAATTATTCTCCTCAATGTTAGGAATCTTAATGATCTCT
This sequence comes from Dendrobium huoshanense, assembly GCA_016618105.1. NCBI lineage: Eukaryota > Viridiplantae > Streptophyta > Magnoliopsida > Asparagales > Orchidaceae > Dendrobium > Dendrobium huoshanense. Next base: position 41,339,968 of record CM028355.1, read on the forward strand.
TCCACAACTTCTATCCCACAATCTTGACCTACATTATGTTCATTCATTTTGCCACATTATTCTAACAATATTTATGGAGAATCCTATAAATCTAGCACAACATGCCTTATTGATTGCTCTTTCAAACTTCACTAAGAATTTCCTATCAAGTCTCTTATATATAGAAGGCTCTACTATTGCCATTACTTCTCTTTTCTCTTCATCTTAACTATCCATCTTCATATATGCTTTCATTTTCTCTTTTTATGATATCTCTTCTTGATGCTTTTAAGTACTTTAAAGATATTTTCTTATATTTTTTAATAAAAAATATCCTGATCACAACCAACTATTGCCAACAATCACAATTTTATGTAATATTTAATTTAAAAAAAAACATATATATAAATGATTCTCTTAGGCAACGACTGTCTTTGCTGAGGTGGTGGATGCCTGAGCTGGCAAAACGAGACGGAATCAAGCTGGTGGGCTGAACTGAGCTTGCATGATGAACTACATAATAATTAAGATAAATGATGTCAGTCGTTATATATCTTAGGCAACGACTGGCTTTGCTTAGGTGGTAGGAGCCTGGCAACGCGAGGTCAAATTATTGCATCCGGTCATCGGAAGCTGAGATAGGTCCGGATGTTAATAAAATATTATTTTAAATTAAGCGTAACTAAAGCGCAAGTAAAGCGCAACTAAAGCGTAGGTAAAGCGCAAGTAAAGCGTAGTCAAAAGAGCAGGTAAAGCTAGCACAGTCAAAGCGCCACTAAAGCACAGGTGACGTGGCCAATTTTTATTGGATGTCCGAACTTATTCTCCGCGTCTGATGACCGAATGCAATAATTTGCCCAAGGGGAGGCAGAATCAAGCTATTGGGCTAGGCTAAGCTGGTTGGTGGACTGCTTAATCAATTTTTTTTTACAAACTTATTTTGGGACTACGTCACAGACACATAATAATGTTTATTTTAAGAACTTATTTGCGAAAAAAAATTTGAAGTAAAAATATTTAAAACTTTTTTATTAAAATAAAAATTAAAAATTAAAAATTAAAAACCTGTGCCGGTCCTTATCTCAACAACCAACCGACTATTGGAACGAATATATATTAAAAAAAAAAGCAGAACAAATAAAAACAAAAGAGAAAAATGAAAGAAAAAAAGGTTTCATATTAAAAACGCAAAAAAAAAAAAAAAAAAAAAAAAAACGAGACAATTTATTAGAACAAATAAGAAAAAGTAAAAAAAGAAAAAAATTCCAAATAAAAACAAAAAAGAAAATAATCATAAAAAAAAACGTTAACTCTTTTAAAGACTGGTGTTTCTTTTTTTCAATTTATCCATTTCCTTTTATTTTGTTTTGTTTTTACATTGAATCTTTTTTATTTTTTATTTATTTTTGGTTTTTTTTTATGTTTTATTTTTGAGATTTGGGTATAATACCTTTTTTCATTTTTTTTTTTCATTTTTTTCTTATTTTCTATTCATTCCAATTATTTTTTCTCTTTATATATTTGTTATGATTTTTTTTTAAATAATAATTATTATGTAATCTACTCTGTCATTTCAATTCAGCCCTCCAACTTTTTTTTTTTTTTTTTGGAAAATTGAGAGCTTAGCACATTCCATTATAAGAAAAAAGGTGTACAATAAGATAAAACAAACACAAAAAGAAGCTAAAAAAGCTAAAACTATAAGCTAAAGACAAAACCAATAGACAGGACAGACCTGTCGGGGTGGACTCAGAAAGAAATTTAATCAAAGATCAGAGATCATAAGTCACTTCCCTAAGATCAGAGATCATAAGTCACTTCCCTGGTTGCCTGAGGACCATCCAAAGATGCAATTCTAGTTGCCCGCGAACCGTCCGAGGGGAGCGACGTGCAGGCTTCATCATTGTCCAGACCCCCAAAAAAATGCCTGCCAAAAATTCCAAAAAAATTTCACAAACCAACAACATATCAGAGGATAAAAATTCCCTCAAGTATAAGTATGCACCCTGCTAACCAGTGAATGCAGCAGGAACAAATTGAAGCAACCAGAAACCACCTGGTACTAGCAGGCAAAGAAGAACTGGCAACAAAACAGCAGTAGAAAGGCCCCCACCAGGCCAAAGAACATCCAACCAACAAAATCATGAAAACAGCACATCCAAACCAGCACAGCAACACTAATCAGAAGGCTTACCGAAAAGCCTATTCTTAACCTCCTCACCATCCTTCCAGCCCGACAATTTGAGATTAAGAATTCTCAGGATTTTTTGGCAATAGTTACTGCACAAACATCCACATTACTAAAATACATGTTGTTTCTCTCCACCCACAAATGATACCAATGGGGTTTAGAGATAATAAATAAGCACAATTCAAATTACAATTAACCCCCAAATTCCCAACAAAGAAACGCCTGAAAAATATTAGGCCTAAGATAAAAACAAGAGAAAGCCGGGATTATTCTAATCAACGCCTTAAAAGAATAATCACATTCAAAGAGGAGGTGGTTCACAGTTTCAGAGTGTGCCCAGCACAAAGTGCAGTAAGAGTCAAGAATATGAATGTTCCTCCTTAGTAATTCATCAACTGTTTTAAGACCCCCCTCATAAATGCCATCCAAGAGTAAACAGAAAATCGAGGTGAGTGCTTGCGGTGCCAAACCAAGGCATGAGATTGAAAATCATCATTCTGTGCAAAATATTCCAAATAAAAATCTTTGAAGGTAGGCTTATCTAAATTATTCCAAAGGATGTTAGTACTAGCCATTGAAATAGGAGTCTCCATAATAACATTTATCAGGAAAGGAGGAACAATATCTGGGAGGGCCCAACTAGATTCATTAAACCACTCAGCCAGCCTTGCCGAATGGCTACAACTAGTGGCAGCAGTATCTGTAGTCGGATCATCCCCAAGCCAATGATCCCATAAAATTGCAGTCTTGCTATTAAGATGAATAGGAAAAGAGAAATTCGGTTTAACCTTACCAGCCGTGCAGTAAATACTCTTCCAAAAGGTGGTATTATTGGAACTGTTAGAATTCCAGGGAGAGATATATCTGATGTTCATCCAGTCATTGAGAAATTCGGTTTAACCTTACCAGCCCGCCAACTTGATTCAGCCTCGTCTCGCCAGCTCAAGTGCCCGCCACGACGCCACCTCAACAAAGTCAGTCATTGCCTAAGATAATATCTGGTATCATATATGTTTATTTATTTATTTTTCGACTATAATTTTTTTTAAAAGAATTCATCTTAAAAATTTGTCTTTCTTCCTAGCCCTTAGCTCTTTTGCATGATTTTCTTATACTCTCCTCATATTTTTAGGTAAAATATCAATTAACTCCAAAAAAGTACGTAGAACGTGGTGGAGATGACAGCGTTTGGAAGCTTTTATTTTTTGGGGGGTAATAGCGTTTGGAAGCTCATGATTGTTCAGGAATCCTAGACAGCTTATGCAGATGATATTACTTTTGTAGATCTACTTGCTGGAGAAAGCGTACAACAGCATGTCTGCTCGATCTGGCAAATAGGTGTAGATTGGACTGACTCATAACTCTTTCTTGGCCCACATTTTTAGAAAAAATTATTATGTGGGTCACCTGAACGCATAGAGATTATTATGTGCGGAGTCTGATTCAAAAGTGTGTCTGATTTTTACGTGTGCGTAGCAAATTAAAACACAATGCTTTTGCTACGCACACTCATACAAATCGGACGGTTCTCCGGACCGGACTCCACACGTAATAGTCTCTTCTGGAGGGCAAATTATTGCATCAAGTCACCGGACGCGGAGAATAGGTTCCGACGTCCAATAAAAATTTGTCATGTCACCTGCGCTTTTGACTTGCGCTTTAGTTGCGCTTTGCCTGCGTTTTGACATGCACTTTTGACGCGCTAAACTTAAAATAATATTTTATTAATATCCGGACATATCTCCGCGTCCGATGACCGGATGCAATAATTTGCCCTTCTGGAGATGATCCGAACTCCAAAATCATGTGAAGATATCGGAATATTTTTTTCTCTTTTGTATACAGGGTGTGCCGCGATTGAAATCATGATGAAAAGTTACGTTTGAACTCCACTTGCAATGACCTCTTCATTTTTAGTGGTGAATTATTTTTATATAGCTCAAATTTTTAACTATTAAGATATTAATCATTTTAATTTAATAGCTTATGAGACCCCTTAAAAAAAATAAATCTAAACTCTTAAACATCAATACACCTTTTGTCATATAGAAACTCTTCGAATAATAACTTACTAAAAAGTTATACCAATAAAACAAAAACGTAAAACTATTAAGCCAAAACTATTACATAGCTCCTTTCATATAACAATTTATCATATCTACGTTATAAAAGACAACTCTTATGACGTAGTACTTTGTATTATATGAGCACTTAGGCCTCTTTTGAGATGACTTTCTTACTGTTTCTTAAAGCAATTTTTCAGCACACAAATTTTACTAAAAAATTGTTTTAAGAAGCAGTAAAAAATCGTCCCAAACGAAACCTTAGTTCTTTTCGTTTGATGTATTGCTCTGATATCATTTATAACAACTCAAATTCTAATAAAATTCTGATCATCACACCGAAAGATGCATCCATACTTAAATTTTATCATTTGAACTAATTAATCGTTAAAAAAACAGAATCAGAAAATCATTTTCAGTTCCTAAATCTTTGCTTATCCTAACTAGTCCGGTAATCCTTAATTAGAATAATAAAAACAATTAAACAATAATTAATTAGTACACAGAACTACTAATTAGTATTTTAAAGCTCAAACCATCGTACTAATTAAGCTGGTATTTATAGAGATCAAAGAAGATATCGAACAACTGAAGCTGATAAGCACTTGACTGAATATTGCAAATCGCCATTACAACTATCCGTCGTCGTGCCGGCTAAGCCAACCAGAACCAAACAACTAAAAGAGCTAACTGAAACAAACATACAGAACATCGTTACAGAGCTATCGATACACACCAACACATCCCTGATCGATCACCACTTCGATCAGAGAAAAATTCGTGTCATTCAACTAATTCTACTTCTTCCGACGACTTACCTTTGCCCTCGCATCATCCGCACGAATTCATCAAAGCAAACGAATCCATCGCCGTCGGTATCGACGACGCCGATCATCCGTCGACAATTTTCAAGCGTGCAGAGTTCGTCGCCGAGAGTGGCGAACACGCCGCGGAGCTCTTCAGCAGAGATCTTTCCATCTCCATCGCCGTCGAATACGGCGAAGGTCTCTCTTAGATCAGGGGAGGCAGGGCCACCAGTGTCAAATCCTAGCGCGGCGATTTCCTCCACGCTGAATTGACCGTCTCCACGCCGATCCGCCTCAGCTAACATCTCCGCGACCTCATCTTCCGTCGGAGGCTTTGGCTGAAGCCGCCGAAGCACGATCTCTAGTTCTCGCCGTGTGACCTTTGTACTTTCCCCCTCGGCCGCACCGGATCCCGCTTCAAAGGACGAAGAGCTACTCTGCTCCTCTCTGCGGCGGCTGGCTCTGCGCCGGGGCTTTGGAGACAGAACGGATTTCGGGGTGGTGGTTTGATCGTTGGAAGGGGATGAAGCGTAGTTCGAGGCTAAGGATGGGGTGGTATCGCCTCGGCTCTTTTTCTTGGAGGAGCCGAATAAGAAGGAAGAAGGGCAGCTAATGATCCTCATGGATATTGTCTTGCTTGTTATGTGAACTAATGGATGAGAGAATTTGGAGGGAGGAATGCCTGAATGCGATGGTTAAAAGAAGGGATTCGGGAGAGTGCCCTTCGAGGAAGCTTCGCCGGATTTCAGGATTGAAATACTGGCAAATTGAGAACAGTACTTAGTGCTTTTTGTTTTTTGGCGCGCATATCGCCATCTTCAATGTGAAAATGGTGACATAACAAGTCGCTTGCTATGGTGAGAAGGTGATGGGGTAGTGGTGATCGAGGACAAGGGAAGCTTCTTAGCAGCTTCGGTTTACTGGCTTTATGGAAGGGAGAGACGGTGAAGAAGAAGGTCAATAGGACGGATATGCAGTAACAGTGAGGCGCAGGGCAAAGTGGGTTTACTAGGCAGTCTCCGTCGTGCAGAGTTGTAGTGAGGTCACCTGAGTGTTGCGTAGCAGTTGGGATGAAATTGCTTGGAGTGCTTACTTTTGCTGGCTCAGCTCACGAAAACTTTTCCATGAAAAATCTGGGTCGTAGCTGTAGCTGGCCGGATATCGAGGCGCAACTTCATGGTGGCTTGCAGCCCGTTGTGCTTCGTTTCATGCTGTCACCCGCGACAAAACGTGGAACTTGCTCGACTGGTAAGAATCTGGGTCTCCCACCTTCTATTTTGTTATTTAATTTGCAAATTTTTAACATTATCATCATATGATCATAAACTTTTTTTTATGAGAGGGAGTACAATTTTGTTTTGATGTTTTGACAAATCTGGTTGAAAAAGAAGCGAATCGATCTTAATTTAAGGATGCAACTCTTCTTAATATATTGATTGTGGCATATCCAAACGAGCAAAGGGTGTCGATATTTGGCACGACCCGAATATTCTACATGAATCTGATTCAAAATTTCGGGTTATGGTCAACTCGGACACAAAACGGGTTGAGTTCGGGTTCAACCAATCGACCCGTTTCAGAAACTGGGTCGAGTTCAGTTTGAACTAGAAATTTGAATTGACCCATTTGACCCAAAAAACTCAATTTTGACCCGAAAATAAAAAATTTACCCATTTTCTGACCCGAAAACTTGCAATTTTTGGTCGGCCCTGAGTCATTCGGGTCATGTCGGGATGACCCGGATCCGAAGCGGATCAGGTTCGGGACCGAAAAACCATCCCGTTTGTAAAAATGGGTCAGGTTTGGGTTGACCTGAATAGTGTTGGATCAGTTTCGAGTTCAACCCTAACCCGACCCATGACGCGAAATTGACACCCCTAAACAGAACCCCAAAGCCTTTGCAGTGGCCACGAAGCTCCAATCGAACGTCAGATTCAACGTCATTTTGCGCGAGGTAAACAATATATTAACGTCTCATTGTTCACGTACGCCATTTTTTCCTTCATTTCTTCTGGTTGGAGAAAGAATATACTCAATATTCTTATTTTATGTTAAAAATGGAGTTCGGTTGGAGATGAATAACTGCATTTTAGAATATTATTGTATTTTGGTGTGTAAAATGAGATTTTCTGCTGGAGATAATCCAACTAAGATGTCTTAGATTCGAGTCTTACGTATGTGATGTGTGTGTGAATTTGTCTTAATTGACCTAAATGTTCAAAAAATTTAACTTAAGGTTTGTTAGCTTTTATTGCAAAGTTGTTAAAAAAATAATTTCTTTAATTATTATGAATATTATAAATGTTTTTTCTTTAAAAAATCATATACTAGCTTATTTTTTAGTTACTATATACTATCATCTTTTAATAAAAATAACAAAAAAATTAGTAGCTAAACATAAGCGAAACAATTATCTAGAAAATAAAATAATAAAAAAACTATTCCAAACATGCCCTTAATATAGTTCAATTTAGTGAATTTACTAAAGCTAGTGCCTGGCATTCGCGTAGACTTGAGAGGATAGAACGGTCTGAGAATGTTTGATATAGTTGAACGGTGGCCCTAATTGACTCGACCAATTTGGACTGAGTCTTCCAAGTCAGACTGATCTTCTAACCGTTGTGGTCTATTGTTAAGAAGTCGGAATCGAGCTCCAGTGAAATTGCTGTCCTTGACTCCGCCAATTAGGAGCTGTCACTCCAATAGCTAGCCTCCATTGCTATTGATGGGCAAATTATTACGTCCGGTGTCCGGATTCGTTCGGACACCAATCCGACGCGTCACAATAGGGCTCAGTGTATTCATGTGACGTGGCGCGTCTGGATTGAGTGTCCGGACGTCCGCCCTATTGATGTGCCTTCATTTAACAGCAATAGCTTTTTTGGTCCTAAATGTTCTCTGAATTACCAAGCCCTTAATGTATGTTGCCTCGTCACTAAGCATGCATTTCTAAATGGTTTTTCATGGAGAAATCTAGCTTCCTAACATTCTTGGAAGATATTAGTGCATGCTAACTTCCATCGAAGCTAAGTATAGTGGATCTACTCTTGTTGCGGGCTGAAATATACACGGCAATAGAATTAGAAAAATTTCGACTCAGCGTTGTACGAATATCCATCACACAAATAAAAGAAAAATGTAACACAAGAATTTTTACATGAAAACCCTGGAAAAGGGAAAATTCAAGGCGCCGCGATTAGTTGAAAGGATTCCACTTTGCTTATATTACAAGTGGCTAACTCGTCCCTAAAATTAAGGATGATTTGTTTACAATAATAAACTATCGGGTAGAAATTCAATTATAAACGGAGATAGGAAATTTGGCGAAGTTTGGTTGTCGGGCAAAAATCCTGCTACAATTGACGGTCGGGCAGAAATTTGACGTCAGTCAGCTATCAGGCAGAACTCAGGCGTCAGTCGACGGTCGGGCAGAACTCTTGCAGGTGGAAGTCCGGCGGTCGTCAAGGAAGAGTTTGGTGGCAATGGAGTTCTCTTCCTTCTCTTCTTACTTCCTTGCTTCATTCTCTTCTCTTCTTGCTTGGGTTTGTATTTTCGAGACCTTAGTTCGATTATAAGTTTGTTAAAATCGGAGTTCAAATGGTTCCAAATTTAATTTTTTAAGTTTCCAACTTGATTTTTGCCTCAAGATTCGTGCTTGATCAATATAATTTTTTGATGATATATCAACTCTTTTTTTTTTTTTAATTGATAATCCATCACACAAGACTCTAAGGTTTAGTTTGGGACAGCTTTCTTTATTGCTTCATAAAGTTATTTTTAAAGTAAAAAAATAATTTCTTTAGTAAAACCTAATTCTTCACCAGCAATGTGGTCGGTAGATCACAAAGTTATAAACAATGCTATTTTAAGACCATAGATCAGAGGAAAAAGTTGGTTGTGATTGCCATTGACCAGCACTGACCTAATAGGTTAACTCCAATCTGATCAGGTTAACTGAAATTGGTTGGGAGCAAAGTGTAATTTCGATTTTTACGGTGAGAAAATAATAAATTTTTGTTTTGTTTTTTTTTTTTTTTGTTTTTTTTTTTTTTTTTTTTTTTTTTTTTTTTTTTTTTTTTTTTTTTTTTTTTTTTTTTTTTTTTTTTTTTTTTGACAAAGAAGGCTATAATCTGCTAGAGCACATGCTTTGATGGAACTTATAAGTTATGGAGTAAATTTTTTTACTCTTTTCATTTTGTTTGTTGATCGATTTATTATAAAAAATCCATTGGAAACCTTAAATTTTTTATTTTTAATTTTGGCAAGGACATCATGGTGAGTCAATCCACATTATCCATATTCAATGAATCAACCAATATAATGAAGACTATATTATAAAACATAACGTGAGATTGCACAAAATCATCAAAGCCTAACCCTGACCAACCTCGACTCGCTCCACGTGATCGTTTGCCTAACCGTGATGTCCCTCTCTACCACAATCATCATGAAATTACTGCTCCTCTTTGCCACCTTAACCCTCGATTTAATAGCTTGACGCTAGGTCATTGCTCTCACATGCTGGTTCTACTTTCCTTCGTAGTTTAGGGTCAGAATATTCGTAACGAGAGATAAATGAATAACTTAATGTCTTAGCTTTAAAGGAAAATATTGCACACATACATATAAATGGAGAAGGGTGCAGTAATCATAAGAAACACCGTAGTTTTTATGTGAAAACCCCAAAAAAGGGAGAAAAATTATGTTTGGCCAGTTGAAAAGAATCTACTAGTATTTGTAATTGATTACAAATGAGACTCTTCCTCGAGAGAAGATCTTGACTCAATATAGCAAATATACATCATAATGAGTATATTACATGATTGGAGTTAGAAGAATACATTGACATGAGAGTTATTCTCAGAAGAAAGTTAGCATGTTCGTTTGGTCAATAGGACCGTAGTCAGATAACGGAGGTAGGAGGGACCATAGTCAAGCGCCCTTAATAGGACCGTAGTCAGATAACGGTGGTAGGAGGGACCATAGTCAAGCGCCCGAAGGAGGTTGGAAGGACGATAGGTTGGCAGTCAAAGGGTGTCGGAGGGACTATACTCGGTGGGCGATGATGGTCGAAGGGACCGTAGTATGTGGATGGTGACTGGGCAGGGGTCCAACAGTGATCAACATATGGGCGATGGTTCGATGACTGTTGGTGGTCATGCGGAAGTCAGACAAAATTCGACGATCGGCTGATGGGCAAAGGTCTGGCGGTGGTAGGCTGCCACGCAGAGGTATGAAGGTAATCGACGGACGGGAGGTGGTCCCGATGATGATTGGATGTTTGGGGATGGGCGGTGGTCTGACAATGATCAACAGAAGTTTGCCAGCGGTGGTGCTTTGGTAGAACTCTAGAATCTTTGAAGTCTGAGAGCTCTCTCCAATTTTCAACCAAAGGGTCACTTTATGAATAGAGAATGAGCATATTTATAGTTTTTTGTGAGTGGCACACTCTGTATATATGGAGAAGATCCAGGCCAAATTTCGATCGTTTCATCAGATGGCTCATATTGATTCCTCTAATCATATTACATTCAGTTATGCATTTAAGTGTCATAATGATGTATGAATTAAGTGTTCTTAGGCTCATTGGATTTGTCTCGTCGAGCCGCTCAATTTGACTATAAGCATGCTATATTTGGATGTCATTTGACCATCCAATTTATGATTTGAACCTCTCAAATGTGCTTCAGCCTCCGGATTTGGACTCATTTGGGCTTGAATTGGACTGATTTTGGTGTTGTTGGGTTCATCTTTTCTAGAAGTTCAATTTGACTATAAGTTTTCTGAAATTGGAGTTTGAATGACCCCAAAATTAATTTTGGAAGTTGTCAACTTATATATGCTTCTAGATTTGTGTCTGATCAAAGCGATTTTTAGTGACGTATGAATAGCCATTAAACCACATTGGCTAAGGGGCCCTTCTCATATCTCTCTCTTATGTCTCTTTCCTACTTTGACCAAGAAAACAAGAATAGAGTATCCTCCTTCCTCCTTTGACTAAAAGTCAATGACTTAGAATCTTCCTTCTATTCTTCTTCTTTTTCCTTGGCCAAAAGCTATTGATGACAAACCCTTTGTCCTCTTCTTTTCCTTTGTCTAAGAGGTCACCATTAATCTTCCTCTCCTTCCTTGTCTTTATAAAAAATTACCTCAATTTTATTAATTAAAAATTTATTAACACCTAAAGTTTTTTTTTCAAAATATGAAAAAACAAAACACCAAACTCGCACCTTATGATATTTTTAATCTTATGAGCTGGATACTACAATGGGTTAAACATATAAAAACAAATCTTAATAAAATTATAAAATTATACCAAACATAAGTAATCATGTAAAGACAATTCTAATGAGGACTTACATATGACCATTAAGCACAATCTATTATTTGTGTTCATGTTTAGATCGAGCATATAAACACTTCTCTATCACGGGCTATAAAGGAGTTTGGTCATGTAAGATGTAATAAGGTAGTAAATGGAGTCATAATGGGATGGTGGGTTTGTTGCATATTGGTCATGCATATGAGGGATTAATTATAGCTTGTGGACAGTCTTACTTGTTACTATGATGGAAATGAAGAATTGATGGAATGGTGTGGTTTGTGCACTAGAAGGGGATATTTAGACTTGTGTTGATTTTGGTAGTGGGTGGAGAGATATCATGATGGAGTAATGTAGGTCATGGGGGTAATGGTGGTGGAATGTGTCTTCTTTTACTTTGAGAATATGGATTTTAAGAATTCTCATGTGTGCTCTTCTTCGCAATCATAAGGCATTTTATAAATTAAAAAAAAATTGAAATCTATTCAAATCATTGAGCCCATCTAACTAATTATAAGTAAATTGTCAGATTATCTTAGTCCAACTTTCATCATCAAACTTTATTATTTCTCATAAATTCTCAATTATAACCACAAGAGATTGACAGAATGTTGTGTTATAAATTTTATAATCATTTCTTATCTAATTACGAGGAAGAGTTAATCTTTAAATTTTCTATCAGTATAGTGGATCATTTCATATGGGATAGGCTTTGTCATTTATTTATTTTTCATTTTGAGTTTTTCATGTAAAAATTATAGTCTTCTTTTATTTTGTGTATGTGTTGGATCTTTGAATAAAGCTAGCTAAGACATTAATCCCTCGCCCTATCTAAGCTAATTTTCTAGTCTGCAACAACAATAATGAAAAAAGTGTATGCAATAAACTCTACAATGACCCAAAAATGTTGGATAGATGACAAAAACCAAGTAGCAATGATCAAAGTTGCAATGCCAATGTTTATGCTTTAAGTCTAATAAAATGAGAAGCAAGAGTGAGGGTTTCTGAATCATGAGATTGAGTGTTTTGGGATGGGATGGCTGTTTTACCAATGGAATTTTTGGTAAATACAGTGTTCAATAAAAATTAAATTATTTGATGTATTCAACTCTAGAAATTCTCTTAAAATCTTAACATATTTAAGTTTTGTATGAAGTTTTTTATGAAGTTTGCCATGCTAAGGACTTAGGCCATCTCCAACCGAAAAAACTTATTTTTTACTCCAAAATATAATAACAGCCACATTAAACATTAACTCATCTCTAATCAAATTCTATTTCTTAACACTAAAAAGGAATATTATGTGTATATTCTTTCTCATTTTTTTATATTTATTTTTAACCATATATTTATATTTATCAATTTTTCGAATTAGACGTACTTATAATTTTTTTTTACAAAAATAAATCTTACTCAATAAATTAATTTATAATATAAATATGCACTTATTAAAATAAATATTTATTAAATAAAATAAAAATTATATTAGAACACATAAATAGGAAAAACAAAAAACACATATGCAACTAAACATTAGAATTAGTATACTGCTCTTGATTTGTTAAACTAAAATATTTGAGATCAAAATTTTAAAATTTAATCATTTTAGAATAATTTTCAGATTAAAAAATGATTAGTGAATAGTGGGACGTATATTTTAGCGTCGCATTGTTCACATCACGAGAATGGCGCAGGTTTTTGCGTTCGGTGGAGCAGCTGATTGAAGACGACAAATATTGATTTAGCGTTCGGTTGGAGATGGCCTTAAGGAAGACTATTATAAATTTTTAATCTAATAAAACTAATAATATGTGTAAGTATTAGAAAAGAAAAAAGTATTTTTTTTATTATTAAATATTTTCAATGAGATAATTTATAATAATACTTGAAAATTTTGTGCACAAAGCTTAATAGTTTTATAAGTATATCTCACTACTTGTGATGACATAACATAGCAATTTAAGACATGAGATTGATGGGGATAGTGAATTTGGAATATTTGTAGCACAATGAAATTATACTATAAATAATATAAATGCAAATGGATTCTTGGTAATTAAAAGTGATATTACATCATTAAACATATTTAATAAAGCTAATAAGATTAAAAAAAATTACTTTGTATTTCCTTTAAATCAATCAAATTAAGAAGGAAAGATCACTGGCATCAAATACTCCAAGGATATTTTGTTAATAAAATATTAAAGAAATTTAGACATCTTGAGTCGATCTATTAACATTCCATATAATGCAAGTACATACTTAAGAAAAGTTGGGGAGATAATGTAACTCATTATGAGTAAGCTCTATGTTGATACATCATTGTTTGATTAGGAGATGGATGCTACCAATGGAATTAACTTAGCATGATGAGATGTTTTTCAATAGCTAGGACTGATAATGAGGATTGGAGGATAAGGAATAGTTTTAGTATATATTTTGTATGTAATGAAAAAAGTGTGGGTTATCCATTGATGTTTGTAATGTCATAATGAACGATATATTAACCCATACTCTTACAAAAACAAACTTAAAATTTGAACCCTAATTGAAGCCCTTCCACATGATTGAGTGAACCATTACTTCAAAACGGGTCGGCGGGTCAGCTTCGGGTCGAATCCGTGTTGACCTGGGTCTACCCGAACACGACCCGATTTTGCAAACGAGTTCACATTTCAACCCGAACCTGACCCGCGTGGGGTACAGATTGACCGACCCAACCTGTGAAAACACATGCAAAGTTGCGAACGCGAGCCGTGAGGCAGCCAATGTGGGTTGAGGCGGCATGGCGACAGCCTGGTAGGCGAGGCAGCGACCTGCGGCTACGGAGCGACCTTCCGACGCGACCTACTGATGCAGAGCTGCCTGCCGGTGTGACCTACAACTACTGAGTGTTGACTTAGGTCTCGCTCTCGTGAGATGGCTAGCATGTTGGTGCGGTTTCGTCGCCTCGGCCTGTGGAATGGCCTGCTGGAGCTACCTGCATGGCGACCACGGCCTAACGCGACAAAGAAGGGATGAGATGCGACGACCTGATGACGACTCGACAGGACTGGCATGACGCAACTAGACGTGGATGCGATCAAATTAAGAGGTCAAATGAGTTGATTTTGGGTTTCCGGGTCAACCCGAACCTAACCCGATTTTCCAAAAATGGGTCGAAAACTCAAACCACAACCGAACCTGTAATGCAAATGGGTTGACCTGAACCTGAAATTTTTCAGGTTGGCTTCGGGTCGGGTTTCGGGTCGTGTCCGATTTTGACACCCCTACTTACAACTACTTAATGTTTTAGTGCCTATCAGTATGGTGTGATAATCTTCTTGAGGATATAACATAGATCTTGTTAGCTCATGGTTATATAGCATGAATATTATTCGTTATTGTTAGGACTATGCATAAGGATAAGTCCAAAGAGTTTTCTTTAGCCATATCTATATATGAAGCCTTCCTATTAGCATCATAAACACTTAATTATGATGGTCAGCCTAAGCATAATCAAAAGAGAAATGCAAAGTTATAATTGTTTTCTATTAGAACTTCTATACTTATGAAGACTATTTTTTATTTAAATTTTATCATTATTTCATTCATGTTGAAATTGATCATAAGATAGATAGGGTTGGTTATAAAAGTTTGTAATCAAAATTTTGCTAACCTTACTTATTTCATATGAAGTTACACCCATGCGTATTGAGACTCATATATGGTCTTATATATGTAGGTTGTGTTTAATGATGTTGCCATTGAGGATTCACTTGAAGAGTTACCATATATGACAAACATTGAATATGCTATAAACCTAGTGCATGGTTCATAGCTTCCCAAACTTCCATATTATATATACCCTCCTATTAAGCATATCAAATAAAAAATATAGGAAGATGATTTAGGTTTCATTTGGGACGGCTTTTTTACTGCTTCTTAAAATAGTTTTTTGGTATAAAAATTAAAAATTTTGTACTAAAAAGCTGCTTTATGTAGCAGTAAGAAAGTTGTCTCAAACGAAGTCTTAGTTTGAAAAGTGTTCCTCCGTACCAACTTTAGTCCTTATGTTGTATTCACCATTCCCAAGAAAGATAATGTTTGGAGAACATATGAAGAGATCATAGTTTTAAGTTAGATTACCATATTTATAAATTTTCATTTCAATATTAGACGATATGTTTGATTTAGTTTCAAGATATAACTAATGCTCTAAGACTGATTTGAAAAATGGGTAAATTAAGGCTTCGTTTTGGACAGCTTTTGTACTGCTTCTTAAAACGATTTTCTAGTAAAAAAATTTTAAGAAGCAGTAAAAAAGCCGTCCCAAATGAACTCTAAATCAAGATTAGACCTATGGATGAATAGAATACTCCAATTAAAAAAAATATTGTACGAGGAAAAAATATTTAGAGTATCTTAGATAAGTTCAAAACAAGTTAGGAGAGCAAAAGTATTATGCGAATATACTTCTCAAAAGCACTGAAAGCAATATATGATGCTTCCGATCTATATATAAGAGAGATACTTATTCAATAAAATCACCCCCATTGCATTCTATAGTGAAAAGCTCAATGACATCAAGCAAATATACTTCAATTACGTTAAGAAATCTTTTGACATCATCTAGCCTTTTGAAAAACTTGAGATATTATTGTGGCATAAAGAATAAGTTATAATTTTTATATTTTATATAGCTAAGTTAATTCTTGTTATATTTTATTGATGAAAATTTTGTTGTTTATTCATGATTGTACATTCGCACTAATGAAATTTATCTTGATGAGATTTAGGCTTCATTTGTGATGACTTTTTTGTTGTTTATTAAAGCAGATTTTTAATAGAAAAATTAAACTTTTCATACCAGAAAGCTGCTTTAAGAAGCAACAAAAAAGCCGACCCAAATAAAATCTTAGGCTTCGTTTGGGACGCTTTTTTATTGCTTCTTAAAGCAAATTTTTAGTAAAAAATATAATATTTGAATTAAAAAGTTACTTTAAGAAGCAATAAGAAAGTCGTATCACATAAAGTCTTAGGCTTCGTTTGGGATGACTTTTTTCTGCTTCTTAAAACAGCTTTATAGTATAAAAATGTAATTTTTAACTAAAAAGTAAGAAAACTATTCCATTCATTTGGAATGACTTTAATATTATTCTATAAAGCAGCTTTTTAGTAAAAAAATTAATTCTTAAAAATTTTATACTAAAAATAAAAAAATAACTTTGAACTAAAGTCTTCCAAATAAAGCCTTAATAGGTCATCATAAATATGTGATGAGCCCATTTGTAATTTATTTCAACGTAAAAATAATAAGAAGGCAATATTACTATTGTATTATTAATCTTACATTCAACCAAAATTAATTAATTATATGATATATATATATCTATATCTATACTACTATTATAAAAGGGGCTTGAGTTTCCACCCCTAGCAAATCTTGTCCTTTCATTTTATTTATTCAAAATTATCCTAGCCGTTCATTTAATTGTATTATATTTTTTATTACTTTAAACGGCTCTTTAAATTGCACTAATTACTTGCACTTTATTACTTTAAATTGTATTGATTGTCATAATGATGTTTTAATCCTTCATCTAACCGAAACTCTTTATCTTCCCTTAAACAATCATGATCATTCTTAATTATCATAATGATGTATTAATTCTTTATCTAACCGAAACTCTTTATCTACCCTTAAACAATCATGACCATTCTTAATCATATAAATGACAAAATCTCAACCATTCATCCCTCAATCTATTAGTATTCGATTGCAACCCTTCGCATTCTGACTTTATTTATGCAATACCACAAATTATCGTAGGCTCATACTCTTGCAGCTCGCTGATGCGTGCAAAGCCACTCATGAAAGCCCCTTCACCTTCAACATTGTTATCTCTCTCCATCTCCCTTGAAGATCTCTCTGTCTCCGTTGAAGAACTTTTTGCAACTTATCAATTTTGAAGCTTCTTTATCTTAGTTGTTGCTATCTCTTAATCTCCGTTAAAGACTTGACACATCTTTATCATCACTTGAAGATCTCTCATCTTTCAAGCTAGCTTGATTCTGGTAAATTATTTTTCTTTCATTTCACTTGTTTTCTCCTCTTCATTAACCCCATTTTGATTTTTCTTACATGATTTTATTTCCATTTAATGCCTTTAAAATTCAAAATATTCTCTCTTGATTTTATGCATTTATTTTCAATATGTGCTATATTATTTATTTTTCTCTGCATGACTATGATTTCTTACACAATTATTCATCTTTTAAATGGGCGTTAGTTATGTTGCATATGATGCTAATCAATTACATATATTCTCTTTGACTCTTTGTAACTGATTTAGATGGTTCCTCTCTCTCTCTCTCATTTGCAAGATTTGATTTGATATATATGATGACTTCTAATACTTTATTGATTGGGATATAACATCTAATATGTAAATAATGATCGTATATAGGAGAAGTTCAATCGATCCTTCAAAGCAAATAATGCAAGAGACTCCAACAACGAAACTTAGGTCAAGCGCAAAGCACAAGCTCGATATGATGTCATATTTTTTATATGATTCTCTCAGTTTTTAATCTCAAGACTCAATAAGATGAATTAAGAAAATAAACAATAATGTTGGCAAGTGGTTGTAGGTCCAAGATGACAATCACAATCATGGATAAGAAAATTTTTGACATGGATATGGAGCAACACACTATCACCCTCTAGCTCATTATTTAATATTGCAATATTCCAAAAGATATTAATCACCTCAAGAATTTCCTTTCTTTTAATCTCATTTTAATGTATTTTTTGCCGATTTTTAATTATGTTAATTTCATAAATTTTTTATTAATTAATTTAGTTAATTATAATACACTATTAAAGTATATTAAAATATGATCAAAATTGATTGGAATTTTTATAGATTTTGTGTTGGCAAAAATCAAAATTACTGTATACATAATAAGTGATTTTTATTAATTTTTTTGGAAGTTCAAAAATCAAAATTAATTTGAGCTGAGTTTAAGCTGAATTAAATATTAAAAAAATTAGCACAAAATATTTTTCTAAATTTAATTAGATTTTAAATTAAAAATATCTAAATAATAATATAATAATTAATAATTTTAAACTTTTATCTTAAAAATTCCTTGTAGAAGTTTAACGATTCATAAGAAATAAATGTCAATTAATAATCTAATAATTAATTAATTACTTACTATAAATTTTTTGTTTTCAAAATATCAGTTTTGTAACTTACACAAGTTTAATATTTTTTAAGAATTATAATTCTAGCCTCATATCAATTATTAAAATTTTAATTTTTTTATTCTTTAATTATAATAGCTTCATATCAATTATAAAAATTTAAAATATTATAAACATTAATTTTGTTTCTACACTACTATTATAAAACTGATTTGAGTTTTTCCAAATAAAATCCTCACCATTCATTTAGCTCTTATTATTTTAAATCTCAATAATTTAAAATTATTCATTTCAATTTAATTAAAATTTAAATAAAAAATATGATTAATTAATTATTTACTTTAAATTTTTAGTTTTTAAATGCTAAATCTAAAACTTACAGAAACTTAATAGTTATTTAAGAGTAAATGTCAATTAATAAATTATAATGGTAATTTCACATCAATTATTAAGAATTTGAATTTTGTATTCATTAAATATTATATCTTAACATCAATTATCAATATTTAGAATTTTATTTATATTAATTATATTTAATTATTTTTATAACTTAAATTATAACAATTATTTTCAATATTGATTTTTTAAATTTCATTATACATAAATTATATACTTTTTAAATTCAAAAAATCTTCAATGTTTTTTTAAATAATTATAATACAATAATTAGTTATATAATTACTTGAGAATGTTCACTTTTGAATTTTTAATTTTAAAAATTTGAGCATTTTAATAATTATGAAACATAAGAATTAATTAATGAAATATATCATTAATTAATTAATTAAATTTTATTTTTAATAATTAATTTATGAAATTTTGTTATTTTAATATTCTAAGATTTTAAATTTCTACTAAATTATTAATTTTTTATTTTTATAATTTTCAACGAACCATTCATCTAATCAAATAAATAATATTAAAAATAAATTCTAAGTGTTCTATAAATTTTAATTTCTCCTTTAAAATTTTAAGTTATAGCTATCCACTATAGGAAAAGTAATGTTCTATTAAATTAGATTTTTTAAATTAATCTCAACCAGTCTAATTTATTCATTTAAATTTAATTTTATTTTAAATAAAATTATATAAATAATTAATTAATTAATTAATTTTTATTTTTAATTTTAAATCTCGACCATTCAAATTAATCTAAATTTTAATTTACTTATATTTAAATTAAAAATATATAATTAAAAATATAATAATTAATTAGTTAGTTAATTATTTAATCTAAAATTTTACTTTTAATACATAATTTAAAGAAGTTTAACAATTTTAAAGAATAAATATCAATTAATAATGTATTTATTAGTTAATTAATTATTTAATTTTTATTTAGTTTTTAAAATATAAATTCTAAAACATATAAAAGTTTAATAGTAGTCATGAAATAAATATCAATTAATAAATTATAATGCTAAGTGCACATCAATTATCAATATTTTAAATTTACATTCATTAATTATATTAACTTCATATCAATTATTAATATTGAGAATCTTGTATATAAAAATAGCTCATATTTCTTCTGAATAAAATCCTAAATATTCATTCAATTCATATTATTTTAATTCTTAACCATTCAAATTTATTCATTTCAATTTAATTAATAAATTAATTATTTTATATATATATTTTTTAAAATTATCTTGTAGAAGTTTAACGGTTGTTGAGAAATAAATATCAATTAATAATGTAATAATTAATTAAATACTTATTTTTTTATTTTTTATTTTTAAAATACCAATTTGGAAATGTACACAAGTTTAATACTTTTTAAAAAATAAATATGAATAATAAATTATAATTCTAGCTACATATCAATTTTTAAGATTTTTAATTTCCTATTCATTCGTTATAATAGCTTCATATCAATTATCAAAATTTAAAAT
The DNA here is from genome assembly GCA_016618105.1 of Dendrobium huoshanense. Lineage (NCBI taxonomy): Eukaryota > Viridiplantae > Streptophyta > Magnoliopsida > Asparagales > Orchidaceae > Dendrobium > Dendrobium huoshanense. The sequence continues at coordinate 41,360,416 of CM028355.1, forward strand.
ATATATATATATATATATATATATATATATATATATATATATATATATATATATATATATATATATATATATATATATATATATATATATATATATATATATATATATATAACTTATTCATTTCAATTTAATTAGATTTTAAATAAAAAATATAATTAATAATGTGATAATTATTAGTTAATTAAATTAATTTTTTAGTTTATAAAATGTCAAATCTAAAACTTTCAGAAGCTTAATAGTTATTTAAGAATAAATGTCAATTAATAAATTATAATTGTAGTTTCACATTACTTATCAAGATTTTGAATTTTATATTCATTAACTTTTATATCTTAACATAAATTATCAAGATTAAAATTTTATATACATTAATTATATTTAACTATTTTTATAATTTGAATTATAAAAATTATTTTAAATATCTATTTTTTAAATTTCTTTGTTGATAAATTATATAATTTTTAAATTCCAAATATCTTTAATGTATTTTTTTAATTAATTAATTACAGTAGAATAATTAGCTATATAATAATTGTAAAATTTTCACTTTTGAAAATAATTTATTAATTAATTATAATATAATAATTAACTATATACTTAATTTTCACTTTTGAACGTTTAATTTTGAGCATTTTAATGATCATTAAAAAATAAGTACTAATTAATATAATATATTTTTAGTTGATTAATTAAATTTATTTTTAATAATTAATTTATAAAAAAATTAATTTTAATATTCTAAGTTTTAAATTTCTATTAAATTATTAATTTTTTATTTTTATCATTTTCAACGAACCATGTATGATATCAAAAATATATTCTAATTTCTAACTGTTCAATAAATTTAAATTTCTTTTTTGAAAATTTAAATTATAACCATCCAATATAAATAATGTTCTATTAAATTAGTTTTTTAAAATTATAGAAAAATCATCAAATATACCCCATATTCTATCATTCATCTTATTCATTTCTCATTACATCTCCATAAATTTTCTTTCATTTTTCTTTTTAAAGTTTAAATTTTATTGAGTATGAGATCGTAGTTGAATCTATAATATCCAAGAGCTCTCACTCATTCTCCATTGTGACTTCTCATGCAAAATATTATTTTAAGCTTTTTATTTTGATAGATTTAAAATTAAATATAATATTTTCATTGATAAATAATTATTTTTGAATTATGTTTCAATGATTTTGATTGATATTTTGTGAATTTAATTAGCCTAATAATTTTGAAGTAATTTAAGCTTAATGTTATGGTCTGAAATTGAAATTAAAAAATTTGGGATTGCTATGAATAAATCTTAACTAAATTTAATTATTTTCTACATTTTAAAAATAATTTTAGAAATATAAAATCAATATATTAATTTTTCTCTTATTTAAAATTTATTTTTTGTATTATATCATTTACTTTTAATTTCACTTTAGCCTTAATTTTATTTTAGTCATCACAATCTTATGACATGTTTTATGAATTAAGCTCTACGACTTTCCATCATCTTATGAAATATCAAACTTTCTTTGTTTCATAATTTTTTAACTCAATTGGATTTAAAATTTTAAAACAATGTTTGATTGTTGAAACACACATATCAATATATTTTGATAAAGCTCAATAAAATAATAAATTATTCTTAAACTCCTTCATAAAGTTGTTAGCAATATTTTTAATATTAAAGTCTTGATTTTTTTAATTTATATTATATTTAATATTTATAGTTTTTTATATTACTTCAATAATAATATAAGCCTTAATGAAGAAAATTTAAATATTTATATTAAAATTTTAGGTATATGATAGATAGATTATTATTTTTATCAACTTTTTTTATAATAATTATATCAACTTTTCATTTATTGATGTATTAAATATATTTTATTTTAAAAAAATTATTGTTATTATTATCTTTGCTTTATGACTAATATTAAAGTTTTTAAATATTTTTTGAGATGGATGTAATATTTATTATTTAAAAACATATCTAAAATCATTAAATTCAATCATTATAATTTTTTTTTAAATATTCTAATACAAAACTTTCATCATATTATCAACTTTGTCTTAATATCACATTTTTTATTGTTATTTTATTAATTTTTTTTTTAAATTAGGAATATAATTATTGTTACAATTACTTGACATGATAAATTTATTTGTTACACATCTTTATAAAATTTTTTAAATTAATTAAATAATATTTGCAATGTTATAATATTATTTAGTTATTTAAATTTTATTAACGTGCATTTAATGCACGTGCAATTATACTAGTATATATATAATAGCTCTATTAGTTCCGTTGCCGAAACTTGGTATTGCTTAGCTTAATGTCGAAGGTCCGCCAAGTAATCAAACGCGCGTGAAAGGCCATCGATAGCCGGGTTGGTTGTTTTCCCACTCCCAAACCAATCTCTATCCGCGAAAAAACCAAAAGTTTCCTGCCCAAAATTCCTTTTTTTTTTTTGTTATATTCATTAAACAAGGAAATAAGGAAGAGAGACAGGGTGGGGGGATGCGATGATCAAGAAGAAGGGAAATTATAGCCACCAATTTCGACGATTTCAGTAGGCATTTGGAGAGATTACTACGGATTTATAATGATTAGAGAAGGAAACTGGTGAGAGAAAGTAAGAGAAGGAAGAAAGGCGGGAATTTGGGAGGAAAGGTTGAGCGGAGGAGAGGGGAATTAGGTTTCTGAAGCGCGATGGGATTCTCCAAGGACAATCTTACTGGCTTCATCTTGGCTCTTTTATCAAGCGGATTTATTGGTGCCAGCTTCATCATCAAGAAGAAGGGCTTGAAGAGGGCCGCCGCAGCTTCTGGAGTCCGAGCTGGTTATGTTTTTTTAATATTAGGAATCTCTCCATCCTTCCTCTTTAATCAGTCTTTAATGAAATTGGCGTTTGATATTATTCAGGGGTTGGTGGCTATGCCTATCTCCTGGAGCCCTTATGGTGGACTGGCATGATCACCAGTGAGTCTTTTATTCTCGTTTCCTTCCTTTTTTTATCCTTCCGATCGCAAGTTATAGTTTTATACTATTTTCCAACTTGCAAGAATATATTGGCTATTGTTATATTTTTTATGATCTTCTTTCTTTACACCTCTTTGATATTATTTCTAATTGTATCAATGTTTCAATGATGGTTTGATTTCCAGTGATTGTTGGAGAGATTGCCAACTTTGTTGCATATGCTTTTGCACCTGCAGTTCTGGTTACTCCTCTTGGTGCATTGAGCATTATTGTTAGGTAGTTTCTTGACTGAATGGAGTTTTTTAGAACCATTTAAGATTTTAATTGATCATTCAAGTTTTTCTAACAAGAACTCAAATGGGATGTGTAGTGCTGTTTTAGCCCATTTTATTTTGAAAGAGAGGTTGCATAGCCTTGGGATCCTAGGATGTGTGATGTGCATTGCTGGATCCATGGTGATTGTAATTCATGCTCCGCAGGAGAGACCAATAACTTCTGTTCAAGAAATATGGCAGAAGGCAACCCAAATATGTAAAAGATCTCTCCTTTTTATATTGTGTTGTGTACTATGATTTGTCTTATTTATTTACTATTTCTTCTCTATTGATATCGTTCAATTATGATGATCTCAGATTGTTTGGTTTTGTTATTTTGCAGCTTTTCTTCTGTATGTTGCCTCAGTTATCGTGCTGGTTTCTGTGCTTGTTTCCCACTTTTCTCCTCGCTATGGCCATTCCAATGTTTTGATATTCACTGGAATTTGTTCTTTGATGGGCTCTCTTTCAGTAAGTTTTTACGTTCATCTTCTTCATTGGTTTCTTATATTATTTGAAGCCTTAATGTGGCTGAAATCCTTATTGTCATATTTGTAACTTATATTTTTATTCAGGTAATGAGTGTTAAAGCTCTGGGAACTTCTCTTAAGTTGACTTTTGAAGGGAACAATCAGTTGGTTTATCCAGAGACATGGTTTTTTATGCTGGTAGTCCTCACATGCGTGATCACACAGATGAATTATTTGAACAAGGTTAGTGCTGTTGGGCTATTTTAAAAGAGCTTTGCTAATTGTCTTTGTCAAGCTAACGTTTTAGATACAAATTTAGCTATGTTTCTTGTTTTATTTTTTTTGTCAAAGTACCTCTTCTTTAGAACCAGTGGTACATATTGTTTAATTAGGCATCTTATTATTACCATGTGAACTGAGGGCAGACAAATTCTTGGTTTTTTATTAAGCGATGTCCCTCTTGTTCTAGAAATTAGTCAGGAAGCCAAAACTTTCAACGTAAAAGCCTTGTAAGTTTACTTTGAAAATTGAATTGAATCCTTCCATTCAATGAATAGACAGCAACCTTTTGAGAATCCTTCCAACGAAGTCAAGTAACCAAAGAGATACAAAGTAAGCTAAAAGAAAACAAGGTAGATTTTTCTATAGTGATTTTTTAATTTAAAAATATTTTATATGCTTAATATACGCAAAATAAATAATAAGAGCTGAAAGCATAGCATGCTAGTTTGGGGGTGATAAAGTGCGTTTGAACAAGTCAAGCTTATATGAATTTTCACATCTTGATTTTGGTTCAAGTTAAGCTTGAGTTTACCTGTAAATGCTCAATGTCAAATGAACTTCTTAATTGATTTGAGGCGTGCCTATGGTTTTACAAAATATTTTATAAATTCCTACTAAACCTCATATGATAAGTAATGTAAATTCAAATGCAAAGGCATCTATACAAACAAAATTAATATATTTAAACATTTATGCATACATTACCATATAATAGGAGAGTATAGGGACATTTGAAGAACCAAAATAAGCGACTTCACCTTAGTGTATTTCTCATCAAAGATAGAACTAGCGAGAGAAAAAAATTATATTTTCAATTGATTTTTAGATTCATGTACCCAAAAGATCTAAGATTGATAATTCCCATGCCACCAAACTTCTTGACATATATCATACTTTTTCCAAACCTCCGTGGGAACGGCTTGAAAGCTACAATGTAAAATAGAGCAAAAGAGGTAAAAGAGCTGAGCTATTTACATGGAAATGCATCCCATGATGAATCCATTGATAAACAGGCCCAGGAGTGACTGGTCTTGCTGGTCCAACACATGGGACCAGTCCGTGCCAAAACGACGAAGCAGAAGCGGGATTTCACCCAAGAGCGGAGCAGGAGCAGGATTTTCGCCTAGATGTTCCTGTGCTTTCTATCCATATGGGGTCCAATAGCCATTAGAGAAGATTTTAGGGGGGTCATTAGGAGGGAAAATCAAATTGGAGGGGATGTTTTGGGATTTATTGTTTATTGTTTGCTTTAACTATGAGATTTTTCTTAGGGTTAGGGATATTAAGTGTTTTCTGAATTTAGTTTGTTCTTAGGATTGGTTTTGACTCTAGCCGCCAGCTAGAGATTGGGAGGCCGGATCCTCTCCAATCGAGGATCCATTATAGCATGTTATTTTCTTCTATCTATTATCAATAAATATTGTTTCTCGTTAGTGTTTCCACCAAAATACTTTTTATTTCTGGTTTGGAATCTTGCTGAAAATTTAAATTCAATTAAGTAAATTTTGATTCCTACAAGCGTTTCCTATCATCCATCTATTTGATTTATTTTACTCTTACCTTTTTTTATTCATTTGATATGAGAAACAAGATTAGGCGACTAGTGGGGGATCAATTATGGCCACCTTATCCTGATCCTTTGTTCATGAACCAAGAGCATTATATTCACTTGAATTTTTGATGTAGGGGATTGGAGGAAGAATCAAAACTACTTGAAGGAATTCCCAATCCAGGGACAAGTACAAGCTTAAAGCTTCAAAGAGATGTAATATTCTTCATTAATTGAGCCCCAAGACTCTTTACGTCAGTTATATGTAACTTTGTAATAGAGCAATCTAGAAATAGGTAGTTTTGTACTTTGTAACTAAAAAGGTAATTTGGTAGTGGAAAGCAACAAAATCAAACCGGAACTATAAGGCATTAAAGGGTATACTTCCCTAAGGATATTATAACTAAGATGTCCACATCATACTCCCCTTATATCAAAATAGATTTACTCCGTCGAGGCATCATTAGGATGGAGGTGATGCAGATATTACAATTAGTCCTACTGGGTCGAAGATTTTACATTTTTGAGAATTAAAATATCCTCCAATAGAAAGATCAATCCCTCCAATAAAACTCATGATGCAACGAGCATTTCTTAGACAAAAAACACACTTAACATTACTTCCCTCGAAGGATCTGAAGGTCTCTTCATCATGGGTCATCATTAGCCTAGCATTTCCCATGAACAAAATAGAAGTCTGGTCTTGCCATACCATCACCCCAAACAAATGAATGGTTTCATCAGTCTTACCATGCATTGCAAGATCTGAAATCATCGTGTTGTAAAAACAAACATCCTTGTCAGATATCTTAACAAATACCTGTTGGGCATCATCAATGAGTCCACATTTTGCATACATCGAGGCCAAACTAGTTTCAACAAACACATCCAGCTCAAAGCCAGCTTTTAGAAGCCTCATGCAGGACTTTAGAAGCTTCATATTGGCTAAAGACTCTGTGAATTGCTGCGTGCTCCTCATATACATGTCTACTTTTTGTTGTTGCCTTGCACTTTGCTCAGCCTTTATATTGAATTTCCTTGGAGAATACTTGAAGACAAAACCCAAGTCTCCATCTTCCATTAGAGCTATCGGCTTCTTGATTTGTCCTCTAAGAGCCTTGGTTCTTCAGGGTTCTTCAGGTGCCAGAAGATCGGCTATCTCCTCATTATATGGCTCTAGAAATGAAACTTTCATACTATAGTTAGAATTCTGACCCTCAAGCTTATCACAGATTTGACGAACAAACCTTGGAATAACACCAGCATCATTTGGAAGTTCTCCTTTCTTTGCATTAGCTGTTCCTCCTTCCATGGTGTATTGATTTTCTAATGCATGTATGTCCGTATGCAAAAATAGTACAGTTATGACGCTCAAGAACTTCGCTCACAATAGAGGAAACTGCTTGCTCAAACAAATAATTTTGCAGTGATAATGGACCGAAGACCTTATTAAAAGTAAAGGTCTTATCAATTTGCTTGTTAGCAATGTTCTGAACAGTAGCAACGTCTCTCCGCTGCTTGTTGTAGGATATCACTACTGGCTTGTTGAATCTCATTTCATCATTATTCAAAGGCCTAAAACAGGGCCTAAAACAAGTCAAATGATTGAAAGAAATTAATGTAGTGGGATCACGGGAACGAAGTGGGAGCGAGAGTGGAAATGCAGTCCGGGGGACGCGGGAGTGGGCTTGGGATCATCGGAGCATAGTGGCAATGGGAGCGGAAGCGGACTGGTGTTGGGATTGGAATCACATTGGAGAGAATCATAATCGCCATTCTAGTCATGATACAAAGCAGAATTGCGGCTCTAATCATGAGATGAAGCTAAAGAGAAATCGGCGTCGAATTGTGGATTCGCTCGGGCCGTGGATATGAGAGCTAAAGTTGGAAGTGGTGTTGCACTCGAACAAGGGGCCATTCATGCGGGCGTGCTAGAAGAGCAGAGGAGCGACGACGAAGACACAAGCAAATCAGAAGGCGGAATTAGGGTCGGGCTCGCTCGGATCTGGGATTGTTCAAGTGAAGAATGGACGATGGGTTGCTGGTTGGCTGCGGATGGAGGGAGCTGGGTTGTATCACGGAAGGAGTCAGAGGGAAGTTGCGGATCTGGAGGTGGAAGAGGTCTGGCGAATCGCTCTTCCTCGACAATGTTAATATCAGCAGCAGAAGGATCACGTTCGAGTGGGTTGGTTGCGCGAGCTTGTATTGGGAGCAAAGGGACGACGCCGGAATGACCGGATTGGGAGCTAGCGGCAATGGTGGACTGGTAGCAGCGGAATCTTGTTGAAGGGGATCGGGATTGCGAGTATGGTTGCGAGAAGATGCGGAGGAGGAATCATGGGTGGCTGAATGGGGCTGGAGCGGAGGCTAGTTGGGGACAACAGCCACAGGTTAATTGCGGACTAAATAGTCAGGCAGTGGATTCCACCATTGGAGCGGAAGTTGGAGAGGAGGATAGTGGGGCGGCGGATCTCGCCATTCTAGTGGAAGTTGGAGCGGAGGATAGTCGTCGACCATCCATCTCCTTCGGCGTCGATCGTCGTCGATCGCTCGTATCCTTCGGTGTCGATCGTCGTCAACCACCCATCTCCTTTGGCGTCGATTTTCGTCGATCGCCCATCTTGTTCAACGTCGATCTTCATCGACCACCCATTTTCTTCAGCTTCGATCATCGTCGACAACCCATCTTCTTTGGCCGCCCATTGTTCTTTGCAAGCTTCAGGCTCTGATAACAATTGATGTAGTGTATCGGCGGAAGAATCGGATCAGCTTGAAGGAATTCCCAATCAGGGACAAGCATAATATTTAAGCTTCAAAGAGATAATATTCTTCATTAATTGAGCCCCAAGACTCTTTACATCAGCTATATATAACTTTGTAATAGAACAATCTAGAAATAGGTAGTTTTGTACTCCTGTAACTAAAAAGGTAATTTGGTAGTGGTTAAGTGGAAAGCAACAAAAGCAAACATGAACTATAAGGCAAGAAAGGGTATACTAATCCCTAAGCATATTATAACTAAGATGTCCACATCAATTTTAAGCCACTACTGAATATATTTGAAATCGGATTAATAGCAACCCTTGAATGTTGGAGATTCGTGTAGAACTCGAAGGGGATTAGTAGTCAGGAAGTTTTTCCTATCGCTGTATTTCATCAAAATTGTCTACTTTGTTATACAAAGCGTTGCTGCTCAGCTTTGACTTGTTGTAATGCGTCTTCCCTCCCACTTGCCATTATATCTGCAATTTTGTACGCTGAAAAACTGAAAAATAGAGCATAGCAACTTTTATTGTGGTAAAAAATGTAAAATCTTACACTGCAGTTGTTAGAAGTATTGTTGATTACTACTAAATTTCAAAATATATGATATTTAATCAAAACTATTTTGTTTCATTCATTATTTGTAGTTCATCTATGAAGTTTGTCATATGAGTTTCATATCTTATATTACATCTTTAAGTGTTACCTTTAAAATGATTCTCACTAATTACTTTTGTTTCAGGCTCTGGACACCTTTAATACTGCCGTTGTATCCCCTATATATTATGTCATGTTCACAACTCTTACAATCCTTGCAAGTGTGATAATGTTCAAGGTAATGCTTATTTGCAAATTAACAGCTTCAATTGCTTTGTACTTCTCATTATGCAAAGGTTTTCAGTCTAAAATCTGTCTTCATGATAAGAAGTGGCATATCATAGCTCTTCACCATGTACATTGACAAAGGAGTGCCTTAGAAGTGCAACCTCAGATGGGTGGAGGAGTTTCTGTTTGAGGGTCACCGTCGTCTTCTACATGCTTGCCCAATATATTAAAATTCCGAATCGTGCTAAGCTTTCCATTTGTCTCTTGGTGTTTACTGGTAGTGCTGAATAGCAGCAGAAGTGGGTTTTGATTTTTATAGATGGGTGGAGGAGTTTCTGTTTGAGGATCTGTCTGCTTTATCTGTTTTCTAAATGTTTGCTCAATTTTGTTATTTGACCCACCTGTCCTTATTGTCACATAGCTTGAGCCCTGATATACAAACAAATGGCCCAGATAACTGTCCAGACCACTTGTTCAAGTCTTTAAACCGAAGTGCCATAGCATTAAGATTCCATATTGCTGAACCCCACTTCCACGCTTAAGTAGCAATGTGATAGGAAACCTATCAATTTCAGAAAAAAAAAAAAAAAAAAGCAAGAAAACTCTTCCAAACTCGAATAAAAGCCAGAAAAAATAGTAATTTTATTGCAAAAAAATAAACTAAGGAAGAAAATAACAAGATACAATTGATCCTCTATTTGAGAGGAGGATCGATCTCTCCCAAATTTCTAGACGCCGCTAGTGCCCAAAAAAATCCTAAGAAATCTCGAATTTCAGCCAAATTCAAGATGCCCTAACCCTACGAAAATAAACTATTTAATGCATACAATTCAAAAGAAAATCTCTAAACAGTCCCTACATTCAAGTTCCCTCCTGAACTCCCTTCAAAATCCTTCCTAAACAGTTGTTTTTTGCTCTTGTCGGTTTGCGCGGTATGCAGGAGGCGGAAACCTCCGCTTCCGTTCGCTGGTTCAGTCCCTTGTGGACCGGTTGGACCGGTCTAACACAAAGTTAGAAGCATAGACCTCTCATTGTTATTCTGCTTGTCCCCTCATCAATCCTGCATTTTTTAGTGTTTTCAACATTTGGAATTATTGTTTATCCGTCTTCCCTCTTCTATTCTGGTGAATTCATCAATGGTTCCTATCAGGCTACAACACATCTTTTGTACATGCTTGGCCACTTCATATGGATCACCACAGGAGCATTTGTCTGTTGATTTGGTTTTTAAAGCAGCATTTGATTTTTTGCAGCCTTTATTTTATTTTCACTTGGTTTACAGCATTCAACCGAGGAAGGTTGGCGACATATTACACTAATACCTACCTAATCTTCAACCTAAAAGTTCAAATTTTATATTTCATACTTCCAGGATTGGGAGGGGCAAAGTGGAGGAAGCATAATCTCTGAAATCTGCGGCTTGATTGTTGTTTTGTCTGGGACAATTTTATTACATGCTACAAAGGACTATGACAAGAGTACCAGAGGTTCTCTCTCTCTCTCTCTCTCTCTCTCTCTCTCTCTCTCTCTCTCTCTCTCTCTCTCTCTCTCTCTCTCTCTCTCTCTCTCTCTCTCCTCCATTGCTCCCCTTCTCTCTATCTCATCCCCACTATAGTTAAAGGGATTTCAACTGTGTATTAAGAGTAACTCGCCATCTCTCAGGCACTTATGCACCTTTGTCTCCTACTCTATCTACTCGACTGAATAATGAGAATGGTGAGATGTCAAAGCAGGATGAAGACGACATGGCATCCTCAGAAGATATTTGCTTACGAAGGCATGAGCTCTTTGAGCAGGTTTAATTGGTTCAGTTCTATATAAAAATTAGTTTTGGAGTGCTGAAAGCAGTATGTGAACTGCTAGATCTAAATCAGAAATAACCAGAGTTAATCAAACATCTTGAGACAGCTACAGATGAACTGAATACATTTCTTTCAGTTGAACCGAACGAGGATTGACAGCTTCTTTGTACTTCCTGGGCATGAACAATAACTGATCAGCAGGCCTTCAGGGAACCAGTCGATGGTGTGTGTGAAATTATAATTTAGCATAGCGTTTTATTGATACTGGCCTGAATATATATGTTGTCTTGAAATAGGCTTTGCTTGATACAGCTTTTTTTACTGTTTTTTTAAAGAAGCCTTTTAATATAAAAATATAAATTTTTTATTAGAAAGCCGTTTTAAAAAGTAATAAGAAAAGTTGTCTCAAACGAAATATTAGGATTCATTTGGGACGGCTTTTTTATTGCTTCTTAAAACAGCTTTGTAGTATAAAAATTGTACTTAAAAGTCTGTTTTTAGAAGCAGAAAAAAGCTGTTTCAAATGAAGCCTTAATCTTGTTTGTAAGTAGTAGTTGGAGGAAATCTCAATTGCGTCTGAAACATTTTGCTGTGTAATTCCTGTATAGATAGATTATTCTTTAAAATTTCAATATTCATTTTCAGTAATTTCAAATATAGTGTTGCTGTCGATAGTTTTTTTTTTTTCTCTTCTTTTGATGTATGCAGGAGAAGGATGAATTATATGAAGCTGCGTGTTTTGTATTGCTTTACATCTTCAAAATATTCACAGTATTTGAATGTGATTAATAGTATAAAAGTAATGGGGAGTCAGGGAGGGGTAATGTTAAGATGCTTAATTGAGTTAATTCTATGCCCTTACGGGGTATCAAAACTAGTCGATGGGTTAGGTTTGGATTCGACTCAAAATTGATATAATAAGAATCTAGTCAACCTGAAAATGACATGTTAATCTAATTTTATTTCTTTAAAATCTATAAAATTTAATATATTTGATAAAATATAAGAAGATAATCCTTGCAAGTAAAAAAATAAGAAAAAAAATATATATTAATTGAATTATTTCAGATAAAAAATGGGTTTACAAGTCAATATGAACTTAATCCATTTAATTGGAAATCCCCAATTTAAGACAACCTGTTTATTAAACGGGTCAAAATTGGATGAAAATTTGCTTGGATCAAACTAATTAGCTTATGGCTTTGCTTAGTTGCTGTGATTTTTCAAATGATTTATGTTATTTGAGCTAAAATCACAGCTCTAAGGATAAACGTTGGCTGTGTTAGAATATGAAAAGAAAGGTTGAAATTAGATAGAAAGAAAGTAAATGTTTTTTTTTTTAAGGGTTTAGGGAATTACATGTGAAATAAGATTAAAGAAAGTGATTTTTTTTTTACTTGAAGGACATTTTGTCTTCAACAATAACAATAACAACAAGCATTTAACCAATTACGTGGGATCGGTAACATGAATCATCTTTCTCCATTGTGTTCTTTGTATTCTATTAAGAGTCAAATTTTCATTCAAATCAAATAAAGAAAGATTGGTTTTAATACTTTCTAATCAAATCTTTTTAGATCTATCTACATTTTCTTATATATATCAAATCTAATATATCTACTCTCTTAACAGTGTTATAAAAAAACCAACATTTTATGTGACCAAATTATTTAAGGCGACTATCTCTATTCTTATCTACCATAGGAGCTACTCCAACCTTTTAATGCACATGCATGTCTCACATTCTGTCTCTAAGTCTAAATTTATACATACAGCTGAGCATCTTCATCTCTACAACACTGAACTTAATTTTATGTTTCTCTTTTAATGGATAACATCTTGCACCAAAGAACATTGCAAATCTCATCGTCAACTTATTATATTTTCTTTGCAATTTGAGGGGTATTTTTCTATCACACGGTGGACCTGATTCATTTCTCTACTTCAACCATTGTACTTGAATTTTATTATTAATATCCCCACCTATTTCACCATGGCTTTAATCAATAAACTCGAGATATTTAAAATATGCACTCTTTTTAACGACATGATCAACCAATGTCACAATCACAACACTAAATTTATTACTACTAAAATTACTCTCATTGGATTCAATTTTAGATTTACTTAAATAAAAACCTTTAAACTCTAAAATTGACCTTCATAATTCAAGTTTTCATCAACTCCCTCTTATTCTTATCAACAAGAAGAATATCATTTGCAAAAAACATGCACGAAGGTACATCCTCTTACAAATGTCTAGTACTAAAACTCTGCTTTGAGAAGCAATAAAAAATTCATCCTAACTCATTTCTGCTTTAGAAATCTTCAAAACACTCTCGGAAACGCTATCATATGTTGTTATTGTCATATTATCTTATTTATCTCTCAAAAGTAGTAAACATTAGAGAAAAAATAATTCATAGAAGCAACATATATAAATATATAATTAGATATAAAGGAGATTCAATCATTTGATTTTGACAATAATTTCTATATTTTTAATCAATTCTATTAGTTTACAACCACAAATTTTCTTATAGTACGTAAATTAATTGTATTTTGATAAAAAAAAAAGTAATTTTTCATTATTTCAGGAGAACATATAATCTATTTAATTATAGTATCTATTTTTTATAATATCAATTAAGGATGGAAAAAATATTAGAACAAAGATTAAAATATAGTTAAAATGGACATAAAAAAATTAACAGCATGTCAATTTTATCCAATATTTCATAAGATGTTTATTCTATTGATTATAAATAAATTATTAATATTTTATTATTTAATAATGTCTTTTATAGTATTTTTTATAATATATCTATAAATTAAAATTATATATATTTTTCCTTAAAACTCAATTAAGAATGAAAAAAAAAATACCACGTGTCAATTTTATCCAAAAATATTATTTTACTGATTATAAATAAATATACTAATATTTCTTATTTTATAATATTTTCTGCATTATATTTGAATTTATTTACAATTTCCAAATTATTTATTTTTCATATATATCACAGAAATATAACTAGTCAATTTTTTTTTTTTTTGGGAAATTAGGGGCATAGCCCATTCATTAATCATAAAAAGGAACAATTACAAGTAAAAGAGTAAGGAAAAAGGAGAGCAACAGTACTCAAACAAAAAGGAGCAATTGCTCAACAGCAACGACAATGCTAAAAAACAAGACCTATGGCAAAGCCCAATAAAGAAGGATAAAAAAAAAACAAAATAACAAAACACAAAATGCCTGGACTCAGGTATAAAATAGCTCTCGCAAAATGTCGCGTCATCAAAAATAGGCTCCCTTGGTTGCCCGAAGGCCGTCCAAAGGGATGCCTGGACGGGAAAACATCATCGTCCGAGGCATCAAAAATCCCATCCAATTAAGCCAAAAAGTCGCACCATCAATTCTCGAAGGCAACCCGATTGTTACAGAACTGTATAACCAGCACCAAATCCTGATGAAGACAGTCCAGCAAAGCAAGTCTTCAAGCAGAAAACCATCCCAAGCATTCAGATTGGCAACATTCCCAAAATACAACCCAAAAAACAGAGGGAGCTCCAGATTCACAGTAATCCCAATAACAAAAAGAAGGCTAGATAATCTCATACAACCGCATACAACAGCATCAACAGAAAATGCCAGATTCCAAAACCATATCCATAGCCTTAACCAAAAGCTTCCAGAACTCTTCCGGCCACCATCAACATTTCGAATCCAATCTCTCAGATACAGCACAGTGAATTGCATATTAATGCATTTGGTTAAGCATTTCTTTAAAAATGTCCCCATTCTTCCAGAAATAAATTTTTTGAGAAACCGTCTTAATTATAAAGAGACGAGTAGTGCTACTACTACAGAATTTATTCCCGAATTTTCTTGAATTTCTCTCCTTCCAAATAAAGTAAACAGAGCACCAAAGAAGAAGATGATAGAAAGTATGATTGCCCGTCATTGTAAAATTCTCGTCACCCAAAAAGTTAACAGTTTGTTGGAGGTTCGGTCTCAGGAGAAGAAACGTGTCAATTTTTTATTCATTCAAAATTAGGTGGGACGTACATTTTTTTCGTTAAGAATTTGTTCAGAATTTTTTTTCTTAAATTTATAGATAAAAAATATATCCATATAGAGTGCGGGTCCCGGTGGTTGGGGCCGGCGCAGGTCGGCGGCAAGTCGGCTGCGCTCTGGCAGGAAAAAGACATTTTTTTGAAAATAATTACATGCTTTTAGGATAAGGTTGCTACTCCAAATCATAAATCCCTATCCGTCTCAGCGTCTATCCGATACCGGATTCTTTCCTCGTAGCGATTCTACCGATCTCCAAGGAAAGGTAAAACCTTCTACTGTTTTCTTATCGTAAAACCCTAAAAAAACCCCCTTTTTTTTATCGTACGCGAAGGAGACGACGCGATGACTTCTCCTATTTGCTTTCAGGCGCAAGGCTCCAAACGTGGAGGACACTCTAAAGCTGACCCATTGGGCCACTCAGGACGAGTTGGATAAAATATTTATGAGTTCGGTGAGAAGCGCCAGACGTGTTATTGAAGGAAAGCAGAGCTGCGAAGGAGGAGATGGCCATGGCGATGCCTTTGAGTTTGGCAACCTATATAGTGAACATGGTCTGGTCTTTGCTCGGCGGCTGGATCTCGTCTTGCGTTATCGTCGCCGACGAAATCGCCCGCGCTCTTCGGACGGGTGACATTGGCCCCTTTCCTATCGGCTGAAGCTTTTCTTCTCGTTTAGGTGCGCTTATCTACCTTTCTATGCAGTAAGAAAGATTTTTTCTTGTATTTACTCCGACCTGCAATTGGAAACCCTTACTGACTACCATGCGGAATTTTATTATTTGTTTTGTCTCCCTGTGATTGGCAAATTTGTTGTCATTCTGTTGGGCTTATTGGCACTGCCTGTGGTTCTTTATATTGAGGATTTCTAGGATTACAAAGTTCAAACTTTTGAGAAATCCAATAATATAAGAGATAAGAAGGCAAATAAATAGAATTAAAATGAAATTTTTAGGAAAAGAGAAGACAAAAGTTATATTACAGAGCTAGTGTCCAAGGGGAGCTGAAAGAGAAGACGAAAAACTTAAGCTCCGACACTTATGGCAAAGCAGCCTAGGCCTCAGAGCCTCCTTATTGAGAGCAAAGTATGGATGGCAAGTGCTAAGAGCACTATTGTGTGCTGAATCCGAATGCATTCGGAGACGAATCTGGATGCGCCACGTCACCGGTTGCACTGGGCCCGGTGACGTGGCATGCCCGGATTCGTCTCCGAACACGTTCGGATTCCACACACAATAATTTCTCCAAATAGAGAGGGTGAGTGATTCATGAGAGGATATGAGGTGCCCCAAGAGGAATGATTGCACTGAGACTAAAGAGGAACAACTGCACTAAGGCTGCAAGAAGTAATTGAGATAGTATCAAATATCAAGATTGGAGAAATTGCTCCACAAAATATTCCCACCAAACTTGTTTGATTAAACACTGGGGCATGGATTCAACCTTATAACTTATACTAGATGAAATCAGCGTGGGATTTGTTTTAGAATTCCAATCAACAAGACAAGCCTAGCTTGCTCTTGGGATGGAGCTCTTTAAAAGCACTTGAAACTCCTTTCCTTTCTAGAGAAGATGCCTAAATCAGAATCTGAGTAATTTGTTAATGATATTAGAAGAAGATATATGAGAAAAAGGAGTTGCTCACACTCCCCATGGTAACAATTGTTGGGGACTTGCTCTATAATGAACTATTGGCACTTGCTTTGTTCTCTATTCTTTATTGAACTATTGATTTTTCACTTTAGCTTTTCAAATTTTCAATTTTTTTGCTTTGTTGTAAACTTGCAAGCTCCTACATCCTGTGGTTGTGCTAATTTTACGGTGAAAGTTGATTTCGTGGTTTAGACATTTTTCTTACTATTTTTAAAAGTAGCTTTCTAGTATAAGAATTTTTTGAAGAAAGCTGCTTTAAAAAGCAGTAAGAAATCTGGTCAAAACGAGGGTTTATTGAAGTAGATGAATGAACACAGCTCACATTGGCCTGTTGGTTGAGAGCTTAGGCTACCAATTAAGAGGTCTTGGGTTCGAGTCTTTGTGTATGCGTTGTGTGTGTGAGTTTGCCTTAATTGGCCTAAATGTCCAAAAAAAAAAAGTAGATGAATGAGTTTTAAATGTTGTGTCTTTATTTTTTAGAACAACTCATTAAACAATCTAATTATAAAAACGTTTTCAGCTTTTCAGGAAGAGTTCCACAAGGGAAATTTCATAGAATGATGGGGTAGGTTTGCAAGAAGTACTGGAGTTGATCTGGTCCAAAGGTTCGCATGGGTTTTTACTATGCAGGGTCTACTGTTGTGTTATCCATCTTGTAAAGTGTTAGCATTAATCCACAGTTGAATGTCATTCATGTAACCTTATCTTAAATAGTCTGTTCTTTTCTTATTGTATAGTTTACTCTTTTTTTGTCTAATGCTGCTCTTCATGTCTTATTTTGAGTACAATGATTGAGCTTGTATGAGTGCTACAATAATCAGAAGGTTTTATTAAATAACTTTCTGTTTCAAGACTTCAGATACCCAAAAAACAAGAAAATTCATTTCTGTTTAGTTGCTTTGCGTGTAAAATATTGATGAAATTTGGCTTTTAGAGGAGCAATACAATAGATAAATATTAAGAATTGCATTCATGCAGTTGACTGCTAGTTTATGCTTTTCTAGTTTCTGAGATCTGTATCCATGAGAATTTATGCTCTGTTTGAGGAGAAATTATTCTATGCGGAGACCAGACGGGCGAGAACTGCCCTTTTATTAATATTTTGTTGTGTTTTTACAAATATTCATTTTTTCTGAGTATTTGTTGCTGTTTTTACAAAACAGCATCAAAAGCGTAGCTAAAGTGAGGCAAATACCCAACTAATTGAAGATTTGATGTGCTTTTGTAAAATCATAGCAAATACTCAATAAAAATGCATTCATAATTTTATATTTGCTGCACTTTTGTTCCGCATTTATAAAAGCGCAGTAAAAGTGCAATAAAATGATAGCAAATTCAAATGGTTCTCGCCGTCTGATCCCCGCACAGAATAATCTCTCCTGTTTGAGATGATTTTTTACTACTTTGTAATAATGGTCTAAAGCCATCCAAAAGAAGGCTTCTCCATTCTTCTTTTTGTTATTGTTTATAAACTTAATAGTGAGATTTTGAAGTTGTATAAAATGATAAATATAAAATTTATCATTTCAATCATAGGAGAGAAGTTTCTCATATGTAGATAAGCATATAGTAATATATTATTTTTTTAGTATAAGAAAACATTAATTGTTCACACTTTTTTTTTTAAATTTTAAATTTAAACATAAAATCATGGTCATTAATGTTAAATGTAAAATTTAAGATTATATGATTTTATTATTTTTTATGAATATTTGATCATTGATTAAGTCCTATGATAAAAATATAAAACTTTGGATACCAAGCCCCTCATTAAAAATTATTGCACTTTTTATATGTTTTTTTTTTAATTTTTACTCATATAATTTGAAATTTATTATATATGTGCTAATATATGTATTCAGCAAATTTTATTTAATTCGAGTACTTTTTTTTTTGGGACATTTAGGCCATTTAAGGCAAACTCACACACACTACGCATACACATGTACTCGAACATTGGACCTCTTAGTTGGAAGCCTAAGCTCTGAACCAATAAGCCAAGGGGAGTTGTGTAATTCGAGTACTTCAATATCATAAAATTAGTGAATCATTTGTCGACATCTGTATCATTAGTTTTTTTGTGATATAGAAGGCTGAAGCGTGCAATTGCGTGCGTAAAACCACTAAGGCAACCCCTATTGCTTTGCATCATCATATAACGAAATATTCATAAGAGCTGAAAGCGATATATGGAAGCTTATCTGAAAGCCCAACAGAATCTGGGAAGCTAACAAGCGAGAATGGCCATAGAACATGATGATATGGTCCAGATACTTATCCTTTGAATTTGTATAGCTCTGCCCACTTATAAGTTGACAAGACGTTTGAGCTGAGTTGGGAATTTCTTTTCATTATCTAAACGGATAAGGAGGAATAATTATTAGGTGCGGAGTGCAGATGGGGAGAGCACCGTCTGCACAGATACAGGATGTCAAGCGGTACCTAGTGATACTCAGCGGTACCGAACGGTATCTAGCTGGATTTTATAATAATCTCTCGATAAGGAGGCGAAGTATTTTTATCAGGATTTTTTTTTTTTTTAAGGTCAATGGGCTTATCAGGATAAACAATAGCACCTCCCAATAATCCCATATAATTTTTCAGAAATACAGCAAAAGCCTTACTTGTTAGGTCTTCATTGGTGATCCTACCAACCGAGAAAGGCCAGCTTTTGGAAATATTCCAACCAAGAAGAATTGTCTCATCTATCTTAATTCACTAAGCCAACATGAAAAGTAAGTTTTACCCAATACAAAGTTATCTAGCCCTCTCTCTCATAAAATATAAAAAATGGAAAAAGGGCCAAAGTAAAAAACCCACAATCAATCAAACTACAAAGCCAAACTTTATCTGGCAACAAACGGCTGTTTGATTTGTTGCAAAGAAGTAAAATATTTCAAATGTAGAGATTTTAAATATATTAGTATTTGGTTTGACGTAAAAGGAAATTTCCTTTTAGGGTGTAAAATGAGTGCATTTTAAAGACACCAACTAGTTCATTTTAGATGCATTTAGATTTCCATAGATTTGAACAATTTTCAAATACATTACAAACGCACCATCAGCCATCACCAACAACAACCACCCGCCTGCCGCCGCCCTCCATCGCCACAACCATCGACTGCCGATCACAATCACAAGCTTTTTGCACTTTACATTGCATTTATTTTACTTTGAATCAAACATAAAAAGTAAAATCATACATTCATTTCACAATCATCCAAACAACTCCACAATATTTCTTGTATACTATCCTATTTCAGGCAACCAAACAAGACCTAAGTAAGCTATTATGATCAATGGCTAAAGTAGATAGAGCCCACAATTGAACAAGCAACAAAGCCAAACTTGATCCTAATCACCGATATATATGGCAAACATAAAGCAAATGATTTGTGGCATGTATCCCTAACTTGATCAAGCAACAAGTTGAAAGTATACCTCTACCTTCAAAATTTCAATTTAATAAGAAGCAACAAATTAAAAGTATACCTCTACCTCAATCCCTAAATTCAGCCTAGACAAATCAGCCCTCCAACAACTCCACTAAGAAAACTAAGCAAAAACCAACAAGGGCAAAATCTCATTCAACAACTCTCCAATTTAATTAGCACCATCAACAACAAATTCACTAAAAAGCATTACACTAACAATAAATCACCAATACTGTAACTAAACAAGAGGCCAATACACTTACTAAGTTCACCAACCAAGAAGAATGGAAGGATTAACCCAGATGCTACATCAACCAGCCCAAGTTGAAATAGCCATCACAAAATTACAAAGTCATCAAAATTGAGTAGTTGCCCCATCTTAAGCTCAGAAGGCAAAGGACCAGGTTGGTATCCACCTTTGTTGGTTCGACAAGCCCCTCAAGCTGGAGAGAATATTCTGTGCGAACACTAGACGGTTCTTCCGTCCAGTTTACGCTCATGTACCGAGCAGTACCGAGTATTGCTCGGTATAAGTTCGATACCCGGCGTGGCGTTTTCGTTGGGGAATGCAAATTTTTCCTCAAGCTGAGCCATGAATATTAATCGCACGAACCATAAGTCCTCGGGACTGAATTGTAAGCCTAGCTCACAAGTCATTAAAACCGCTGTATAAGCTTACTAACCTGCTCTCCAAATTGGAATCAGAAAACAGCCTCCTTTAAAAACAGTGGCAAACTGTACGAATCAATCAAACTCCCTGGTCCAATCAAAGGGCTCCCATTCCTGGACAAAGGTAGCAACGGCTAGTTTCTGTTTCTCAGCCGGTTCTCTTCTCTGGTGATGGTGCATGGTCTCCACAGGGAGGCGCAGCATGCCTCGGACTACATTCAAGCCAAAACTGCTAGGAAAGTTGCTATCATCATCAATGACATGGACAAAACCTCTGTCCAGCCCAAATTCAACATGGAAGTAGGAGAAGTTCTCAGGGATAACATTCCGCAAGTTCCCACTAGTTGGTATGACCTTCTTCATGTCATGCTGCCCCCACTCATCCTCAGCCTCATCAATAGCCTGCAAAAACATTCAAATGTATCAGAGAACGTAGAATACATATTAAGGCTTCGTTTGGGAGGGCTTTCTTTCTGCTTCTTAAAGCAGTTTTTTAGTTCAAATTTTTTTAAATTTGAACTAAAAAACTTTCTTAAATAGTAAGAAAGCCGTCCCAAACGAAGCCTAAATGATAATACACAGTAATAAACAGCACAAAAAAGGTATGCATTATCTACAGTAATAAAAATATTGACGCTGGTAGTTGGCTTAATAACCAACCCAGTGCATTTTAGGGATCTGCCTGGATAGCCTCCAGAAGGTAATAATAAGTTGAGAGCCCGCAGAAGAATTTTTGAGGGAAAATGTGCCCTCTGTTTCCAACAATGGCAAATTGCATGCAGGTGAAATCAACGCAGGCCGTAACAATAAAATCAGGACTGAATCAAACTGCCTGATGATAAGATGATAAGGTGAAGATATAGAAAGCATTATCAAAGTTTCATTAAGAATAAAAATGAACATAATCATCAAGTATATTATAGATTGAATCAAAATATATATATATATATATATATATATATATATATATATATATATATATATATATATATATATATATATATATATATATATATATATATATATATATTATAGATTGAATCAAATTGTGCACTTTAATTAATTTTAAAGATGATGCAGAATGATAAATATTTGAGGAATTACGAGGGACATTAAAGTAATATAATTAATAATTTTTTATTGAAATCCTAAAGACTAAGGTAGTGTCCAAACTGGAGAAAAATATTTTGATATAAATTTTTAATAACAAAATAGAAAATCAAGTAATAAATTAATTATAGGAGAATCAAATTTATGAGTCATAAAATTAAGTTATTGAAAGGGTATTGAGACATATGTTTATAGAAATCATCCTGATAATAGAATAATTTGGTTGATAACAGAAAGATATCCTATGTGGGGACTTTTACTGATGTGAAACGGAAACGCCATTTACTTGACTATGTGGCAAGACTAATTAAATCCCAAATCAATTTGGGGAGAGAATGAAAATCTGAAATTAAATTTCAGATTAAGTGATTTGGGAGGGAAAATTAAGTGAAATCCAATTTTGAATTCCCAAATTAAAGAGGAGGATTATTTCTCATTCAATTGGGAGAAAGTTGGGCTGATTTTGTGGAGTCATTAATGTGATTAGGAGAGGGAGGGGAGGCCATTAAGGGGCCGGCCACATGAGGAGGAGAGAGGGGATGAGTTTTGAGAGAGTGGGGACCACCAATTTAATTTCATATTTTACAAAAATCTGAAATTAAAATTTCAGATTTAATAAGGAAGGAAGATTCCTAAATTAAAACAATCAATTGGATTAATTTGAATTTCAAATTCGAAATTCAATTTCAATTTATTTTGATTGCTTGAATTAAGGAGGCAATTTAGGAAACATTTAATGGCTAATGAAACTCCTAAATTTCATATTTGAAATTCAAAAGAAGAGGGGGAGAAGGAGGCGGCGGCAAGGTGGGAGGGGACCGGCGGGCTGGAGCTGGCCGGCGGCTGCTGGTGGAGGATTGGCCGGCGGGAGGAGCCTTGCAGGCCGGCGGGTTGGACCTTGTAAGCCGGTGGTCTGGATGGTTCCAAGGGGTCGGCGACAGCAAGGTGAGGGGAGGGGAAGAGGAGAAAATCTGAGGATTTTCGTTGCTTTGATTCCACCACCTTGTTAATCTTCAAGACTCGATCTCCACAACAACGAATAGATCAAAGAGAACTAAAAGGAAACGAAATACAAGAAACCTAGAACTCATAAAGAGATCTAGTTTTTCCTACGAACTCACTAAGAGATCGAGGAGAGTGAACTCACTAAGAGATCACCATGAACTCACTAAGAGATCAACACGAAAATAAATTTTCATTATCAATAATTCATCATCCAGATACAAGAAAAGGGGCCTCTATATATATGCCTCAAAAGAAATTAAAAAACACATTTGCCCCTTGGGCTTACATAAGACAAGAGGGTAAAAAGGAAAATTGCAAAAATTAAATAAAAATACACTTAATAAACTGAAATGAAATAAAGTGATCTCGGCCGTCAATCTTCAGCTCCTAGGATAAGCATGGACGGTTGGATGTCCGCATCATTCTCCCGGGGTTGAAAAAACTCGACTCCGTCGAGTTCGCGTCCCAGGTGAGCAACCATGCTCTGATACCAAACTGATGTGAAACGGAAACGCCATTTACTTGACTATGTGGCAAGACTAATTAAATCCCAAATCAATTTGGGGAGAGAATGAAAATCTGAAATTAAATTTCAGATTAAGTGATTTGGGAGGGAAAATTAAGTGAAATCCAATTTTGAATTCCCAAATTAAAGAGGAGGATTATTTCTCATTCAATTGGGAAAAAGTTGGGCTGATTTTGTGGAGTCATTAATGTGATTAGGAGAGGGAGGGGAGGCCATTAAGGGGCCGGCCACATGAGGAGGAGAGAGGGGATGAGTTTTGAGAGAGTGGGGACCACCAATTTAATTTCATATTTTACAAAAATCTGAAATTAAAATTTCAGATTTAATAAGGAAGGAAGATTCCTAAATTAAAACAATCAATTGGATTAATTTGAATTTCAAATTCGAAATTCAATTTCAATTTATTTTGATTGCTTGAATTAAGGAGGCAATTTAGGAAACATTTAATGGCTAATGAAACTCCTAAATTTCATATTTGAAATTCAAAAGAAGAGGGGGAGAAGGAGGCGGCGGCAAGGTGGGAGGGGACCGGCGGGCTGGAGCTGGCCGGCGGCTGCTGGTGGAGGATTGGCCGGCGGGAGGAGCCTTGCAGGCCGGCGGGTTGGACCTTGTAAGCCGGTGGTCTGGATGGTTCCAAGGGGTCGGCGACAGCAAGGTGAGGGGAGGGGAAGAGGAGAAAATCTGAGGATTTTCGTTGCTTTGATTCCACCACCTTGTTAATCTTCAAGACTCGATCTCCACAACAACGAATAGATCAAAGAGAACTAAAAGGAAACGAAATACAAGAAACCTAGAACTCATAAAGAGATCTAGTTTTTCCTACGAACTCACTAAGAGATCGAGGAGAGTGAACTCACTAAGAGATCACCATGAACTCACTAAGAGATCAACACGAAAATAAATTTTCATTATCAATAATTCATCATCCAGATACAAGAAAAGGGGCCTCTATATATATGCCTCAAAAGAAATTAAAAAACACATTTGCCCCTTGGGCTTACATAAGACAAGAGGGTAAAAAGGAAAATTGCAAAAATTAAATAAAAATACACTTAATAAACTGAAATGAAATAAAGTGATCTCGGCCGTCAATCTTCAGCTCCTAGGATAAGCATGGACGGTTGGATGTCCGCATCATTTACTCTAAGAATAATAATGAAATATATAAATCGTATTGAAAAGGTCCTCATATAACGTATCTTGCTAAAAGTCATATGATTGAGAACACAAAATTTTGTTTTGATAAACGTTTAGAAGAAAATAAACCTAACAAAATATAAATCTCTTATAACAGAGTATTGTAAAAATGATTAAAAGGTTTCCAATAAAATTGTGTGTGTTATAAGTACTCAAAAGAGCAGCATGAAAAGAATCATGAAGCACATTATAGGCTGATCCAATAAAAAAGGTTATGTTGTCATGCTTCTTAGGAGAATGAATAATGATAAAGGTTAAGATTTAGATGATATCTTTATTGAGATTTACAATTATGGGAGATATTAGAGTAGTTTGATTACGAAACCATTTTATGAAATCTTAAAGATTAGAAGGATATCAAATGATTGAAAAACAAATAATTGATGCTTGTATCTAAGTAAAAATGAATTTCTAGATTGTGGTAATTATAGAAGAACCAAACTTGAGTCAATTTAAATTTATGAGAAAGACTAATTAATCATGTAGACATGTACCAAGCAAAAACACATCAATATCTGAAAGAATGTGATTTTCGGTCATGTAGATCTTACTAAGAAAACAAATTTTATGCTAAGGAAATAAATTCAGAAAATATATAATAAATGGTCTCATATAATTTCTATTGAGAGCTTGAGTAAGCATGTGATTTAGTGCCAATAAAATTTGATGTGTATTAAAGAAGAAAGTTGTGCCAAATACATGTTTAAGTTATTAAAAATGTCTGTGAAGCACCATTGACTAGCATTAGCCATAGTGGCGTGGTCAAAGAGTTCCAAATCACAATAAGATTACGTCAAGCATCAACATTAAAGTTTACATTTGTGTGTTATTATGGAGATGCTGACAAGTGATGTTCAAAACAATGTAACATAGTAAATGCTGTTTGAAAATGATAATTTAATAGGTGAATATATGTTGAAATCAATAATTAATTAAATAAAGAAGAAAATCTTTATAAGATAAGAGGTTTATGATTAGTAGAAAAAAACTAAGTATATGATATACAGTTTCAATGGCATTGAAATTAATAACCATCAATCAAAGTAGCTGAGAGATCAGGTATTATCTTGAAGTGATATATTCAAGCATCCTGAAACTATTATAAGGAATAATATGTATAGATATGAGAAAATAATCTATGATTGAATGTATGCAATTAAAATAAATAACTTCTTTAAGAATATGTGATGAGAGAGCGTCAGGGAAAACTTAAATTTATAATAAAGTTCAGATAGAAAAAAAAAACTGCATTGAAGCACCACAATTATATCATGATGAACAGAAAAATCCAAACAACACTAATGGCAAACATACCTTTTTGAAATACAATGGAGCTTGCTTCGCAATGTGAGAAGGAATAGGTATGCACTCAATTAAGCAATGTCGACGTTGCCTAGATAATCCAATAACGGTCTCAAGAAAGATGACATCCTTGTCTTGCCTAGAGAACATTTTCAAGAGACACTTCTTAAAGTTTCGAATTTCTTCCCACACATTTTTGTCAATGGTCCTGGTAGATGATTCATGCTGCATGGAACGAAGACCAGCATAAGAGCTTTGTTATCGATGGTCATTTTGATGCTTATTGACAGAATAATAAAAGCTAAAAACTAAATGCAAGTACGAATTGAGCCTTTGCAAAAAATGGTTAAACATGCTGAACTAGAAAAGGTAATCTGCACAAGAAAGCATACACTTCTACACTATATTGATAGCGACTACATATGATATGTTACAGCAACATGTGGGGAAAAGACAAGGTAAATACTAAACCAAAAAGTTTCAAGGGAAACTTGCCTGCAACGGCAGAATGCAGCAATGGCCTTGTAAAACAGGTTCCCAGGGTGGAAGCATCATGTAAGTGTAATTTCCTATTGAGATGACAAGATGTTTTGGTCTAGATTGGTTCTCAAAACAAAATTGACAGCGCTCTTTCTGAGTCAACATTTGTTTTGGTAAGTTTATTTTGTCTTTATGTTCAACATCCTTTTTCTTACTATGTTTTCTGCTGGGAGCTCCCTCATAAAAATCATACTCATCATCAGCATTTCCAGACATGCTATATCTTCTATTTTGTACTATTTTCTGTGCAAGATTCTTATCACCATCATTCTCATGCTTCTTCCTTTCACCAGATAAGTGTTTCTCAATAAACCTGCAATTACAAAAGCCAATAAAACATCAATTATAACATCACTTGAATTGAGTCAAAAGTCAGTTTTACAGAACTTGAATTAAATCAAAAACATGAAATTTCACACGTCTCTTAAGAAAACGTCACCCGTATCTTACAGTCTTACGAAAACGTCATTTAAAACTTCTTCTTTTTTTAAAGTTTGATTAAAATTTAATACATAAAAAGGAAAAGCTAGTGCGTTAAAGCTCTATTTGAAACATTTTATTCTACAGAAGTTTCATTTATGCCCATTTCTGCTATAATGCAGGAAATATTTGAGATCTATTCTACAGAAGTTTCATTCATGTCTTTGCAACTCTATAACCCTATCCTTAAGGTTTAATTAGAAAATTAAAGGGACAGAAAAATTATTATGTTTGACTATTAATCCAAAAGGTTATTCACCACAGAGTTATAAAATATAGCTTGCTTGGCTGTTATGTTGTCAAAATTAAAGACAATAATATAAATTAGAATGGTTTTCTGCAATCTTTTAAATATTTCAGACGATGAGGGGTTTTTTCTTAGCTGAGAGACTTGTTTGTCCATCTGTTTTTATAGTGTTTTTCTAAGGAAGGGATGCAGAGAAGTCCTTGTTCTAGAAAATTGTTTTGTATAGAAATAAAACATTTCATGCAATGCAGTGTGATGCATGCTACTCATTGTATTATATTTAGAAAATCATCAATCAATAGACAAACCTGCTACTTTTGCCTCCAGCTTCTTGTCGTATAGCCTTGGATCTTGCATTTGAATTCTCTACCAATAGATCCATGTGCTTCTGATTTACAAGAAGAGGAATCCAGATAAAGGTTAAGCATCACTAGGGAATTCAGTAGAAAGAAAAAATTAAGAGCAAAATTTTCATCTATTAGAATAGACAGGGTTTAGGGTAAGAACAAACCTTCAATCAATTATTCTCTGATACAATTTTTTCAAAATTCAATTTTACAAACATTGTGAACATTTAAAATTTCAAAATATTTTTAGTACATGTTATGTCACAACTTCTCTAACATTATCTTCCCCTATCTACCATTTCTAGATTTACTGAACATGTTCGCTGCATTCAACTTTTTTGCTTGTACCTCTTGTTGTCCCGGCAATTAGATTAGCTTAAACTATATATGACATTTTTGGTGGTCTACAGATTAAATGATTAATCATTCGACATCATGGAGTAATAATATAAGCAAAAATATTTCAAAAAATAGTTAACAATATACTTGCCAACATTTCAAAATACAACATTATTATAAAACAAAAACTATTTACAAAATGGGAGAATTTCTAGAGAAAACCAAGAGCGAAAGGATAAAAACTACAAGTCATAACAGAAATAATAACTTACAGAAAGGTTGTCAGCCTCCTCATGTTTTCCTTTCATTCTAAGCTGTAATACTTTTGCAGCTAGCTGATTGGAACTTACAGCCTGCATTTTAGTTGCAAGCACTTCGCCAAAATCTCTACTTTCAGAAGCTAAATCTTCCTCATTGATACTTTTTGCCTCTTTAGTTTCAGTGAAAGAATGGTCATGGACATTGGAATCCTCATTTTGCTGATTAATAATGCTATTCATAAAGCTACCATCATTAGAAAACTTATTTATGCAAGATATTGCCTCAGAGGCAAGAGAACTATCCTCCAAAGAAATCTTCTTAAAATGTTTGCTTCTCCACTGCAAATTGTCCTGCTTAGGCCTCTTCATATCAAGCTTCCCAGAAGACAAATGATGTTTATCCTGAGCTTCTTCTATATTACTTTGTCCCTTCTTCCTTTCTTTTATGGCATGCAAATGAGCATGAGCTGGGGCAGATCGATGAACTGCCACTGATGTTGCTAGTTCCTGCAAGGAGCCCCATCGTTCTCCGACTACCTGCATATATACCACATATTGAGTAAGATTTTTAACTTTATATTTGTACATGTACATTTAAGATTTAGGCATGCCTCTTGAAGTGTTAGTCCTTCACGAGCAGCTTGTTCTTTGGCACGCTTCAAGGCTTTCAGTCGCCAACTTGCACCTCCATCGCCAACAAGTGAAGAAGAAAGAAGTTGGCTGGAACCACCAGCCGAGTTTAATGCATCATTGGGATACCCACTTCCATCATCTTGGAAATATGGATTTAGTTCTTTTGGATTCACTTTCTTCCCCTGGTAACATTTTAGTATTAAAAAAACTAAAACTAACATCCAAACAAAAAGTAAGATACGTAACAAATTTTGTTTTGATTTTCACAAATAATGAACTAAGCATCCCATTGAAAGGTATGATGTACTTGAAACTGTCTAGTATGGTAGAATCAAATTTGTTAATTAAAATGGTGAAGCCAATACAGTAAATTGCCAAGAAAAAGTAATTTCAAGATATGTCCATATTCTAGCAAATGATGGATCAAAAGACTAGAATAGTATTTCAAGAGCAGCTAGAGGTGACTTGGCTAAATATTTGGGCATTTTTCTACCCAAAAAACAAGAAAGACTAACTACTTATTTGTTTCCTAAAATCAATTTTAACACCATCAATAGAGTTGTAACTTTAATATGTAAGTTTTCTTAAAATAACACAGCCCACATTGGCCTACTGGTTTGATGATTTAGCTCCAACCACAAGGTTTTTGGAATTAGAAGCCTAACGAATACAGGTGTGTGTTTGCAATTAAATTCTCTCAGGTTCCCAAAAAAATACAATGAAAGACAAAATAAAAAAGCTCTTGAAAATAACTAACATGGAAAATGTTGATCTCCCTAATTATCACAAAGAAATTGCACATAACAAGATAGGCGTATAAAAATGTAATAAATTGTACCAAAAATACAAGGCAATCATAATTTCCAAAAAATCAAAATAGTAAGCTCTATAGCTCATGATGCAGCAAGGCACGCCACATGAACTACTATTGTTGCAAGGTGCAACCAATCAAAATAGTATAGTGCAAGGCACAATTGGAACCTATTTTGCTCCTATTTTGCTCTTCTAGGAAGATGTAATGAGAATGAGGCTATTTCAGTGCTTGAAGAAGATTTTGATCATGTGGAAGATGATATTGATGAAGAAGATGAAGCTATTTTGTTTTATGAAGATGATAAATTAAAAGGATGACTACTTTAGTTTCTATTTTTAATATTCCCAAGAGAATATTGATGATTATATTTTTTTATGAAATTTCAAACTCAAATATTTTGTATTTATTCTAATTGTGTGTATTGCTCCAGCCATAATAAATTTATTTGCCAATTAAACTGTTTTCTTTGTCATGAGAGTTTATTTTCAATCTAATAATTTTCTATTACCCTTCACATATATTAAAGTAAAACAATCTTATCTTCTAAATATCTAAAATATTGTTTCCTTTTCTCACACATTGCTCAATTATTAATAAATATTCATGATTCTCTTTTATTTGTGGAAGCTTTAAAATAGCATGCACCATATTATGGGCTATATGCTACGACTCTGGAGGACCCTTGCATCATAATCACATTGTTGATAAATGTGTAAGGATAGAAGCAAAGACGATTTTATCGGTTAAGTGGAATTATATGAATATTAAGATAATTTGATAACAAGAAAAAGATAGGTGAATTTATATGAAAAGGGTGATTAATAATAAGGTAAAGATGAAACATTAAAGAAGAGTAACATCAAATCTCACATTAGAGCGAAGGCAATATTCCAATATACTTTCAAATCTCCCACCTGAACAAGGATTCTATAAGAAACAAATTTTCATTCATAAAAAAATAAATCCAACTCAATATTCATCATAAGGATTATTTTAGAACGTAAGATTCTCAATAACAACTACTAAAATAAATATAAGAAAATAATCATTACAAACCAAATGACACAATTGACTAAAAAATTCAAAATAATTGTTGAAACGATGTCTATGCCAAAAGATAAACATAAGTACTAAATTAGCCGAAATCAAAAGCTAGATAGCGCCATTAATTCTCCCAAACTATAAATCACTCTAATCTAGAGAGTGAAAGTAGCAATAAATCCTAAAGATCAAGCTCTACATGGTATGAATTTTTTGGCTATGAGTGATCAGCCGGAGAGTGGTATTTCCAACAAGCTAGAGAATCATGCTATGGATAGGATACATCAATAAGCTCCAGAAGCAAGAATGTAAAGGCAAAAACTAAAATTGCATTGACAAGATATAGTTAGAAAATCATTACTAATATGACATTTAGGCTCTAATAAGTAGTTTCATGTAGGTATTTCACTATTACCCAAACTAACAGGAACATCTCATATAGTTAGAAAATCATTACTTAGCATATCATTTAATTTCCTAAAATTAAATAGTAATGTACGTACATAAATAATAATTAATGCAGTAAAATATAAAGCACGATCAACAAGCTTTCTAGAAGAAAAGCTATAAGATGATTCCAACAAGTCAAAAGTTCAAGGAAAATTTAAACAAAAACTTTTAAGTTTTTTATAACATTAGCAAGTAAACAGACGTATCATGTATAGGCAGAAAATCTATTTAAGAAAAGAAATTAAAATTTTTTCAAGATTAGCACAATGAATTATGCACGTTTCAGTTTGACAAGATAGGAAGAGATTTAAAATTGTCATCATGCTTAAGCCCACGGATATATGGATGTAAAGTAGCATGCTCAATAAGATTCTTTTAATGAATTTCTAAATTAAAACACACACACACAAGCTAAATCGATATACGGTTGGATAACTAACATAGTAATAATACCAACAAATGATAGCTTCAAAAGTTTATGAAATGGTACATAGAAACATCAACATGATAAGTTGATCAATTTCAGCTTAAAATTTATATTCTATTTTCAGCTCAAAGTACATAAGTTGATGTCTCGGTTGTACAATCTCCAACAAACATATCCATCTAATCACATGATTCTCATCACTATTCATATGCTCTTGTTTGTGTTGCAATGAAGTAAATTGTTCTACTAACCTAATCAAGGGTACATCAAGTTGTTAATCTATTAAATGACCTTGACACTGATATAGACCACTTTAAATTTTATTGAATCTTATCATGACAATGATATTGATAATGCTAATCAATAGAATATAGCCTCAAGTTTATAGTCATTTTGATAGGAAACACTTGTAGATCTCAAGTGTTTCCGATCAATCTTCGGAAAACAGCGAGAATTCTCCACAAAAATCCACGCAAAACCACAAAAACAGTAGATAATTTGTATTATTTGATGAAAGGGAAACTGAAAATACTAAAAATACAATTGATCCTCTATTCGAGAGGAGGATCGATCTCTCCCAATCTCTAGATGCCGCTAGAGCCTAAAGAAAACCTAAGAGATCTCAATTTCCGTCAAATTCAAGATGTCCTAACCCTAGGAAAACAAATTATTTAATACATACAAATCAAAAAAAATCTCTAAACAGTCCCTACATTCAATTTTCCTCCTAAACTTCCTCAAAATTCCTTCCTAAAATGGCTCCCGTGGACTTGCGGCTCGCGCAGCTTGTACAGGAGCCATAACTCCTTCGCCCTTTCGCGCACGGGTCGATCCCGTCGAACCGGTTGGACCAATCCAATGGACTGGTCTAAAATTACTCCCCTCTCAAAGATACACCTTGTCCTCAAGGTGGAAATACACTCTTGTTCCCGTGGAGGTGGCCATCCTTGAGGTGGCTGAAAAACCTTACCGAATTACTGAATCAAGGGTTGCACTGAACAGAAATATCCCCTCCCTCCTCCAATCTAATCACCTCCAGCCTATGTAGTCGCACAAGATAATCTTCCCCAACCTCTTGTATGTGTCCCTAACCATGGTCTTAAATAATATCATGGCTTTGGATAACTCTGCATCTCCCCTTATAACCACCTTTCTCCCATCCACTATTAATTACATCATGGTGCTCCCCAATTGTCCTTGGTTTCCCCCAAGCTTTGCAACCACTTCATCCCCAAGATGACATTAGTACTTCCTAACTCTAGTGGGAGAAAATCCTCCGTTACCTAAATCAACTGCATAGTCAACACCACTCCTCTACAGATCCCCTGGCCTTTCTCCACCTTCCTTATACCCATAATCACCCCATAATAGCCGGTGCCCACCAATTTCACTCCCAGTTAGTTGACGACCTAAGTGGAAATGAAATTATGGGTAGCCCCATTATCAATCAATACAACCACCTCCATGCCTGCTATTTCCCCCTTCACCTTCATTGTATGATTCAAAGTGAATCATACTACTGAATTCAGGGAGACCTCCGCTACAACCAGATGCAACTTGTCACCCATCCCTCTCTCACCTCCCTCAGTTTTCTCGTCATCACAGACGGTGAGAACCTGAAGAGTTCGATCCCTACACCTGTGCCCTAGAGTATACGTCTCATCACACCAAAAACATAACCCTTTTGCCCTCTTCTCCTGCATCTTCTTCTCTGTGAGCCTCTTGAAATTTTTCCCACTCCCTGCTCCTATTGGCTTCTCCCTGGTGGTCTCATTAATGTTGCCTGATGCAGATCCCTTGAGTGCTAGAAGAGTGGTCGTCGTCCTGTAAGAGCCTCCTAAGTTGTTGCTCCTGGCTTTCTTCTTCAAATTCTTCTGATTTTCCACCATTTGTGCCAACTTCATGACCTCCCCCAAAGTCACTAGGCATCAGAACTTCCATTGTCACTCGAATCTCTGCCTTCAACCCCTTCATGAAGCTCCCCTCCAATACAATATATGATAATCTCTCCACCCTATTGGCCAGGTGCTCGAACCGCTCCCGGTAGTCTACTATTGATCCCTCCTGCACCAGAGCAAAGAACTGCTCATAGAAATCTCCTCCCTGGTCGGTTTGGAAACGTTCTATTATGTAGTCCTTGAATTTCCTCCAGCTCATGATAGGTCTCCTCCGGTCTCTCCATCGGTACCATGACAGAGCCTTCCCTTCCAAGCACAAGCCTATCGCTGCCAGCTTATCCTCCTCCATCAGCTCGTTGATGGCGAAGTACCTCTCCACCTTATAAATTCATTCGTCCACATCCTCCCCTTCAAATATGGACATCTTCAGCTTCCTCACCTTTTGATCTCCACCATTCCCCCTTACTCTTCCATAGCCTCCCCTCTCCCAAGTGCTCGACCCTCCCCACGTCTCATAGTCTTCCCTTACCCTGCCACAGCCCAAACCCCCTTTAAATTCTCTCCTTCTTTCTTTAAAATCAGCACATCGGCGACCATAATATCCCTCTTGGCATTCCCCATATCCACCTCCTTTTCTCCCCTCTGGACAGGCTCCATATGAGGTCTTCTTCTTTCTCCTTCCATGATTTCCACCTCATCTTCCTCCCTATGGATTTCATAATTCGTGTTTTTCCCTTCCACCCCTTTTGCCACGGAAGCCACCATTTGGTTGTAGATTTCCAACATTTTCTTCATCATGTTCCGAAGATCGGCTATTTGTCCTTCCATGGAGGAAATCCTTTCCTCCATCGTTGTCTTAATTTAATTTATCTCCGCTTCAAGCCTTTCTTCAAGCGCATCTACTTTTTTTGCCACTATCTCGATCCTAATTTTTGTAGATCCAAAAATTATGGATTTGGATTAAAAAAATAGCAACTTTCTCCTTTCCTGACCAAAATTCAGCCACAAGAATTCGCCAAAATCAATACATGAATGGTCCCAAGACTTGCTCTGATACCAATTTGATAGAAAACACTCGTAGATCTCAAGTATTTCTGGCAATCTTCAAAAAGCAGCAAGAATTCTCCACAAAAATCTACACAAAACCACAAAAGCAGTAGATAATTTGTATTATTTGATGAAAGGGAAACAAAAAATACCAAGACACAATTGATCCTCTATTTGAGAGGAGGATCGAACTCTCTCAATCCCTAGACGCCGCTAGATACCAAAAAAAAACCTAAGAGATCTCAAAATTCTGCCAAATTCAAGATGCCCTAACCTTAAGAAAACAAAGTATTTAATGCATACAAATCAAAAGGAAATCTCTAAACAGTCACTACATTCAATTTCCCTCCTAAACTTCCTCAAAATTCCTTTCTAAAACGGACCCAATGGACTTGCGACTCGCGCAGCCTGTACAGGACGCAGAACTCCTCCGCCCTTTCGCGCACAGGTCGGTCCCGTCGGATCAGTCCAATGGACCGGTCTAACACATTTGTACCCACATATATAGGCTCATATGTAGATTATAATGCATACTTTGGTGTTGGGGGCTTTCATGTAGGCTCTAGTGTAGGTTTAGATTCACAATTGAAGTTGATATCAAAAATTAATTGTAATTTCATATGAGCTTTGGAATAATCTCTGATGAACATTCAAGTTCACAGTCAGATGTAGATTTATTTCCCTTCCAAAAATCTTTTTGCAAATCTTAATCAGCATCAAAAGGAAGTTCATAGGTTTCACTAATTACAATGTCACTGACAAGACCAGCAATAACCTTAGAGGGAATTGAATTGACAATTAATCAATAAAATGTTTATATTTAGAAATATTACGCAACAGTACTTTAGATCTTACAAGAAAGAAGCTGACAAATAGGCAATAGATGTAATATGAAAAATCTAACTCTAAGGATACTAAGAAAATGTGTAATACTTCTGGTAGGAAAATAAATGAAGCGTGTTTCAAACTCTAGGCAATTCTAAGCATCATGAATTGTCTAAATCTCTTGAAATATGAAGTAATATGATACTTCATGCATCACTACTTGTCCAAGGCCTTCAATGAAATGATTTGGTAACAAAATAATTGTTGGAAAAATGATGTTGGGCAATAAACTCTTTAGGT
Source organism: Dendrobium huoshanense (assembly GCA_016618105.1). Lineage (NCBI taxonomy): Eukaryota > Viridiplantae > Streptophyta > Magnoliopsida > Asparagales > Orchidaceae > Dendrobium > Dendrobium huoshanense. The sequence goes on from CM028355.1 coordinate 41,396,020, forward strand.
ATAACAAATATATAACCAAATTATTGATATATTTTGATCAAAATTCTTAAATTTTATATAATTGAACAGTTAAAAAATAATGTTGAACATTGTTATTCATGGTTTCAATGTATGTTTCATATTAATCCATGCAGAACTTATTATAGTACCTACCTACATTCTTTTAGCAAATTTAATTCTTTTGAGAACAGGCACATTGTAGCTTTCACAATATCTATATATATATATAAGTTATTTATCCAATCAGAAAGTACATCAAGATTAAATCTCTTATTGAAAGTGGAGATGATATTCTTAAATTCATTGAATTCTTGTAGATATTATCTAATAATCAAAACAAAAAAGTATGATAATCCCTATAATTTCTTTGTTGATGCTGATAAGGTGGAGAATATATGATAACAAGATTTACCTTGTAAATATTTGGGGATTTATAGCACCAACGTTAGATAATATGACAATTATGCACATGATCTACCTTACATTACTTCAAATTTTCAAGTTGTTTACATAAAATGAAATATGGCAACTATTATGTAGAAATGCAAAAAATGCAACTAGCAAAACATTGCAAAATGTGACTATATACATATTAACAAGCTAAATAAGTTCATTAAAAGACAAATTTTTCATAAGCAAGCAACTCAGTCCATAGTAATAACAAGAAAATAATAAATCTTATTATTTTCGAGTTTTTATCAAGTGTCGTTGGCAGAGTTGTGATAGGAAATACTTAGATCCAAGTATTCCTATCGCTCCACGTGAAGAAAACAACAAGAAAGTGGCTGTTTTCTACAGTAAAACAGCCCCAAACGTATGAAAACAGTAGAAATTCGTAGGAAAACTGAGAGAAAAATGCTTAATGGACTTGTATTCCACTAGTAGATGATCAAAGCAAAAGCAAGATACAATGTTCTTCGATTCGAGAGGAAGAACAACTCTCCGATCTTCTCCGGCAACGCCAAGAGCCCAAGCAAGAAAACCCTAGATCTCAAATTACATTCAAATTCAAGATAATCCTCTTTCCCCCCTAAACTCCTAATTATACAAATTAATCATAAAGGACAATAATGGACTTCCTAAAACAGCCCCTCATTCAAAATTCTCCCTCCCAAAATCAATTTCGGCAACTGTGGGGTCCGCAGGGGGTTCCGCCCCTTTTGCCTGTTTCCGCCTGGAATAGTATCGGACCGGTCCAGAGGGGACCGGTCCGCTCGTAACAAGTTGCTCTCTAAATATTGCTTTGGATGATGTAACAAATAATACGTAATTTATGCAATAAATTTAATATTATTTCAGCAGAGCTTCATAAGCTAAGTTCTTAAGTATGCTATAAGATTTTTCAATCAACATAACTTTATAATCTAAACTTTGAAGTCAAGATCGAACACTTCAATCAACGAGGAATGGTGAGGTTTGTTGAATGTCTTAAAATTAATGCCTTTGAAGAATAATATATGAATCATTTGAGCCGAAAAAGAGGGCACACGAGAAGATGGACAACCATGTAGATGAAAGAAGTTGCTATTTTGGAAGGAACCTACTTACAGACCTAATGCATCCTTTCTTCTTCACTTTTTTCCCTTTAGTTTTTTTTTTTTTTTTCTGGAAAAAAAAAGATTCCAGGAACTATTGAGATGAATGATTGCTCCTGGTCTTCAGATGTATGCTTAAGAGGGAGTGTCCGGATGATTGTTTCCAATTTCAATTTAAATAGAATTGGTCAAGGTAAGTTTCTTGGATGTTTTTTAGTTTTGAATTAGAATGGGATATGGCGGTGGATCCTAAGGTTATAAAATTGTTTCAGAATATGTTGAATATTTGAATTTTAAGAAATTTGGGTAGATGACGATTTTGGGATGGAAATTGAGAGTGCTATAAATAAATTTTAGAAAAAAAATGAGTGATGTGTTGTATGAGTTGTAGGACGTTACTGGAGGCGGATATAAAGATCATTTCCCAAAGTAGACTGTTGGCAAAAAAAGAATGAAATTAGGTGTGTGTATGCATGGGAGAAAAAAAAAGTAACATAAGCATAAAAAATTAAAGAAGATGAAAGGATTCAAGAAAACCTTAATATCATTTGAATTTGGGGTAGCAATCTATGCTACAAAATCAAAGCTCTAATGTCTCTTTGAAATTGGTTAAAAGGGCTTTGTGTGTTACTGTGAAGAATTGCATCAATTAAAAATGCAAATTAATAATAAGGAAACATTAAATTAGATGAAAAGAATGATCGAAACATAGGTAAAGAGAAAAGATGAAGAATATTAGCCTCAAGTTTCACACTCGGACAAGAGCATGGCATCCTGGAAGATTTTCATGTCTTACACATGATCAAAATTTTCACATTGATGGCACATAAATTTTCATTCATAGGTGATCCAACAAATATTTTAATATTTGTCTTATGATTCCCCAATAACAAATTAATAAATTGAGGACAAAAAAAACCTTAAAAGAAATAAATGAATATGAGCACGTCTCACAAAATAACTTAAATAACCTATGCAATTGTTGAGATGAATCCGCCCTATGAAATAACATTAAAGGAATGAGTTAAACTCGAGTCACCAAAATTGCTTAGGTTCATCAAAATGTCTATGAAACACTGCAATGCAAATAATGAATATTCCATGTTCTGTATTCAGCATGGTATCCTTCACATTGTTTTAACCTCTATTTATAATTGGAGATGCATTTATTTTGCTTGCCACACATGAGCATATTTGTGGTAAGCATTAATCATGAGTTGAAATTTAACCAAAAGAAAAAAAAAAATCCATCTCATGCAAACATTTTAAATCAAACGAAGCTTAGTGGAAAAATGTAATTATTGTCAACAAAGGATTTTTGTTCGTTCCATAGAAGTTCCAGACAAGTCTTAAAGTAGATCAACAGTTCAAATAGTTGGCAATACAACATCAAGCAAAATGTGGATAGCCATCATAAAAGTAGAAACAAATGAAGTATCTACCACAAAACTTTGGACTCCACAGCTCAAATTCTACAAGATAAAAAAAGGGTTAAGCCAATCCCCATCCCCATCAATTCAAAACAAAATTCCTGTTGTGCAGACATATGGATGTAATTTCTTTATTTCCATCCAGTAATTGTGAGTATGCCCCCTGCACCCCTGCCAATACACCTTCAAAAAATTTACCAATCCTAATCTTGCAAGTGATTATAAGATATGAAATGCAACAGATAAAAAAACTTAAAATTCACAAGATAAATGTGCTTGGTAGGGATGGTTTTACCTCCTCAACTTGGTGCTCCTCCTGCTCAATTTCAGTTGATGCTGGTTTACCATGCAGGCTATTGCCAGCTTGAAGCATCCACTCAAGACCCATCTCTTTTCTCGAAATCCCAATGTTTTGATCAATCATATAATCAGTATCACCATCTGCCAAGAAAGAGAAATGCCGAAATTGAAAAGGAAAAAAAAAATCCAAAATCAATAAGATTAATTCATGAATATGTACCTAAGCTTTTCTTCTCATCCACAGCACCACTTTGATCCCCTTTCTTTTTACCAACCCTATCCCTTTTTTTCCTACCATCCCTCTCATGTCGAGAACTTTTGTCTCTACTTTTGGATTTTTTATCCCCTTTATCAGAATAACTGCCGGTTACTCTCTCAGAGGAATCAGAATCAGCATCCGAGCAACTCCAACTCCCACTCCTCATCTTCTTACTGCACTTTCTTGTACGCCGCTCATCCCTCTCAGAGCTCTCATCAGACCTATCGCGGCGGCGGTGCTTCTCCTGTTTCCTATTCATCTTCTTCTGCTTTTCTGCGCTCGAATTATCCTCCTCATCCTTCACCACATTAATTAAAAATAAATATAGAATTACAGAAAAAAAAAAAAAAAAAAAAAAAACTCAAGGGTGAAGAGTGGGCAGCATTACGTTACCTCAAGAAGCTCCTTTCGTGGAATAAACTTAACTCCAGACAACATCTTCAGAGGTAGTTCCGCACACCAGTTTTGTATGGACGATATAAAAGTTTTTACCGTATTGCCTGAAATCCCGTTTGACATTAATCTCTACGTCTTGCGAAGCCGAAGCAGCAAAGAAGAAATGGCGATAAGGATAAGTAAACCCTAGACAGGCCTAAGGCTCTAGGAAGAGCATAGAAAAAAACCAAAGAGAAGATAAATTATGGAGATAGACAAGAAATGGCAGAAAAGAATACCGCCAACCCCTCTCCCAACTCCGTTGTCCTTCAGCTCTAACTTACAAACTCCTCTTCTCCTTCGCACGCCTCCGGTCCTGTCGATGCCTTCTGCAGCGATCCCTCTCGACTTCCTCCCAATTTTAATAGTCTCGCGAGTTCCCGGAATCTGAAGGCGGTTATTGAGTTTCAGAAATTTGGGCTGGGGATCTGCAATCTGGGGAGCAAGACGACGTCTCGGCCATTTGGGCGTCAGGCATGCTTATGTATTTTGTTGGCAATTTTAAGATTTTTAAAAGTAGTAATATTGGTTGGTATTAATTAAATAAAGGCTATTTTATAAGAAACTTAATTCAAAAGCCAAATTTACTATTAGTATTTAGTAATTTATTTCAAGTTTCTGATTTTATTTTTTAAAGTGTTTATAATTTAATTCCAAAGAAACTCTTATAGTGTTTTACTTTTTTGTTAAATTATAACTTATTGGTAGATTTAAATAAACTTAATGTTACTTACTTATTAATTTTTTTATTAAAAAATAAATTAAATATAACTAGTTAAAAATTAATTAATAAAAAAATTTAATCAAACAATAGTTTTATTTTAAATTATTTAAAAATTTAAAATTAATAAAACTATTATTTAGAGATAAAAATAAAATTTTGTTATATCAATTAATAAAAAAATTTGTTTGAAAATAAAAATTTGTTATATCAATTAAAAAATAACTTTAATTTTAAAAATATACTATAATTAAAAAATAAAGAGAAACTGGAATATGAAAATGCCATAGTTTTTTTATTAAGGAAATTCAGTTTTTGAATTAAGTTATAATTAAAAAAAAAAAGCAAAAAACTTTTTGGATTAAGGATATTTGGTTTATTAAGAAACTGGAGTATGAAAATCCGGTTTCTTAGATTAAGAAATTCTAGTTTCTTAAGAAATCAGATTTTTATGTTCCAGTTTCTTTTCAGAAAAAAAAAATTCAGAAAATAAAAAAAAATTAAGAATTTATAGAAATCGTGAAGTAAATAAAAAAGTTAAGAATTAATAGAAAATGGAGAAGTAAAATTCAGTTTCCGATCAAACTAAAAATCGTTTCTATTGAAACCGAATAATTAAGTTCCGTATTTTCTTATTTTTAAATTTTTTTCTCTTAATTTGTTATGTAAGCTAATTTAAATTTAAAACATGCTCCTTTTTATAAAATGCTCTTAAATAAAATGAAATCGGGAAAAATGAAATCAACTGGCCGAATACGATAATGGTCGAAATATGAAAGTCACACGGCAATTCGCTAAATCACGGGATTTAGTAAATCCCGAATTTAGCGTAGAACGGGGGTGAAACAGATTTAAGCTTCTGTGATAATAGTCGGGCTTTAGAGTTTCAATCACTCTCTGTCAGAAGTGCTTAACTGCTCTTCGCCTTCACACGTCGTAGGATAGGTCGATTCATTCGCTTAGAGAGTTCCCATCTTGAAATTGTCGCCTCTTTTGTCATCACGAACACATTCAAAAAAATTTATATTTATAAAAAAAAATACAGGGATTTACATAAACAAATTTTTATTCCGATGAATCCCTAAGAGGTGGGAGGAGTCCTTAATAATTCCCTGATTGACAATAAATTGTGTAATGAACACTTTGGCCAAATTGCTGAATATAGGATTGGTTCCGGTTGGAAGTAAAAAAGAACCATGTTCGAGCTTGCCCTTTAAGGGTGGCAGAAAAAAACTTCGTAGAGGAGCGCATATGAGGCCCGTTGGACATGCATAATGGCTACGTAATGATCGATATACTTATAAGGGTCGAATTTCTCATTTTTAGGCCACAAAATTTTAAATAATTTTTTTTAAAATTATCATAATTTTTTAAAACTAAAATAGACATAATGCAACTTATTATGATTTAACAACTTTTCAAATTGGACTCACAACAAAAAATGAATCGGAGTCTCTTGAAATAGACTTGCTCTCTCTAGGTTTTCCCCTTTCTCTCTCTATCAATCTACGTATTGGGGTTAGTTTTTTATAATACGAGAAATAAAGAGGAAACTGATATTTTTAATAAAAATTTGATCTGGCGCGCACTACCGTAACTCTCAATTCTAGCGTCACAGTGTTCCCATGGAGGAAATTTCAGGTTTTTTTATCCATGCGCATTGATGCATGAGACCTACTTCAAAACAGATTAAAATATTTGCATGCATACAAAACACTCACATACAGATTCATTATATGTTTATGTAAAAATTTCATTCTATTACCTTTACCAAATCGAGTCATAATTGGTACAACCAAACATTGTTTCAATAGGTATTGCAATAGATAAATATAATTGGGTTCTCAGGGAGAAGTGTGTTAAAACTTGTTGAATATGAGTTAGGTTGTTATACCTAGGCGGCTCGGCTTATGTCCCAAAGGCTAATCAAGTGGGGGGGGGGGGGGTGAATTGGTATAAGCAGGGAAAAGCTTTTACAAAAACTCTCTTCCACCACTACCCAGTACGGTAGAAAACCGCCGTCCTTTTACACCCTCCAAGTGTAGGCAGAGTACCGTCTTCCTTTTACACCCTCCAACTGTAGGCAAAGAACTGTCGTCTTTTTACACTCTCCAAGTATAGGCAGAGAACCTTCTGCTGTTCACACTCTCCAAGTGTAGGCAGAGAACCTTTGACTATTCGCACTCCTCGAGTGTCGGCAGAGAACCGGATCTTCTTGAAAGATCTTCTCACGAGAAATCTAGAAGGACAAGAGAAAAGAGAGAAGCAATCATAAAGTACACACATAAATCCTTACCTTTTAGTAACCAAGTGAACTTTCATGCTCCAATAGTAAGAATTATCCTTAAAATACTCTCTCTCACTCTCTCCTTCAAATTCCCTTTAGTATTCAAGAAAACCAAGTGACAAAAAGATTGCATGACAGTCTTAAGTGGACTTTTTATAGAAAAGACACAAAAAATCGTCCACAAAACTGCATTTTTCAAATATGTACGTTCTTGATCATTCCGTACGATCGTATTTCATACATACGAACAATATAAAAATTGTTGCGTACGTTCTCAAAATGAATCAGTACGAAATGCCTTCATACCTGATCATCATCCATACAAACTAGGTTTGTCCGGTATGAACAGTTATTTTTCAAAGTTCGTCAGCACGAAAGTTAGGACGAAATACAAGTTTACATAACATAGCCCTTCATCCTGTGACAAATTATAAATATCTTCGGATGAATAGTTCATTGACAAATCCAGAGCCCTTCGTCCTGAGATGAACAAAAAATATCATCTGGACGAATAGTTCATTAGGCAAATCCAGAGCACTTCATCCTAGAACGAAAAAAAAATATCGTCTAGATGAACAGAGCAATTGTCAAATCTCGAGGAGATCATATTGGGATGAATGGAAAATATCGTCTGGACGAACAGAGCAATTGTCAAATCCCGAGGAGATCGTCCTGGAACGAATGGAAAATATCGTCTGGACGAACAGAGTAATTGCCATATCCCGAGGAGATCGTCCTGCGACAAATGGAAAATATCGTCTGGATGAACATATCAATTGTCAAATCCCGAGGAGATCGTCTTGGGACGAATGAAAAATATCGTCTGGACAAACAGAGCAATTGCCAAATCCCGAGGAGATCGTCCTGGAATGAATAGAAAATATCATATGGACGAACAAAGCAATTGCCAAATCTCGAGGAGATCGTCCTGGGACAAATGAAAAATATCGTCTGGACGAACAGAGCAATCGCCAAATCCCGAGGAGATCGTCCTGGGACGAATGGAAAATATCGTCTGGACGATCTATACTTAGAAAAAATTTTGGCTTCTTTGTTCGTTCCATTGCTCGTTTGGGAGTATAACTGACCAGATCATCCCGTACGAACATGATTTGTACTATACGATCAGTTTAAAAATTGTGAATTTTAAAACTCTTCCCCATGTGTGTGTGTGTGCGCTTAGTTACTCACTTACAATCACACTCTCTCAGACTCAATAAAATGAAAAAAAAATATACTTCAATTAACAAAACATTCTAAGCTGATATTGATTTGAAGTCTTCAACACTCTGGAGTATGATTTTCCTGAAATGTTAGTACACACAAGAGCAAAAATAATTCTTCCAAATGGTGTTATGAGAAAATAATAATTTAAACAATAGTATTTGGAATCATAAAAAACATACAAGTTGCAAGAATGTAAAACATGCGAAGCTAAGTAACAACTCTCTCAACAAAGTATAATTTTGATTATTTAAATAAAGGATTTTTAAGGAAATAATATCTGATACAAGATGTGCCTAGTTGATTCCTCATAGTAGAAGGTTTGGTGAGAATCATCCTCCACTTCTTAAAGCCATAACAAAAACCAAACTAATTTTAGTGGGATGAGTTCATACATGACCAATTCATTCAAATCAAGTTAAAATAGGCTAATTAACTATTAATGAGATATTTGAAAAACTCCCTTATATATATAATTTATACTTGACCAAATAATAATTTAGAAAATGTTATGTTGATTCATTTATAAACATTGATGTAAAAGAGATAAAGGGAGGGAAAAAGAAAACATGATAATTTGCATAATTTATCCAATTTATTTGCATCAATTCAAATTATAAATATTTTAATAACATTATGAGCAAGATAGTAAAGAATTACTCTATTAAATTTTACTATCCTAAATCATAAGTGCATTTATGCAATAATACTAGTTCATGATTTTGGATTGATTTACATATAGGAATAGGACATTATATTTGTAAATATAAAAATTTAAATAATGGATATAAAAATACATAAAATTTCAGTGATAAAAAAAATCCCGGATTCCATAAAATATTTTTGCTTGCAAGACGATCTGCTCTATTTTCTTTGGCCACAAAGGTCCCTCTTCTCTCAGATCTGAGAACTGCCGGAGCGCAAAAATTCCCATATTCGGATCTCAGTTCCAGCCTCTGATTTCTTGATCTTTCCTACCTGGTACCCAATCTCATAAAGAAGAACATCCATGGCGTGCCTCGCGCTCTCCCTCCAGCCTGCTAATGGTCCTGACATCCTCCTCCAGACACGGGAATGGTTTCCACCCACTCGCGCTCTCGCCGCCCTCTCCGCCTTCCGCCAGACCCGCCTCGCCTTCGCAGCTTCCTCTGCTGCCTCCTCCTCTTCTGGCCACAACAAGACCTCAGCTTCTGTCTCGGTGGCCCCTACCCTCACCGAAGACCTAGAATCCGCCATCGGCGATGATCCGCTCGCTGCCTCCAGCGGCCAAGTGGTCGTCGGTATCGAGAGCAAGTATCGGGTAGTGTATCGCCTCGTCAACGGCATCTACGTCCTCGGTATCGCCACCATCGACCGCGCATCCGACGGCGGCATCACTAACAATGTCTTCGAGTGCATCAACACCGTAAATCAGGCCGTCAGCGTAATCGTCGCTGCTTGTCGTGGCGTTGATGTTACTCCTGAGAAGCTCCACCGGAAGTACCCCGAGATCTACATGGCTTTGGACATCGTTCTCCGCGGCGTTGGTAGCGTCCGCCTCGCTGCCATCCTGTCCTCTATTCACGGAGAGAGCATTGCAAAGATGGTGCACACAGGCATCGAGTCGGAGAACCGCATTCGTGGTGCTGACACTTGGTCAGGTGCCGCCGAGGGCCTCTCCGCCGAGCGTCGCGCCAATCTCGAGGCCTTCTCATCTGCTTCCTTTGAGCTCCCGCAGGAAACCCTGGCCGCCGGCGATGAGGTTGCTGCGGCTATTGCGCCTGTAGCGCAGCTCACCAGCGAGGAACAGCAGAAGGAGCTGCCTGCTGAAGAGGCTGTGGAGGAGAAGGATCCGTTTGCTGCAAGCGATAAGATAAACAAGCCGGAAGAGGCGCTTGTGGGAGGGTTCAAGAAGGCCCCTAATTCTGCAATAAACGCAGCAGATCCAGCTGCAGCCCTATCCGGCCTTGAAGTTATGGTTTTGCCACAGGCAGAAGCCACTAAGTCTACCTTCATTGGGGTTGAAGGCTTCGAAGGGGAGTACGGTGGGATAGAGTTCAGCAACGAGGAGGCATCCTTATCCGAGGCATTTGAAGGATTCGACAATGCTTTTGGCGGAGGTCTTGATGCATCAGAATTTGTCACCACAAAGAAGACTCCCAAGCCGCAGGGATTAGGTGGGCTGGAGTTCTTGGCTACCAGTCAGGGACCTCCTCCAGCTCAAGCTGCTGGAGCGGGCACGCCTCTAGAGAACCTTCTGGTGGAGAAGAAGAAAGAAATGTCTGGCCCAGAGATGAACATCGTGGAAGAAATCAATGCTGAGTTCAGGGAGTCTTTGCTTGCTCGAGTTGGCTTCAAAGGAACAGTTATTTTAAGAACTATTCCTCCAAAACAATCGGCTGGGAAGGAAACTGAGTTCTCTTTCCGCTTGGAGGGTACCTCCAGAATCAAGAGGGCTGTCATGATGAGTTCATGCGTAAGCAGTTTAGGAAATGGAATGTTTCATGTCAGAACTCATTCTAAGGAAGAACCCATTCCAATTCTGAAGTTTAGTCTTCTACCCCATCTCACTCCTCTACCCCTGAGGCTAAGGTTAATCAAAAGGCACAGTGGAACCTTGCTTTCAGTAATGATACAATATGCTTCTAACCCTGAATTACCTGCTCCTTTATCTAATGTTAAGTTCATTTTGAAGTTGCCTGTTGACCCAACACTTCTTAAGGTTTCCCCAAAGGCAGTCTTGAGCCGTGCTGAGAAAGAGTTGACATGGCACATCCCTGACATTCCCCTGAAGGGACCTGCGGGGAAACTGAGAGCACGGATGCCTGTTGATCTAGATTCTTCAGAGGGTGAGGTTGAAGTTCATGCATTGGTGAAGTTTTCTTCGCAGGGAGCGTTGACCTTGTCCGAGGTTTGTTTGAGACCAGTTGCTGATGGCATTGCACAATTTAACGAGGTTAGCCATACTTATCAAAGTGGAACCTACCTGTGTAATTGATGCTGATCGAAGTTTTTAATGTTTTCTCATTGGATTGTATCCAATTCCTTGAGACTGTTTTCTTTCTTCTTGTTTCGGTGTTGAGAAATTGATTTGGTAGTGCACTTGGTAGTGCATGCCATAGCTTGTGATTACAGTAGATAATTAAAGTATCATTCATTCTTCTGCTTCTTACTTCTAGTATCTTCTGCTAGTAAATCCTATATGCAAATCCATCTGAGTTCTGATGAAGTATCATTATTTGCAAAACATTACTTACTCATTATAAACTTGTAGGTTTACATGTTTCACATGAATATCAACAATTTAAGGGAATTGGAGTATGGATGTTCTTAACATATGCGAAGGAACCATTTCATGCTTGTATTTTTGTTTATTGTCTTTGGTTTCTTTTGATTTTCATAATCATTGAGGTACTTGCTATCCCTACTTTTATGCCTTTTTTCATTTACTGTGGTTTTAAATAATTCATTAGTGCTGAATTTTTATCATTCTCCATCATCCTCCTCCATATTACCAAGGTGTGCTTCATGATGTTGTGATGGAATCACTTGATTATGTGTTAATATATTTTCCACCTATGTAGAAACAATGCTTTGTGAGCCCAGGGTGAATAACACTTCTGGCATTTATGATGGATAAAATTATTATTTACTTGAATAACAGTTTGAGTATTTAAAATGCCTTTTTAATAATTCCTTATAAATTCAATCTTCACAACGTCAATCCATCACCATCATTGCAGTCAAGGCATTTTTTTTGACATTATATATTTATAGCACATATTAAAGATATTATTGGTGAAATTTACTGTTATACAACCATCACAGGCCACCTAGTCAATTTGGGGTTGGGACCAAGCATATTAGTTTGGTCATCCTAGGGACGACATTGTCTAATCATGAGAGGACATGATCTGCATCATTTGTTATTGATAACTATGGTGAATAATCAAGATAAGAATTGAAATTCTTTTAAAAAAAGATTTTTTTTTTTTGTTTTTTTTTTTGTGTTCTAAAGATTGCTCGGAATCGAATAAGTGGTATGAGCAACCATAATTAACAAGATAATGTGCCATGGCAAGACTTGCTTCACAACCATCAAATACAAGATTGTATTATAATTCTTCATCATAGCTGTCTCCTTTTATAACTGAGCAACATCCATCTCCTTCAAGACATTTGTTACTAGTACTTTGTATAAGACGTGCATCACAACCACCTCTGGGTGTGTCGACTATCATCTTTTGTCAAAATTGCTGATGTTTCGTATTAATGTTTAATTTTTTTTTTTTAATTAGGTGGGAAATGGAGACACATTATAACTCTTTCGTATTATTATAAGTTGTTCAATCACTATGACTATGATGTATTCTTTCTTAGATTTTCCACAAAATATCATGTATCACCATCCTCTCTTTACTTAATCACTTATGTGTGAGATCGAAAAAGGCTAAGGAAATCAAAATCAGTCCTCACTTTACTTTCCAGTTTTATCGTGACAATAATTTTATGTAGTATGTGAGAAATCTTTCCCCCCTCTTAAATGAGACAACTAGTTAGAGTACATGTGCAAAGAACTTAACATCAATTGTCTGGACATTTATAACCAATTGATCTTTTCCCACTCAATATCTAGTGAAGGATGATACACCTTTGAAGAGCATCATAATAGAAGTGATTCATTGTAGGAAATTTTGGCTGTAACATGGATGGATGTTCTTGGCAACATTATAGGTATGGTTGTCATTAAATTTTTCCTACATTACAATTAGAATACGCCATTCTTATAACAAATATTGCACCATAGCGTAGAGGTCCCCATTGAGCCATAACATATTATTTAGCACTTACTATTTTAAACTTATTACAAAATATGAGATCCTTACATGCGTGCTTGTGCGTTGAAGGCAAGAGGCGAGACTGTGAGGCTAGACAAAAGGCGAGATCAACAGCCTTGCCACGTCAGTGTCAAAGTTGAGAGTCGGTATCGTGCCCTAATAAAGCACAAATCTAACCAAAATAAAGCTACTAAATAAATTATAATTAATTATAATATTAATAGTTAATCATAAAAATTAAAATATCGTGCGCTACGAGGGCTATGAGTTATTGCATATGCATGATACAAATAACGCGCTTCATTTTAGTTCCACATGCCTCGCCATGCATATGGAATGTGAGGTGAACCGTGCTATGCTGTGCACCTTGACACATGCTATTCAACTCTATTCACATGTATGAATGGCACATCAAAGTGTACTTTATCCATCAGAATGCATCCCCATGTAAGGGATGATCATCCATTGTTTAAATGTGTATCATATTAGCAAAGATCAGGTTGACATCACCAAGAGAATCCTCCCCTTGCTTAAAAAAAAAAAGCAATTTACAAGTTATTATAATGGCAAGATCTCCATATGTTTGCTAAAATAATTCCTCAAAAACCCAATTAAAGGGTTGTTTTGGTTGCCTGAAAAAGAATGCTGTGTAAAAAGAATTCTTTGGAGTTACTTAGATGGCTGTAAAATAAATGCATGAGATAATTTTTTTTATTTTAAGTAAAATAAATGCAATGTAAAGTGCAAAAAAGTTTTTTTTTTTTTTTTGGGGGGGGGGGGGGGGGGTGTTGAATAGCGGCAGTTGACGGCTATCAGGGTCGGCGGTGGTTAGTAGTGGCCAATGGTGGAGGTGATGGCAATGTCGGTGAGTGAGCGGTTTATTTGAAAATCGTCTGAATTTGAGAAATTCCAAATACACTGTATTTGAACTAGATGGTGAATTTTTTTTCTTCAAAATTTTACTCTCCATTCCTTTTACTTAAAACCAAACACTAATATTTCTAAAACCCATGTATTTGACATCATTTTGCAGCAAACCAAATAGCCATTAAAACTAAATAAAATAAATCACTTGCATCAATTCTTCTTTTAATTGAAGCATGAATCTCTCAAAATGGAGTACATTTGACTGACAAAAAATATATTTTTCATATATCGGCAAACTTAGCATGTGGTTCGAGTGCTATAAGTTTAATCTTAGGAATTCACCTGTTTAGACCTCCATTGCGAGCAAGTTTTTAGATTTGTCTATGCAGGGTTGTGCTTTATATCGGCCCCTCTGCCTTAGGTCGACCATTTTATTTGAAAAAATCATAATTTTTAGAGGTAGAAAATACTTCTGCAAAGTTATCTCATTTTTTATGCAGTGAGTGTCATTTACGTAAAAATCACAAAACATGATTGAAGTAATATGGAGAGTGAAGGTGCACATGCATAAGATTTCACCTACCAAAAGCAAATGTAGCCTTTGATAAATTTGTTGCAACTTGACATCTTCAAGGATTACATGAGCCCTCTGTCATGGAAAAGGGAACAACATGTCAATAATAAGGGGGCGTTGTTGGGCTTGTAAAAACTATATTTTTTGGGACATTTTTTTTTTGTAAAAACTATATTTGATCAAGCATTAAATTTCATTCCAAAGTGCGCATCTTTATGCTTCTTAAATGAGCTAGATTAAACACTAAATTCTGTTAGACTTAATTGAATCAAGGACAAAAAAATACTTAGTGTGAGATAATGATTCTACAACAAGATCATTTTGGTCATGTTGAATTTTTCAAGACCAAGAACTTTGAAAATGGGTATTTATAAGGCCATAAATTAGCTAATTTTGAGCAAACTAGTTTGAACTAGGTTAGACCTACTACCACACTCAAAGAGGGAATGAAGCGTTTGATCAATCGTGAGGATCTCCACTGCTACTGATGATATAAGGGACTATTTGACTAACCCCTTGTTAAAAGCTACGTCTCGATGGCCTCTGATTGATCGGACTTAAGCTTGTTGCTTTGCAATTTGTCTTATATTTAAAGTTTTGAACTTCTTGGATTTGTTGTGACCTTCAGACATTATTGTTTGTGGAAATATACTCCTCTCGAGGAGGAAAAATTATTGCGTCCTCCTACCTGACGTAGAGATGCGTCCTCCCACCGCTAAAAAACTCGGTTTTTGCTCGGTATTGCTAGGTATTATTTGGTAATAACGATGAATATCATCATGTGAAGACCAATACCGAGTTATACCGAGCAATACCGAGCACATACCGAGTTTTCTCTAGGAAAAACTAGGTATTTTTTTGTATTGCTCGGTATTGCTTGGTATAGCTCGGTATAACTCGGTATTGGTCTTCACATGATGATATTCCTCGTTATTGTTTGGTATTGCTCGGTATTTGCTTGGTATTTCTCATTTTTTAGTGCAATTTTAGCTCTGTGAGGACGCATCTCTACGTTAGGTGGGAGGACGCAATAATTTTTCCTCGAGGAGAGGAATAAACCCACACAAAAATGGCAGCAGATTGTCATCATTTTTTAACGTCCCTAATTTAGAAACAATGAATATTCTCACTAATATGATCGTTGAAGCTTCAATTTTCCACCTTTGATGTGCCTGTGGTGTTGAGATTTACCTTGTGGTATATTTAGATCACTAGTAAGACACATTATCAGTGGTTGATGCTGTCGGGGTTGCGGACTATAAATTCAACATGATTTTGAATTTCTATTTTATAATCGAATACGACGTTGCGAATAATATATCATCTCGAAAGACAAAAATATCATTCCTCAATGGATTCAAGTATAAAAATATAAGTATTCTCTTGTTGTAATCGAATTATCATAAAGAATAACATACAATCTCAAAAGATTGAAATATCATTCAATTATATATTTAATTACAATAACTAAGATATTTTCATTATCCTCATAATCAAATCATCCTAGAAAATAATATACTATCTCATAGGACGTAAACGTTACTTTGCTAAGAGTTCGAATGCGAGAACAAAGATCTATAAGGGTAAGGTCTTATAATTAATTACATCTTAAGAGAGAAAGGCTCTTAAAAAACTTTTAATTAAGGTTGTGATAATTAGATTGATTTTCAAATATTATAATCATGGATTATAGAATTTTGGAAGTTTCAAGAGGGACTTATTTGAATTTGGAACATTTAGATAATCAAATGAGAAGGAAATATTGAGAAACTCAAAAGTATCTCGAACTATCTTATTATTTGGCTTTATGTTTTTTGGGGAATTGAGAGACTTTTCTTTTTATGTTTCAGTTATTCATTTTATTAAAAAATTATTAAAAATTTAGGACTTATGTTCAATTGATATAATATCAATTAAAATCTTATGAGGTGAGGATTTATGTTGTGGCCATAAAAATGAAACTAACAACCTCTGAACCTAAAATTAAGTTGAGTTTACCTCTAGAGTAAAAACTTGAAGTTTATTCTTAAGATAAGCTAAACGAATCTCAACCTCACCCAAAGCTGAGATCGAACACAACTCTCCTTGGCCTATTGGTTGAGAGCTTAGGCTTCCAACTAAGAGGTCCAAGGTTCGAGTCTATGTGTATGCGTTGTGTGTGTGAGTTTGCCTTTAATGACCTAAATGTCCCAAAAAAAAAAAAATTTTTGAGATCGACTCTACCAGTCTTACTATCCTGTCTGAAAGTGCCGCCAATATGCTAAATATGTCTAATTGGCTTCAAAACTATGATATCCAATTTCATGAAAGTGCAAGATTTAAATATGTTGTTATTTAATTAAGTATTTGAAAGCGATATCTAGAGATCCTAAATGTTCTCGGTCATATGAATAATATTCATGCTTCTAATTCTAAATGTAATTAATATTTTATTTTTCACTATTTTCTTAATGCAGAATTCAAGTTGGATGGTTGAAATGGAGGAATTCATTGGGCTTGTTGTGTGATAGAAAAGTCCCCCTCAAATTTAAGGGAAATTCTATAAGATGGTGATGAGACCTACAATACTTTATGGTGCCGAATGTTGGCCGTTCAAAGAGAAGCATAATACTAAGTTAAGTGTAGCAGAGATGAGGATGCTTAGGTGGATGAGTGGCTTTACCCTTAGAGATACGATACGAAATGAGCATATACGTGAAAAGGTTAGAGTAGCTCTAGTGGAAGATAAGATTAGTGAAAGTCGCCTTAGATGGTTTGGTCACATAAAACGGCGGTCTTCCGATGACCCGATTAGGAAAGCAGAGGTATTAGATTTGACTTATGTTAAGAAGGGTGGGTGTAGACCTAAAAAGACTTGGTTAGAAAATATTAGAAATGATATTTTTATTTATTAGATTTAAATGAGAATTTGACTTTTAACAGAACACAATGGAGAAAAAAAGATTCATGTAGCCGACCCCACGTAGTCGGACAAATGCTTGATGATGATGTTGTTGTTAGTTTATTAATGCATTGATATGTTGATTATATGCACAATATGTGTTGCTTGAAATTTTTAAAAATTTCAAGCAACACATATTGAATTTTATGATTTTTTAAATTGAATTTTGAATCCTAGCAAAAGAAGTCAACAATATTTTTTTTTAATATTAATTTTATCATAATCTAAGTCTTAAATGTCATGCAATTTGGTCTGTTCAAGTGCATAGCCATTGGATTTGAATGCAATGGCTACGAAAGGCTCAGGATTTGTTTATAAGCAAATGGTTTGAATGCTACATGAAAATGTTTTTATGCATTTGAGGGTAGACACAAGTCCAATGACCTGATGCTTGTTGCCATTTCTCTTTGGGTTCAAATGAGAACATCCCATTGGAAATCATTGGATTTCCTTGGGGACGGAGAGGATAGTGGGGGTTTTAGGGTTGGAGAGCATCAATGAAGGCTTCTACACGAACATAGGGCTTTGGGAATGTCATATACACAACTAGAAGGCTAGGAGACTTGGGTTTTTCTAAGTTCAAGAAGGTACCTCACTAGAGCTAGTTTGATGGATTTCCGATTGTATTACTTTTGTTTGGACGAAACAAAAGCAATGGAAGCGAAGGAAGGCTGCTATTCGGTTTGTTTGACAAGTCGTCATCACCACCAACTCATCGGAGTTTGTCTTGAAGGAGGAGAAGGTTAAGGATAACAAGCTAAACCTCAACTTGATTAAACCGACAAACCAAAAGTAACTAAATGTGCCCTTCCCCTTCAATCTCTGAAGACTAAGAAGCCAAGAGGAAGCAAACCACTCTTAACTCTCGATTTTCTCACTTGGAAGATAGAAATCCAAGCCGCCACCCTCTTTAAGTTTGGACGTCCAAGCGAAGAGAAACCCAAATTAGGAAGAGCCTATCTACCAGCTCTTGGTTTCTGTTTGAGAACCAAACATAGGTCGTTGCTTTCTCGCTTTTAGAAGATGCAAGCAGTAGTCGAACCTTCTCTCGTTTCTCTTTGAAGAAATGAAAGCCCAGGCTGCAGGTAAAGAGCTCCCTCTCTCCTGCTCGATTCTCCCTGGGCGCACGTGAAACTTGGTTTTCCCACAAGTTACGCATTCAAGCTACAAAAATAGATGCAAAATGCCTATTCTGCCCTCATATGGTTTGAGTCAAATATAGGGGTGTTAAAATGGATTTTTTTTGGGTCGGGTTGATGTTCAACCTGAAATTAAACCGCTTCGAACTCATGCGACCCAAACCTGACTCTTTTAATAAAATGGTCAAAATCTTGAACCCGAACTTGTCCCGGGTCCCGTCGTCGACTTGTTTAAAATAACCCAACCCGTTAACCCATTTAGAGTTAAAAATAAAAAAAAACAGTTAGAGTTTGGGATGGGGTTGAGATACAGGGAGGAGAGTCGAGTAATCTGTAATTGGGATTAGCTATTCCAATCTCCTTCACTCTCTATCCTCATGCAAAAGGCAAAACGGTAAACGACACCAACCAACTCCCCCCATTCCCGCTTTCCTCTTTACACTACCAGTCCACTTCTCCTCTTTCACTTCTTCACTATATTAACAAGTTCATGTGTGAACTGCAATGGTTGTCCTGGTGGAGAGGTCAGTTGGAGGGTGCGACAACAATGGCGTGCTTGGGTTGCAGTTCATATGCGCGTGGAGGAGTGTTGCAAGGCTTGAACAGTGATGTAAACTATGAAGGAAGAGTCAGGACTATAACAAGCCAGCGGGGTTGGTTTCGTGGTTCGATTCTAGAGTCACGCACTGGGGTTTGGCGACTGCTAAGTGGAGATCAAAATAGGTTGAATTTGGGCTCGCAGGTTGGCCCGAACTCGACCTAAAAATGAAACGGGTTGAAAAAATAAACCCGAACCCGACCTACTTGTTAAACGGGCCAAACTTGAAAATTTTGGGTCGGGATGTTGGGTTTTCGGGTCGGGTCATATATTGACATCCCTAGTCCAATGGTTGAGATTTAATTACTCTTTGCCCTTGACGATTTTGAGAAGCCAACAAGTGCAAGAATCATGCAAAAAGAAAAGGAAGGTGTGGCAAGCTGTTGTCCTTGAGGCGAGTTCAGCCATTTGATGCGGGCTTAATTTGGAAAGGCTTGGATAGGTTGAATGAAGCATTTGCAGCACTTCTTTGGGAAAACCGAGGGAAAGTCTGAATTGAGTTCGATTAAACCCAATAGGGAAAGTTTGAATTGAGTTCAATTTAGGCTCTATTAAACCCAATTTAACTTGATTTTTTGGTTGATTAGGTTGATTTAATCCAATTTGATGCAAATTGACTCAATTTAATTCACTTTAGTTTAAGTTGATGACTTTAATCGAGTTGAATCAACTCAGTTGAGTTAATCTTGTGCAATTTGACTCAATTCGATTTGAATTAATGAAATTAATGTTGAATCGAACAAAAGAATTAGTTGATTCAATTAGTTGGTTCAAATTGACTCTAGCCAATAAAATAAGTTAGAATTGAATGAATTAGTCAAATTCAATTAAATTGAACCATCTTGGATAAAAATTGAGGCGATCTAATTCTAAAAATAAGGTCAACAGAGGCACTGCTAGCCTCTAGGGTTAGGCAAAGCTAGATATGTCAATCCTAGAGCAACATATTTTGGCCTTAGTTTAATCATTAGATGATGTGATCTGCATCATCTGTTGTTGATTACTGCAAGAAATATTATGGGCAAGAATTATAATTCCCCTTTCTAAAATTATGCATAGCTTATTAGCATATCTCCATGGTTTTTACCTTTCTGTTTTCCTTGGAAAAGATTTTGTACCCCATTCTTTAATTCACTTTACTATTTGTGTGTACTAGATTGAAAAAATCTACAAAAATCAAGATTAATCCTCACTCTATTTGTTTAATGTCCTGCAGATAGCATGAATGTTGAAAATTGTTGGTTTGAATATTTATTTGCTCATTAGTCCTTATCTTTTAATGATGTTAAGAAACCTGCTGTTTAATTCATAGATTGTTTCTATAATTTCATGGGCTTCTACATGTGAAGCAGCATAAAATGATGTCAGAAAGAGGAGTAGATTGCAATGAATCATAATGGCTTTTGCACAAACACCCCCCTTTCCTTGCTTTTATGCTAACTTTTCCAAAGGTTATCATTTGTGGAAAAATACTTTTCTTGATGAGAATAACTAATCCAATAGAAATGATGGGAGGCTACCATCATTTTTTATGACCTTAATTTATAAACATTGAATATTCTTACCAATATGATTTTTGAAGCTTCAATTTGCTACCATTAATGCATTCAAGGCATTGAGATCTATTTTGTGCTGTATTAAGATTTGCATTGCAGTTGTATCCTCAAGATTTTCACGGTCATTTCTCACAAAATTTGTGCCACAATCATCCCCCTTAAGACTTGCACAGCCATTGTCTTTTATAAAACTTGCGTCATAGCTACCATCAGGTGTATCAACCACCATCCGATGACCTTTATATCATGGCTGTATTTTATAACTCTTTTTGTACTAATGAAAGCTATTCAAATGTGTAAAGTTTATGTTAAACTGGTCCAACGGAACCGGCTTACGTGAACATAGATGGACATTTCTGCCTCCTGTATGCGCTGGGCATGCGTAAGCTGTTTAGGAAGATTTTTGAGGGAATTAGGAGAGAAATTTGAATGTATGGACTGTTTAGAGATTTCCTTTTGATTTGTATGCATTACGTAGTTTGTTTTCCTAGGATTAGGACATCTTGAATTTGGCTGAAGTTTGAGATCCCATAGGTTTTCTTTGGGCACTAGCGGCGTCTAGAGATTTGGGAGAGATCGATCCTCTATAATATATGTGGTATTTTCTTCCGTAGTTTGTTTTCTTGCAATAAAATTATTATTTTTCACTTATTTTTCATTGGAATCGTGGAAATTTCTCGCTGTTTTTGCTCTCTTGATAGGATTTACTTGAAATTTTCAAGTATTTCCTATCAATTTCATGGTTTTTACCATTCTGATTTTCCATGCAGAAGATCACTTGTCCCCATTCTCTAGTTTACTTTACCATTTAAGTGTATGAGAGCGAGAAAGTATAAGGAAAATCAAGATGAACCTTTACTCTGTGGTTTTCTTAAGCGTAGCAGGAGTGTTGAAAATTGTTGGTTTAGATGTTTATTTGCTCATTATTTGTTTGTCATGACTTTAAGAAACCTGCCGTTGTATTCATAGATTGTTGCTATAATTTCACGAGCTTCAACGTTTGAAGCATCATAAAACGATGCATGGTAGAAAAATGGTCATGTTTTTGTTGATGTCCACCTCATGTTGAGAAATAGATAAGTAATCTATTGATTGCGCAACTTGCTACAGTTTCTGCTTTAGCTGCGAGCATAGCTCTTCACAGACAAAAAAATATTATGCACGGATCCTGGACGGCATTTGGAGACCAATCAGAATACGTCACGTCACTTTTTTTTTGCTCAGATGACGTGACGTGTTCTGATTGGTCTCCGGACCATCTAATGTCCACACAGAATAATTTCTCCTTCACAGATGCCCGTGATCAGTGGTCTAACGAAATGTTTACAAATGGAGCTAGTTGAGAATGACCATTCTATATTTTTGCTAGTTTTTGAGAATTTTTAGAATACCGCAATCTGCTGTTATCTCTTTCTACTTTTGCAATGCACAAGAAGGGTTTGTTGGGGGCATTTTTTGCTACTTTTGACTGTTATATTTTTTAATTTTTATTGTTTTTTATAAATTTTTGTAATGAAAAGTTATTTATTGTTATTATAATAGCTAAATTATTTTTTCCAAAATAAATTTATAATAAACTTTATAAAACGTTGCAGACCTCCCAAATATATTATAAGAACATTATTGCTATGCCTATGAGAGATAATAGCCAAATGTTTGGTTTGGGTCAATTTTTTTTATTGTTTGTTAAATTAATTTTTTAGTACAGAAATTTTTAATTTAATTTTTTTTTGTCCTGAAAATTTACTTTATAAAGTTGTAAGAAGGGTGTTTAGCTTTAGGTTTGGTTTGGGACAATTTTAAACCATTATTTTTTTAACTATTTTTAATAAATTTTTTGCTAAAAATAGCTTTACAAAGCAATAATCAAACTTTTTTCGACATCTTTTTTTTTTAATCTTTTCAACTTTGAATTCCGTATTGGCGTTGATTTCTTTTCCTGTTTTATTACCATTCTTTTGCTTGTCTCAAGTGGAAGGCATTAGCTAAATGGTCATGACATGATGTTATCTGTTTGACAAAAACAACAACATTAAGTCTTTGTACCACTACGTGGGGTCAGCTACATGAATCCTTTTTTTCGATTGTGTCTTGTTAAAAGTTAAATTCTTGTTTAATTCCAATAAAGAAAGATCATTTCTAATATTTTCTAGCCAAGTCTTTTTAAGTTTATCTCTACCTTTCTTAACATAAGTCAAATTTAATACCTCTATTTTCTTAACCGAGTCCTCAGAAGGCCGCTATTTTATGTGACCAAATCATTTATGACAACTCTCTCTAATCTTATCTCTAAGGGTAAAGCCACTTATCCAACTAAGCATCCTCATCTCTAGGACATTTAACTTTGTATTATGCTTCTCTTTTAATGGCCAACATTCGGCACCATAAATCATTGCAAGTCTCACCACCATCTTATATAATTTGTCCTTCAGTTTGAGGGGTACTTTTCTATCACACAACAAGCCCGATGCATTCCTCAACTTTAACCATCCCACTTGAATACTTCTGATAATATTCTCATCTATTTCACCATCCTCTGAACAATAGATCCAAGATATTTAAAACATGTACTTTTATTAATGACTTGCTCGCCCAAAGTCACGATCCCTCACTAGTCCATTACTATTAAAAATAAACTCCATATATTCAGATCGATTTACTCATGCGAAAACCTATTAGATTCTAAGGTTGACATCCATAATTCAAGTTTACCTTCAACTCCCTCTCTAGTCTTATCAACAAGGAGAATATCATCAGCAAAAAGCATACACATATGTACATCCTCTTGCAAATGTCTAGTGAGATTATCCATGATTAAAGCAAAACGATATGGGCTTAAGGCTAATCCTTGATGTAATCCAACTGAAATAGGAAAATACTTGGTCAAATCACCTTGTGTTTGAACACAAGTGATAACTATTGCATACATATCTTTAATGATTTGAATATAAGCGTTATTAACTCCTTTCTTTTCAAGAACTCTCCATAGCACTTCTCTTGAAACTTTATCATATGTTTTCTCTAAATCAATAAATATCATATGTAGATCCTCCTTATTCTCTCTATAATATTTCTCCATCAAAGCTCTCAATAAATGTAAGGCTTCCATAGTAGACCTACCCGACATGAATCCAAATTGATTTTGAGAAGCATTAGTATTATGCCGCAACTTATGCTCCATAACTTGCTCCCATAGTTTTAAAGTATGATACATTAACTTAAATACAATCTTGTGCATCACATTTATTCTTAAAAATATGAATTGAAACACTCATTCTTCACTCATCTCACATCTTTTTAGCCTTCAAAATAGTATTAAAAAGTTTAATAAGCTAAGAAATTCCTTTATCTTCTAGGCATTTCCACACCTCTGTTAGAATATCATTAGGTCCAATAGCTTTTCACACTTTATTTTCTTTAAAGCCTCTATAACTTCACTTTTCTAATACGTCAATAAAAATAGAAAACTTTATTTTCATTTAGGATGCTAAGGTCACTAACGTTAATCGTATTTTCATATTCTTCATTAAAAAGTTTATCAAAATATTTCATCCACCTTTGTTGAATATCATCTTCTAAGAAAAGTACTTTTTGATCTTCATTCTTAATGCACTTCACTTGAACTAAATCCTTACTAATCTTATCTCTTTATTTGGTTAACTTATACATATATATTTTTCCCTCTTTAGTATCTAATATATTATATAAATTATTAAAAGTGAAGATCTTTGCATTGCATATTACTTTCTTAGATTCCTTACCTGCATCTTTATATCTTTTCAAATTATCTCAAATTCTACATATAAACCAATTTTTATATGAAATTTTTTTATTTTTTTATCTTTTCTTGCACATTTAGATTCAATTATAAACTTTTTACTATTATGAGCTTTTCCCTTTGATACTCCAAGTACATCTTTTACAATATTCTTAATATCACTAGCCACTGTATCCCACATAACATTAGCATCCTCATGCACAGACAAAATCTTAAGATCTAAAATATTACTCTAAAAATATTTTTGTTATTATTATTAAATACCCCAATCTAATCCTAGAATATCATTTACATTATTGTTTTATTTTTTGCTCATTTATCTCATAGTCCAAAACTAATAATTGATGTTGGGTAAATAAATTTTCACTCATAATAACTTTGCAATCATTGCAATCAAAACGATCTAATTTTCTTATAAAAAAATAATCAATCTGAGTTTTACTATATTCATTTTTATAAGTGATGAGATACTCATCTCTTTTTTTTAAAAAAATATATTGGTAATTAAAAAAAGCATAAGCTAAAAAAAATCTAATATGATCTTATCATCTTTATTTGTCATTCCAAATTCATTGTCATCATCAATGCTTTTAAAATCATTAACCTCTCTACAAACATGTCCATTTAAATCTCCTCCAATAAAAACTGTTTCTTTAAGAGGTAACTTTTGTATTAATTATTCTAATTCATTCCAAAATTTTAATTTTGAACTCATATTCAAATCTACTTGAGAAGCTTAAGTACTTTTAATATTAAGAATCTAAGCATCAATAATAATCTTTAAAGCTATAATTCTATCTCCAATTCTATTAATTTTTATAACATTATCATTTAAACTCTTATATATAATCATATCTACATCATTTCTAGTACAACTCCTATTCGAATATCATAGTTTAAATCCTAAATATCAATCTCGTTAGCCTTCTCTCCAACCCATTTAGTTTCTTGAATGCAATAAGCTAACAACTTATTGCATTATACAACTCAGTAAGTTATTGAAACTAATGAGTTGTAGAATGCAGAAATAAAATAAAACCTGAATAAAATGTAGGAATAAAATAAAACATGAATCCTAGATCCGCCCCACTTCCGTGGATCCTGACTCCTTGAAAAATATATAAAACCACAAAATAAGCTAACAGCTCAGTAAGTTATTAGAACTCACAACTGAAATCAATACAATATAATATGAATAATATGTATGGAATCATTTGATCACTATTTGTATGAACATATGTTTATAAAAGCATGTAACAATCAATGAAAGGATAGCATGTCATATGATTAATAAACATCATTACAAATATATATTTTAAGAGTAATGATTAGTAATCAAGTAAATAATAGTCAGTAACCGGTAATTATATACAATGGGTCAGTAAGCTCTATCATTTTTATACCTATTAGTTAAGAACAATTTCTATCTATCTTAGTTCAGGAAATCATGAATCAATTATATCACAAGTCATTTATGTTATATGACTTTAATATCAAAAGTTATCAGTTCCTACTCATCGAAGTATCATATCATATAAAAAAATCCATGATATCACTAAAGACTTTTTATTACAATTGCAAGAATAATTTTATTCAAAATTAACTTTCAAATATTTTACATAAATAAATAGATAGTAAAAATATTTGATCATTTACATATATTATAAATGTATTATGAGGTGAATATACTCAAATTTCGCTATTTCCCTTGACATATCTATGCAAAATTTATTTCAAAGTTGTGTTAATAAAAAAAAAAAGAGAGGATGTTTTTACGAATCACAAAATTTTATATATTTATATATATAAATTATCATATTCATGTACATAACACTTAAAATTTTAAATTATATTAAAATAATATTAATTTTAATTTATTTAAAATAAAACACATAATTTATTTATATATTTTAAATGTAATTTAGTTTTAAATATTAAAATAATTTATAAGTAAATATAAATATCACTAGTAATTACTATCGTGACCATGGAAGAGTTAAATATGTTCAGAGTAGTCGTATAGGTTTCGGCCTCGTCCATCGCCGTCGTTGCGAAGAGCGCGCAACGCTCGCTTACGCTGCCAAGCTGGTCTTACAATCTCTAAACAAAGTTCGAGTTTTTTTCTCGCCCATCTTCTTCGTGGGCACTTTCTCCTTTTTTCTCTTCCCTGAGTTTCTCTCTCCCGCGATTGCATGATAAAAAGATGATTTTTTAAGGTATTTCCAGCAACCTACTCCGCCCTTCCGTAACTCTATATTTTGGTTCCTGCAGAAGCTCTACATTTTGGCTCCTCCGTTCTCCTCTACTATGTTTTTCGCTTCTTTCTTCATTCGCTTTGGCTCAAATCATCAGCTTTATTCTCTATTTTTTTGTGAAATAAGTGATGGTGATTTTTCTCGGGACGAGATGGAATCAAGAAACTTCTCGAGTAAAAGCTTTTCTAGGTCAACACAAGAATACAAGGGAAATTTTTTCGAACATGAATCACTTATTTAAGGGCAATTTACCAACATCTTTAATTTTTTTTGGTAAATGTGAAATTAATGGTTTTATTTCCCTTTACCTGCTTGCTTATTTTTGTCATTTACCAGTCTTACTGGCTATACATTTTGTTTTGATTTTTTGCACACTCTCTGTATGAAGGAAAATTTATTAAAGATGTCATAAAAAATTTGTGAAGAGTAATCCCGACTTGTTTCTTAACCAATTGCTTATTTCGCAAGGATTTGTAGGGATGGGATGGGATTTATAGACTCTCGAGGATTTACAGTTTTTCTTGGATGTTGATGCTAAACTTATGCTTTATGCATTAGATATATAGAAAATACACGATTTTTAGTATTTCTGATACTTTGAAGCATAATCCCTTCTGTCTTCGTATTCAGGTAATAGCTGAAATAGTTCGAATATAGAAACAAAGGCTTTGTTTGGGACGGATTTATTTCTGCTTCTTAAAGCAGCTTTCGTGTATAAAAATTAATTTTTTTATACTAGAAAACTTCTTTAAGAAGCAGTAATACAGCAGTTCCAAACGAAGCCAAAGATATTTAAGGGGCTGTGTGGTAGCCGGTTTGAGCCAAATCCAGCCAAATGGCCTAAAATGCAAAACCAAATCTCACCACAAATGAAAGCTGCCTTAGATGGAAAATTCCGCCTTTTGGTGCTAAATCCCGGATCTCCGAAATCCTGTTTTTTTGCAGGATTTACGAAATCCATTGGCTTCAGAGGAAGAGTCTGCTTGTTAAATCCGCTCTATCCAAACAGTTTCACCGGATTTAACAGGATTTATAATGAATGTTACCAAATAGTTTTCATGATTTAGGCCCTCAGGATTTCCGAAGAGGATTTCCAAAATCCGGATTCAAAAGATTTACGAAATCCTACATAAATCAAATCCTGAGTGCTACCAAACAGCCCCTAAGTGCGTCTACCATACCCTTTTTTGTACTAGCTAATAAAGTTGCTTATGTGAATATAATTCTGTTTGCATATGTACATCTGTAGTTTTTCACGGATAAATACGCAGACTTAATCACAGTACTAGCATATGACTATTTCCATCTCAACATCTTCTCCGGACTACTAAATTAATGAGTTTCAAGGAGATGCAAGCTTCAATTGTGTATCGCAAACTTCTCAAAGCTGTTGAGAACCACATAGGAAAAAATGGAAGCAAAGGGCACTTCAGGGACTTCATTACCCAAGAGTTCAGGGAGTGCGCTAAGCTGTCTAATCCATGTGAAATTCAGCGAAAAATGAAGCTTGCTCATGATTACACTTTCCTGCTTAATAGCGTGCATCATCATAAGGTAGCTTTCAAATTTTAAGTTTCTTTATTATATTTATATTATTATAACGACTTATTTGTAGATATCATGTTCATCAATGCTTTATTGTTTTTTAGCCAGTTAAATCTGTTCAGAGTTACAATCTTTTATGATTAATCTTTCACTAACACACCTTTTGTAATTTTGACGAACTCACTTCTGCCTTGCATACATTATGTAAATAAATGAATTCAAATGCTATCATTCATTGATAAATATGTGTTTGCAATTTTGTATGTTTTGTGGT
The DNA here is from genome assembly GCA_016618105.1 of Dendrobium huoshanense. Taxonomy (NCBI): domain Eukaryota; kingdom Viridiplantae; phylum Streptophyta; class Magnoliopsida; order Asparagales; family Orchidaceae; genus Dendrobium; species Dendrobium huoshanense. The sequence goes on from CM028355.1 coordinate 41,424,555, forward strand.
TCTTTTATTTCTGTAGGTTGTGCATTTTTGTACCTTTTTCCCTTTGTTTCCTATTTTTATTAGCTTCCTTTTGTTCTTTGCTTACCATTTTGATAATATAAACGATTATCTACAAGTTCATTGCCAACTCCAGCAATTGTGGAAAAGGAAAAATGGGAAAAAAGAGTACTAAGAAAAAAATATTAGGAAATAAGGGAGAATCAAGAGGGGAGAAGACGTTTGCTTTTTCATTAGTCTCCGGCATCCATCCATACGACCAATAAATTACACTCCCTCTCAAGAGCACAACACAATCATGAAGGTACAAAAAAGTGGCATGTGTTTGGGGCAAAAGCAATCTTAACCACCTAGGAAAATATATAGAGGATGCATATCCTTGGCATAAAAAACTTAGCTTAAAAGAAAATACACTTTGTTATTTGTTTGCCCCCCAACATACACCTCCAAGCTAATTATTGTTGGGTTATAATCCTTGAGCCACGGTGACGTGTGACTCTTTCATGTGAGAAATTATTCTGTGCGGAGACCGGACGGTAAGAATCATTCCGATTTGTTGCACTTTAGCTGACTTTTTGCTGCGCTTTTGCAAATACTCAACAAATGGGTAGCAAATATGCATTAATAATTGCATATTTGCTGTCTTTTTACTGAGTATTTGCTAAAGCGCAGCAAAAGGGCAGCAAAAGCACAACAAATATCCTGCTAATTGAATATTTGCTGTCATTTTGCTGCGCTTTTTCAAATACTCAACAAAAGCAAAAGTGCATTCATAATTGCAAATTTACTTCCTTTTGTTGAATATTTGCAAAAGCTCAACAAAAAGCAGCTGAAGGGCAGGAAATCTGGACGGTTCTCGTCGTCCGGTCTTCGCACAGAATAATTTCTCCTTTCATGTTGGGTGAGTTGCTGTGTTTTGCCCTGGGGCGGGTTAAAACCAATTCCCTATACCATGGAAGCATGATTTTTTTCCTAAAGGTCGAGGTTAGGATAAAGCATGGTAACCTCATCGGCATGTGGTGTCACTTACTGGGAGATCTTTCCATTTAGTCATATACTGTTGTTTGCAGATGCCGGCTTGCTGATGTTTGCGTGGTTTGAGAATTTAAGTTATGGAATGGATGGTGCAACAAATCTTATGGAGGTTTAAAGGATTGCGGTGTAGTGTGCAGTATTCCTTGAATAATTTCAAGAGAAAGGCATGAAAAATTGGGTGAATGTGAGAAATGAGAATATGGTGGTGGTTGCAGGTGATTTGCAACTCACGTTAATTTTAAAAAAAGATTTTTAAAAGCCCGCGTGTGCTCCGAAAAGGAAGTTTAATTGACTTGTTCAACAAGAAAATTTGAGAAAATATCAGGACATTTTTTAATGTTTTATTATTTTTAGCAATTTTGTTAATGGAAGTACCATGGAGATGCATCTTTTAAATCTCGGAGATCCAAATGAATGATTTTTAAAATCATATCTATTGTAAAGCGCCTTCATATCTTTAGGACCTACATGTAATTTACCTTAAACAATATGAATGTTCATCATACATTTTTAGTTTTTCATGGCAATGTTTTAAGTGATTGTTTGCAATTATTTGTTCATGATCTTAAAAACATTAAAAGAGCAAAGGGTGAAAATAAATTTTATCAGATTTTATCATTTTATTAACATTACTTTATTGGCTAGTTTTAAGCCCATATCTTTTTTGCTTTAGTCATGGATGTTCTTACTGACATTTGCAACTTGCAAGAGGATTTACGTTGGTGTATGCCTTTTGCTGATGATCCTCTTTTTGTTGATAAGACTAGGGAGGTTGTTGATGACAAATTTGAATTATGGGGGTTAACCTAGAGTGTAAAGATTTTCATTTGAGTAGATCTATAGTCGATTACATGAAGTTCAATTTTAGTATTAATAAATCTAGTGGTGGGATTTTGACTTAGGTGAACATGTGATTAAAAAGAGTGCATGTTTGAGATGTCCCGGGTCTATTGTGCAAAGAGCTGTTGAAATAGATGATATTGTTAGTAAGAATTCAAATGGTATGGTTGAAGTGGAGGAATGCATTTTGCCTGTTTTGTGATAGAAAAGTACCCCTCAAATTTATGGAAAATTTTATAAGATGATGGTGAGACCTACAATGCTTTATGGTGCAGAAAAGTGGTCATTAAAAGAGATGTAAAATTAAGTTAATTGTTGTATAGGTAAGTATGCTCTAGTGGTAGATAAGATTAGATGAGTGACTTTACACTTAGAGACAATGTGAAACGAGTACATACATGAAAAGGTTGGAGTAGCTCTAGTGGTAGATAAGATTAGAGAGAGTCGCCCTAGATGCTTTGATCAAATAAAACGTTGGCCTGTTGGAAGAGTTGATATATTAGTTCCAGCTGATGTTAAGAAAACTAGAGTCAGATCTAAAAAGACTTGGTTAGAAAGTATTAAAAATGATTTTTTTATTAGACTTAAATGTTAATAGGGAACAATGGAGAAAAAAGATTTATGTAGTCGACTCCACATAATAGGATAAAAATTTGTTGTTATTGTTGTTATTGTTGTAGCTTGATTGGCTAATATAGATTATGCAAGATGGTGAAAAATAGTCAAAATGCATCTTGCTTAAGAGAAGAATTTCAAAACACAGATGGTGATAGACGGCTTAAATACAAAACAAAAGTATGAAATAAAATCGAAGCTAATTCTCATTTCATTCTCCAAATGAAGTAAGGGACACCATAGCCATGTACAGCATTAATTTCATTGTCAGATCTTAGTTATAATTTGGACTAAATATTTCAAGTATTAGATTTTTTTCTTGAAAACATGGATGGAAGCAACATGAGCAACAGATAGCTATTGCCGTAGGATCAATTAAGGTTTCGTTTGAGACGGCTTTCTTATTGCTTCTTAAAGCAGCGTTCTAGTATAAAATTTTTTATTTTTAAACTAAAAAATTGTTTTAAAAAGCAATAAGAAAAGTCGTCCCAAACAAAGTCTAAATATTCTGCAGTCTCTAGGTATGTACGTTAGACTTACTATTGATCTTGCTTCCTTTGCAGGATTTGCTCTTCTCTTACAACATTGCTGTGGATCGAACTGATGAAATGAAGAAGGTGCTAAATAAATCTGCAGCCAGTGTAGGTCTTCGGCTCCCTGAGGTTTATCAACCTTAAAAAAAAATATTCATTATCACAATATTGTATCATTGAACAGGCTTCTTATTGTCTGAGCAGAATTGGCATCTTTCCGTAATAAATAAGTTGAACCTTGTAATTCAGTTGCTTTTAAGGGTTATTTTGAACTGATGGGAGTGAATTACCAGAAAATGATAATTTTGGAATGAAGAGAATCTATGGTGATGTTGTCTATGTTGTATTGTTGTGATGTAAAATTTTTTGTGCTTTTTTATAGATGCGTTGCTAATTTCAAGTTTTCAAGCAAAAAAGAGATCCCTTAGCATAATTATGTTGTAAACATTTTATTTGGGACAGCTTTTCTATTTTTCAAAATTATTTTTTAGTAAAAAAATTTAAAATTTTTTATTAAAAAACTGCTTTAAAAATTAGTAAGAAATTCATCTCAAATAAAGTCTTATTTGACAATGCTGTTGCTTTTGCACCACATTTCAGAACCTTGATTGTTTTTAGATATAAAGCCTGTTTTAGGAAACTATGATTTTATTTTAGCGTATGTTTTCAATGAAAAACAAATATAATAAATTTTAGAGATGCATGAAGAATTTAAACTTTTTATTGTATTAAATTAGCAGCGTAAGCGAGTTGAGTCGATTTAAATCAGGGCTAACTCAAGCTCGGCTTGCCTACTCAATAGGACGCTCCATCTTGAGTTCAACCAAGAGGTCTTGAGTTGAGTCTAGTGTATGTGATATGTAGGGGTGTCAAATTCTCGAAAACTTCTGATCCTCTATTAACTGGGTAGCTCCATAGCCTCTCCCAAATCATAATGCATCATCACTCAAAATGCTGCCTTAATCTCTCGTATGAGCCCTTTCATAAAGTTCCCTTTTAGTACAGTTTGCAAAAGTTGGGGCAATTGGCTGGTCAGATGCTCAAACTGCTCTTGGAACTCCACCACTATCACCTCCTACGTCAGGGCGAAGAACTACTCATAGAAGTTCTCTCCTTTACTGGTTTAAAAATGTTCCAACAAATAGTCATTAAACTCCTTCCAGGTTCGTATGGGTCACCTTGTATCCCTCTACTGGTACCATAACAACGCTTTCCCTTCCAAGCACATCTCTCATGCCGTCAGTCTCTCTTCCTCCATCAACCTATTAATGGTAAAGTATATTTTCATCCTGTATATCCACCCATTTGCATCCTCTCCCTCAAAAATATGCTTATTCAACTCCCTCCCAAGTGTCCCAATAATCTCTTCTTCACTTGTACCCAATCCTTTCATCAAAATCACACATTCTCCTTTCAAATTCAGCACCACTTGGATCATAATTAGTCCCACTCCTTTCAAATTTAGCCACTTTTTTTTCAAATTTAGCATCCCTTCGGTCATAATCAGTTCATCTCCTTTCAAATTCCGCCCCTCCTCTCAAATTTATCACTCCTTCATTCATCTCTGACCCCTCAAGCCTTTCCCTATACCCTCTACCCAATTCCTCCCTAGGAATAGTCTATAGGGGAGACATTTTCTCTTCTCCCTCCAAAATCTCCACCTCCTGATCTTCCTTTTGACTTACAGGATTAGAATTTTTCCCACTTTCTTGGCTGCCTGAGGCTTCACTTGCCTCTAACAATGTCGTCTTAGGTTGGCCTATGGAGAAACTTGTTCAACATCTCTTCCATGATGGAAAATTTTCCATCGATCTTTTCATGGATGGATGAATTTTGAGTTTTAAAATATAAAAAATGAGTTTTGGAGATCCAAATTTTCAAATTTTAATTATTCGATCCTCCCTCAACACTTCCACCTTTCTTCTCACTATAAGTATCATATCAAGGATCAAAATTGCAAAAAATAGTAATTATGGTTTTCAAACAATAGAAATAAGCACTTTTGAGAAGAAAACTCAGTAAAATTTGGCATGGAAGGGCCTCAATTTCTGCCTCGGACATTGCTCTGATACTAATTTGATAGGAAGTTGATACATATTCTTCAAAATCAGCTAACGAAAATAAGTAATTATAAAGAAGAACACACCAAAACTCTTTTTGCTGCAAGATATATGAAAGAAATTGTAAAATATAATTGGATTTTCAATTAGAGAGGAAGATTCACTCAAATCCCTAGCCGGCGTCTAGAGCCCTCACAAACTAATAAATTCTAATTTGAACAAACTTAAAACATTCTCCTGAAATTACCTTATTGTTAGCCTTAAATAGGTTCCCCTAATTCTTTCCCAAATCTGAATTCAAATCATCCATCTTTTCCTAAATAATTCCCTCACAAATCTGAATTCAAATCAAACATCTTTCCCTAAATAAATCTTTATGATTTCCTTATAAATTTGAATTTAAATCAATCATCTTTCTCTAAATAAACCTTCATAATTTTCTCTCAGCCAAATCAACCATATTTCTCCAAATAAACATTCCAAATTTCTTTCCAATCAAATCAGTCCATTAAGGACCCAACAAAAAAGAAGAAAAGATAGTCTTGCTTGGGAGCAGGGTTGGAGATGGTTGGAAGGAAGCCAATGGGTCCAAGGATAATAGATCCATGATTATCATGACCACAATGGAGTTGGTAGCACACAAGGGTGTGTTGAAGTGTACGAGTTTGATTGTGAGTAGAGGGGGTGTTGAGTGTTGACGTCCATGCAAGTGTAGGAGTTTGATCATAGACACATGTGCGGTATTTGTAAGATGACAAAAAACGTTAGGTTTACAAACCATCACTATAGGAAAATAAGTATTTCTAGCGAATTTTTCCGATGGAATTGCCAGTAGAATGGCTATCATAAACAATTAAGGCATTTTCAATGGATTATTTCGCTGGAAATTTTGCTGGCTCTACTTGAAACTGACATAATTTTTGGCGAAAAATTTCCGCTTGAATGGACCCTATTTTCGCCCTTTCTTCCTCCGACATTTTCACGCAAATATAGCTAATTTTACACTGAAGAGTATAATATTCAAAATTTTTTAAAATATGAGTATAAATTTTGGCTGAAAAATTCACCCTATTTTATCATCCCCCATAAAATGTTAAAGTTATTTTCTTTTTTCTTTTTTTTTTTTTTTTTTTTTTTGGAAAATTTGGGCGTAGCCCTTATATTAATCAAAAAGATTACAAGTGATGGAAAGAAAGACTAAAGCCATTTAATGGCCGGCTTGAAGAAGCCCAAAATAACATAAAAATTACATGTAAATGGCAAAAAAGCAGCCATCAGAAGAAAATTCAAAAATCAAAGATATCCCATAATGAGAAAGTTCGCAGTGATCGACATGAAGTAAACATCAATAAGGCAACAGCAAAATTTCCAAATCAGTGATGTGGTTTCCTCCAGCAAAGACAGAAGAACAAAACCGGCCACGACCTCCAAAATAGCATTCCAGAATGAGCAGCAGTAGGAAGAAGAGCCCAAAATACAAGGAATCCAGCTCCCAAGCCTCATGTGCAACGAAGTGCCTGCAAAGAAGCAAAACACAGCCAGACCAGGATACCAAAAAACAGATTGTAATTCCACCAGGGTTGTAATTGCTGTCGTGAAAATTCTCCCTTGCCCACGGTTCCTGGACTCAGAGTATAAATAAACAGAGCAGCAGAACTTACACATCTCTGGTTGCCTATACATTCCCATAGGCCATCCAAGAGAATATGTGGGGAGATTCATCATTGTCCAGGATGGCAATTCTGCACATACCCGCAAAACAGAGAATACGACATGAGGCACACCTGCTGCCACACTTAAATCCGATCCAGTAATGCAATCGCATTCCTCCATTTGAAAATTTTCTCAGAAATAGCTCTCTTGATGCTAAGCAGAAGTGAAGTATGACATAGAGTTTGATTTCCAAAAATTCTATTATTACGCTCTTTCCACAGAAAGTAAATAATAGAAGAAAAAACTAATTTGTAGAAGTTAAGGACATCCACATTACCATTGAATCTTCCATTTAGCCAATCATAAATTTGCAGAATATTCGGCCTGAATAGAAAAGTGTCCGTCCCCTTAATTAAAGCAGTGAGGATGGAGAATGAAAATTGGCATTCAAAAAAGAGATGAGACAGAGTTTCATCCCCATTATGGCAAAGACAGCAAAGTGTTGTAACCATAATGTTTCTGATTCTAAGAGCATCAGCTGTTTTGAGACCCCCTACGTTAGCCAACCATGCAAAAACAGAGAATTTAAGTGCATTTCTTTTATGCCAAACCATCCTATGCCAACTGCAATCATCATAATCAGCATGAAAATCATCCATATAGTTTTTAAAATTGCTTTTCAATTTATCATACCAAAGTAAACAAGGGCCATCAACAGCATAGATACTTATGCCCGTAGTTACGTTAGAAAGGCTAGAGGGGAGATAATCTGGAATAGACCACCTATTATCAGAAATAAGCTTAGTAAGAGCAATGTCAGGAATGAGTGCAAAAGCATCATGACCAAAAATGTCACCAAGATTTCTATTATCAATCCAGTGATCCCATTATAAAGAAATTGGACCAGATTTAGTTATCCTGAATTTGAAAGCATTCTTAGCCTTAATAGCCGTGAGGCAAACGGATTTCCAAAATCTGGAGGCAGTGTGAGGAGATGGCTTCCAAGGAGAGCTGTATTTCCTAAACAGCCAGGCCGAGAGAGGGGTCTGGGTATTGTACATTCTTAATATCACAGAGCAGTTGAAAGAGTATTGCATATACATGATAGAGGAGATGCCCAGCCCCCCTTTAGCTTTAGGTAAGCACACTTTGTCCCATGCTACCATATGAAGCTTCTTGTTTGAGTTGACATCCCCAAAAAATAAAAATCTAGAACTAGATTTTTTGAAAACCTTATGAACAGCTTTAGGTAAAATTGCACCTCTAATCCAATAAGCAATGGTGTTTTGGATTGTGAATTTTAAATATTGAAGTCTAACTGCCATGGATAGGATGGTTGCTTTCCAACCAGTAAGCTTCTTGTGGATGCTATCTATAAGCGGCATATAATCTTCAATCTTAAGCCTATAGAAAGCCAAAGGAATGCCCAGATATTTGATGTTGTTAGATATGGTATAAATAGAGAGAGCATTACATATCTCAATTTGATTGTGCACATGTTTAGGGAACATAATAGCACATTTCTCATGATTAACATGCAGTCCAGACATAGACGCAAATTCATTTAGAATTGAAACCAGCAAGCTACAGTTATCCAGAGTAGCTTCTCCGAAAATGAGGACGTCGTCAGCATAGAGCAAGTGAGTTATTGTATAATCATTTAAAGGAATCCCTTTGAAACCTCTATCCTCTAAAAGATTAGAGAGCGCATCCATGACAAGACAGAAGAGATAAGGACTCATAGGGCATCCCTGTCTGAGCCCAGCTGAAGAATGAAAGTAGCCTTCTAGAGCCCCATTAATAAGGACAGAAAAATTAACATAAAAAATACATGCTTTGATCCAGTTGATAAAGACACTAGGAAAATTTTTCTGATATAATCTAGCAATAATGAATTCCCGAGAAACAGAATCAAAAGCTTTCTTAATATCAAGTTTGGCACAAAAAAATCTACCATTTCCATTTTTTCCCGCATGAAACAAAATATCAGAGGCAAGTAATATGTTATCAGTAGATACTCTAGATTTAAGAAAACTAGCTTGATTGTCTTTAACAATGATATTCATTACAGGCTTCAACCTTTCAGCAATGACTTTTGCAATAATTTTGTAAATCGCATTACATAGGGCAATAGGTCTATAATCAGATATATTGGCAGCATTTTTATGTTTAGGGATAATGGCAAGAGCTGTAGATTTTACTCCATTAGGCATATAGCACTTAGCAATAAAGGATTTGACTGCTCTGCAAACAACCGGCCCTATAATGTGCCAACTAGACTTATAAAAGTGGAAATTGAACCCATCAGGTCCAGGACTAGAGTTAGAAGCACCTGAAAAAACTGCTGTTTTTATTTCTTCATCAATCACAAGTGAACTGAGAGAGGTTTGATAGCTTAACGGTAAAGCAGCCCCCAAAGGAAGAGACCCAACATCCTGATGCATAGCATTAATAGGATTATAAAGATTTTGAAAATGCTGTGTGATGTTAGCAATCACAGATTCCCAATTGGCTGAAGGATTAGCAGTAAAAAGATTGATGAGAGATTTTCTGCTGCCCATTCTGCTCCTAATCTTCACAAAAAGGAATTTAATATCATCTTCCCCATGTTTAAGCCAATTAACCTTGGCTCTTTGTATTATCCAAGAAGCATACATTTTGTTGAAGTTAGCCAGCTGCGAACTACAGTTTTTATAAGCAGTAATGAGCTCAACATTGTTGTGATCCGCCAACAATTGTTCCAGAATAGTCCTTTGATTATAATTCAGATAATCAAGATGCCTTTTAACACTATTTGAAGAAGCCCAGGTTTCATTTTTGATAGCACATTTGAGCCGCTTGAGAGTTTGACAGAGATGTGAAAGAGGATTGCCAGTGCAAGGCTTAGAAAAAATATCTAATAATATAGCCCAAAATTTGTCCACCTTAGTCCAATAGCTTTTGAAGAGGAACCTATGAGACGCCGAGAATGAGCTCCCAGAGTGCAAGATGATGGGGCTATGGTCTGAACAAGAGGGGTTTTGGATGGAACAAAAAGATTCAGGGAATTTACACAACCAACCCTCATTCACAAGAACTCTATCCAGCTTAATGTGGATAGGATTATCAAGACGTTGATTATACCAAGTGAAGTTACTGCCAACAGAGCGAAGATCCTGGAGACCATTAAGAAAAATGCAATCATTGAAATCTTTCAGGGCAGCATGAGAAAGAGGGGAACCACCAAGTTTTTCTGTTGCAAATCTGCAACAATTGAAATCGCCAATGATGGCCCAAGGGACATCATTCTCAGGAGCAGCAAGAGAGAGAGAGTTTCACAATTCTCTTCGATCATACATACTGTTAGAGGCATAAACAACAGAAAGCTGAAAAAGGGATTGATTAGCCAGTAAGATCAACCCAGAAATAAGTTGGGAGGTAATAACAGAAGGGGTGAAAGACAGTTTAGAAGAGTCTCATTTCACCCAAATTCTTCCTGAATCAGAAAGATGAAAGTTGTTGCAGCTGCCCTCACTTAAAAAAAGAGAATGAGAGTGATCAAAATGCGGATCAGCAAGAGATTGGATGTTAATCCTATTCTCCAAAATACAAACTAAATCAAGCTTAAAGGAGTCAATAAGACGCTTAAAGCAAAGTCCTTTATCAGGACGATTAAATCCCCTGATGTTCCACGCTGCTACAGGTGGAAAAGACATCAAGAATTTTGTTTATTCTGGGTTTTTTTTCCCCTGCTTACCCTTTGCAGGTTTTTTGGCTGTCGTAGTATCATTCTTCTTATTGTGCTTGCCCAACATGACAGGCTTTTTGTCCTTCCCTAAGAAATCCACATTAGCAGCCTCACTGTCTAACTCCTCTCCCGAGTTAGTAGGATTTTCCTTCATATCTCCTTCAGCATTTAGAAGGTCAAATTTGTTCGGAGAGATAAAATCCTTCCCAACCGGAGAGATTTGAATATTGGTAGAAGAAGAAGAAGCCACAGCATTAGGAGAGTTGAGATTTGGAATGCCCAAACTAAACTGATCCCCATTGACAGGGATATTGCTACTCGAGAGAACCAAATCATCAGATTTAGATTTGTTAGATGTAGGGGAATGCGGCTGATAGTGTAGATTTTGTCCAGGGACAATGGAAGGAATAACAATACTGTTGTTGGCATCAACATGAGTGCTAGTTTCCTGAATGCCAACTAAAGAAACAGGCGTTTTCACAACATACCCCAGATTAGAGATCGGTCTACGAGGAGGCTTCCTACTCGTACTCCTACCTCTATTGTTTTGCAGGGTCTTACCTTTATCAGCTTCTTGAAAATTGGAAGTTTTCTCTGGGTTTTTCAAGCAAGAAGAAGAAAGATGCATTAAAGACTTACAGTGCTGGCAAGGAGAAGGACGCCATTCGTACTGCACTCTCAAACTTACAACTTCCCCATCCAGCGAAACCTGAATCTCCTCTGGATAAGCCGCATGACAGTCCACCAAAACACAGATCCTGGCATAGGTCAATCTTGTTTTTTGCTCCGTCAAAGTATCTGCAGCCACCGGAATACCGATTTTGCTTGCGATCCTCGATATTCCCTCGGAGTTCCAACATGCAAGGGGCAGGTCATGTATCTTCACTCAAATAGGTACCGATGCAAAATCTTCCTTTTTAGGGACAAATTTTGGGTGCCACTTTTGAAGAACAAATGGTTTACCCAAGATAAACCAAACTCCTCTCGACCATACCGATTCAAAATCTTCAACACAAGAGAATCGGAATAGGAAAAAGCCATCACTTAGAGATAGTAACTGAACTTCACCTTTCAAGCTCCAGGTTTTTTTAACCGCAGAGAGCAGGGCTTCATAAAATGGCCGTCTCCCTATGGAGTAACCGACCAGACATAGCTTCCAATCTTCCCCACCGTGTGATAATTTCTCCCCAGAAAACGAGATAATATCCGGCTCAGACGGGAAGTGCGAGAACTTTAAAGGATTTGGGGAGGATTTTGTGGTCTCAAACATTTTGTTCCAGCTATTGGGGATCTCTCTAGCCAAACCGGGAGATTTAACCAGTGGAGGAAACTCAGAAGAAGAGGGAGGGACAGAATCCATGTGAGAATGAGGAGAGGAAGTTCCCTCCGGCATCGCCGGAGGGAAGATGGAGGATGAGGAGGAGTACAGCAGGGGACGAAGGATGGCGGCTAGGGTTCCAAGCGCACCAAAATAACTTGTGATTGTGCCAACTCTTCAAGTTATTTTCATTCAATTCTATTTTTAATTGTGAACATTTTGATATATGTAAGTGTATAAGTATAAACTCATTTAATACCATAATCAATTAACAGTTCATTAACAGCTAATAAAATTAAACTAACCGCTATATTACTGTAGCAGCTGAATTAAATATTACAGTAGCTCTACTTCTCCACTAATCATGGCTTGCAATGGACTGATTTTTCAGAATGGAATCACACGTTTGACATTAGTGCATAATGGAGGATATTATATTAAGTTATAAGCACTATAACATTTCCTTCCCATACCGTTTTCCCCACCCAATTTTCTCTGGATCTAAAGCAATAGTGTGCAAGCAGAGAGGTAGGAGAGGAAGGGCTGCGGTAGCTGGGAGAGGAAAATTTTAGTAAACAGTAAGGTAATAAAAGAAAAGGGAAGGAAAGGAGGGGGAAAGAGGTTTAGGAGAGGAAGGGAGGTTAATTAAATTGAATGTCACATTTATTTGAGGTAAAATTTTAGGATAAATGGTACAATGTATGTTTTGTAAAGTATTCTTTAGGCTGTATATAAAAGAAAAAGAGGCCTAGGTATTTTAGTTGAACAACTTTACTCGATTGTCTAGAGAAAGAGCTGAGATACCCAATCTGTAGCGTAGGAAATGAGTGCATTTTTATATATTTATGGTAATTATCATAACATTTATTTTATCTTAAGCATATTATTTGCTATTGGTTCACTTGATAAAAGTACTTGTTATTTAAATTATAGGATAAAAATTACATGCTGAAATGTGATGCTATAGAATGACACTATAAATATTGATTATGAATATCTGAATGTTCATAAAAAGGAAAAATAAGAAAAAAATATATTATAGGAGATAGACCCGCACAAGTAAAGGAAAAATACATGACAATGTAAGTCTTAGGAATCGTACATGAGGTGCCCGACTTTCTCATTTTTAAAAGTTAAGAATTTAGATCCAACTTTGAATGAAAGCGCTCTCACTTTTAAGAGTTGATATTTCAAAACCAACCTTAAATGAGAGATCTGCAAGTGTACAAAAGCATATAGTCATTATATGATTTGCTTAGTATTGAAAATTAAACATAATAGGAAATATGAAAAAGTTAATTTTGAATTGATTTCTTGTACATCTTATGATTATTAATTTATTATAGAAATCCACATAATATTTACTATGTAGTGTAAATTATATGTTAATTATTTATTGTACTTTAATTATATATTTTATTAAGATTTAGCTCATTAGCAGTGATTGTACTGCAGGAAAGGAGAATGAACCAGTGGGGCTTTAAACATGAGGTTAACTATACTTTTGTGTACATACATTTTAGTTGTGCATAAAAATCAGAGTAGGAAGCTGTTCAGTCAAGCTTTTGAGCATGTAAATTTTAATTAAATGTTTAGTAAAGCTCTGTATATATTTTATTTGTTGAGTTATGAATACACTTCCAGATGTGAATTGTGCAAAACAATTGTTGAAACTGAAAAATGCATTGTGTTAGGATAGTCTGAATAGATTATTTACTACTCACCAGATTCTGATAAAAGTAATTCAGGATGGGTGTTAGTAAGAGGTATATCTGTTCACATTCTCCTCATATGTTACACTGCAGGTTGACTTAAAAAGGGGTCAAAATTGGGTGTGACAAAGAGAGCCCTTCCTTTGGCATTTTCACATAGCCCTCACCCCATTTGGTCCACAATCCATTTCCTTCATTCTTCCGTTATCGATAAACCTCCATTTCTCCACCAAATTAGAGCCCCTCGACCAGCCGTAAGCCGACGCTTCTCCTCAGTATTTTGGTATCATTCTCACGTGTCACTAAAGAGTAATTTACATGCATAACACATCATGTTTATATACCCAAATTTATATTTAAAGATGGTGCAATTTAGAGATGGTGCAAAGAGGAAAGAGAGATTTGATCAATAAAAAATATTCATTTATTCAATCATCCAATAATACTACTTAAAATGATATATATAAGCGCCTTCTATTATTATCCATGATAGTTATTAATATTATGATATATGCTTAATATTTATTAAAAATATATAATACTACTAATTTTTAAAGGATTGTTCATGTGTAAGATTTTTTAGATCATATTTTATATGAATATTCAATTTCAAAGAAATTAGATGTATAATTGATTGTTGCCTGGATAAAAGGCTTTAACAGATAAATTCATCAAATGAGTTAATTTTTTCAACCAGTTGGCCAGCCAACAACCTTCTTTTTTATTTGATGGGAGGTTTGATTGTCCTTGCTCAACAAAAATCAAGCGTACCTTACGCTATATGATGTTTCTATTAATTCATAACATAGAGAATTCATGTCAGAATATTAGTTTTAGACTTCACATGGAGAATACGAGTCATATTTTGACTCTAATGAGGTCCATCAATAAGTTCCAAGACAGTTGAGAAGGCACAACCTCCATCAAGATTAACTAGTGATCAAGTTTTTGAAAGAGTGAAAAATGAAACCCACAATCATTGACACACCAACATTAGCTGAGTACGGAGTCCCGGGTTATGGAGTGAACCATAATTGGGAAAACAATTTTTTTGGATGTTTCATATTGGAGAAAAAACTTGATCATACATAACTTAGATGTCATACTTATTGAGAAGAAAGTGTTTGATGATATCTTCAACATAGTGATGGATATAAATGACATACCAAAAGATAACTTAAAACCTAGGATGAACATTTAGGAATATTGTAGAAGAAGCCATCTAAAATTGAAGGATGAAGAAAATGGAAGACTACTTAAGCCAAAAACCCTATTCACCCTCAGTTTAGAACATAGACGATTTGTTTGTGAACGGGTCTAGAGCCTAAAATGCCTAATGAATATGCTTCAAACCTCAGTAGATGTGTTGACATGATATCGGAGAAATTATTTGGAATAAAAAGCCGTGACTATCACATATTCATGGAGTGTCTTATGCCTATGACATTTATCTACCCACCGGATTTAACAATTTTAAATCCATTAACTAAACTTAGTAATTTTTTAAAAGACTTGTGCTCATGCAGATTGAATGAGGACACTTTACATATTTGTGAGCTAAATATTCCATTCATTTTATGCATACTTGAAAAGATATTCTCCCCTGATTTTTTTGACTCCATGAAGCACCTATCTGTGCATGTATCATACATGGCCAGAGTTGGTGGCCTGGCATAGCAAATCATTGTGAAGAGGTTTCAGGTTTGCCTGTGAATAAGAGTAAATGCAATATTGCGCCTTCTAAATATATTTCTTTGTCTAGAAAGATATCGTTAAATGAGCCTTTTGGTTTTAACATTCTTAAGCTTTCTATCATTTCTCTGAGTGTTCTTCTTTTAAAAGGAAAGAAGATTATCAAAAAATTTCCAATAAAATTGAAGATTAGCAAGCTAAGTTACTTTCATTTGTGGAAGGTTTATTTCCTCTATTCTAAATATCGCTCTCTTCTTCTCATTCTATATATTTCTGCTCATATTCATAGATTTGCTTCTTCTTGTTTGGATGATAATGTAAGGTTAGATTGAAAGCAGAATTTTTCGGGCATTGATAATGACAACATTTACTTTTAGTATGACGTTTGGTTGGCTAACGTTTCATTGACTATTTTATTTTAAATTTCTAATCAATCATTGCAGCTGGTTTCAAAAAAATTTTTTTTTTTTGTTGAAGGAGTTTGGTAAGATTTCCAAGAGCATAAAATGGCGGCCTTCCAATTATCCGATTAAGAAATTATATGGTTTAGATTTGACTTGTGTTAAGAAAAATAAAAGTAGATGTAGACCTAAAAAGATTTGGTCATAAAATGTCAGAAATGACCTTTCTTTATTATATTTAGATGAGAATTTGACTCTTAACAGAATACAATAGAGAAAAAATGATTTATGTAGCGTACCCCCACATAGTGGGATAAAGGCTTGTTGTTGTTGTTGTTGAAGGAATTTGATATGATGAATCATTGAAAAATGCTGTGATTCTGAACCAATTATTAAGAAAATTCATACTGATACTGCTTGCAAGAATCATATTTTGTTTAAAGGTTACAACAATGCTGATTTTAGGTTTCGTTTGGGATGGCTTTTTTGTTGCTTCTTAAAACAGTATTCTAGTAAAAAAAAAATCATTCTTTGTATTAGAACATTGTTTTAAGAAGCAGTAAGAAAGCTGTCCCAAACGAAGCCTTAATCGTGCTACGGTTTGAAGTGCTATAAGAGCTGAAAAGGATGTTTTTTGTTTCATTTGCTGTGGCATGAGAGTATTTTAGTTTTTTCGTCAATCTTTTGTTAGAGATCATTAAAACAATAGAAAATTTACATAGTTCTTTGGACTAAGCCCACGGTTGGTGAGATCAAATTTATTCTCAATGGGACCTTTGGGATGGAAGGCTATTTGGAGTTTTGGACAGCATAGTGTTGTATTGGGAATAAGTCTTCATATCTCACCGAAAGCTATTTATTTTTACAGGTGCATAAAACCAAAACAAACTAATATTTGGTAAATAGGTCATTGCAGAACTGGTCTCCTTCCAGTCCTCCAACTATTTATCGACTATGTCAAAAGTCAGAAATTTTCTTAGGAGAGGCCCAATTTTAACCTCACTTCAGTTGACTTTTATATTTAGATTCAATTAATCACTTTATTGTTTATATGTATTATGAAAAATTAATATACTCTATAAAAATATGCTTGTAAATTACAAATTTCGGAGTAGTCGCGAGACCAGAGAAAATAAGATTTTTTTAACAAAAATCACTCACAGGAAGCTTCCGACACAGGCTTTTCTAAATTTTGGAGGCCCCCACCCCTTTTTTTTGGGATTTGATGACATTGTCAAGTTCTCACAAAAATATTATTTGAAATTTTTGGAATATATTGCAAGTAGTTGGTGCTGTAATTTGCAGATATTTGAAATGGCAAAATATGTTTTAAAAAGGAAAATAAAATCAAATTTGCATTTGACCTTTTTTGTTTGTATCAGTGAAGGAAGTGAGAAGAATTCTGCACTATGGTTTCGACCGTTTTTGGTTTTATCAGAGAAGGAAATGAGAAGAATTCTGCACTATGGTTCACAGCTTGTTTGCCAACAAAGAAAGCTGCCAACTAGTCCATCCAGTTGCTAATAAAGTTTATTAACTAAGGCACCGTTTGGGGAACAATTATTACGTCCTCTGACAGGACGTAGAGCTTCGTTCGGCCGCAAATAAAATGTCGCCATGTGCTCTTACTCTCTACCGCGCGGCCCGACGACTTGACCCGGACCGGAACCCGGGAATGCTATGTTCGCGTATTGCGAGGTATTACTCGGTATTGCTCGGTATTACTAGGTATTGTATGGCAATAACTAGAAATACCGCTATGTGAATACCAATACCGAGCAAATTCCGAGTAATACCGAGTTGTACCGAGTTTTTCTAGAAAAACCTAGAAAAACTCGGTACAACTCGGTATTTGCTTGGTATTGTGCGGTATTTGCTCAGTATTGGTTATTGCCAAGCAAAATTGACCAATACCTAGCAATACCGAGTAATACCGAGCAATACCTAGCAAAATCGAGAAATACCGAGCCATCATGGGTCCGTTCCGGGTCGGGTTGTCGGGGCGCGCGGTAAATAGTGAGAACGCGTGGCTCGATTCTACTGGCGGCCAAACGTAGAGCTATGTCCTGTGACCAGACCAAATAAAAGTTCCCGTTTGGGACGGCTTCCTTGCTGCTTTTTAAATTGTTTTTAAAAGCAATAATATAAACATCCCAAACAGATCTTAAAACTCTTTAATCATTAACTTATTGTTCGCTTTGGTTTTATCAAGTCTGGTAGTTTTATCTCATTGTGTAGTCACCCATCCTAGAAAGTAAATAAAATCCACAATTATATTGCTTTTAATCATCAAAGATTTATGTAATCCATTCAATTATCAGGGAAAAGCTGGCAAAGAATTTGTCCTTATTTGCTGGAATCAAATGAAGTGGAGCTTGCTTAAAATTATCTTTTATATCATCCAACTAATATATGTGTATGATTATATATATTCTAGCAAAAAATTATTAATATTGATATTGTACTCTTCATAAAATAAATTTAAGATATTTGAATTTATCATGATCATTTTTTTTATAATATAGAGTATTCCATTCTGTTATAAAACTTTTCCTCTATATATATTGCTGGCTTAAACAATAAATTTGTAAACTTTCAGCTATAGATCATGCTGCTCTCAACTTTCCTTCCAATTTCATTCTTCTTTTCCTTCCTTCTCTTCTTCCTATTTCGTAGAAATCAAACAAATAACCAAAGCCATAGTAAAGAAAAGTTTCCTCCAGGGCCACTAAAGCTCCCTATAATTGGAAGCATCCATCAACTTGTAGGTGTAAATCTCCACCACAAGCTTTACAATCTAGCTAAGATATATGGCCCTCTTCTCCACATAAAGCTTGGTGAGATCAACTCTGTGGTTGTTTCAAGCCCAGGCCTTGCCTACGAGGTTATGAAAACCCAGGATCTCAACTTTGCTTCTAGACCAAAAATAGCCGTTAGTGAAGCCTTGCTTTACAACTCCAGTGATGTAGGCTTTGCCCCTTATGGAAGTTACTGGAGGGAGCTGAAAAAGATTTGTACGTTGGAGCTTTTAAGTTCCAACAGAGTAAAGTCATTTGCTTCTTTAAGAGAGGAAGAAGGTAACAATTTGGTACAAAAGATCCTCTTGACGCCCCAAGGAACACCAGTTAATCTAACTAAGATGTTGCTATCTTTAACAAACACATCAATTACAAAGGCTGCATTTGGGAAGGATTGTGTTCACAAATGGAAGTTTTTGAACGCTATGAGGAAAGGAATAGAGTTGGCCTCGCTTTTTAGCTTGATGGATATATTCCCTTCATTGGGTTTTCTTTGGAAGTTTTTTGGTCTGAACTTGAAAATGAAAAGAGTGCACAGGGAATTGGACTCTCTTTTGGATGACATAATTGATGAACACCTTGAGAAGAAGGCTGGTGGAAATGGCATGGAGACTGATCTGGTTGATGTTCTTCTGAAACTTAAGGGGATAACTGAGCGAGAGAACCATTTTACAATGGATAATATCAAAGCTGTAATTTTGGTAAGTGATTTTTATTTCGTTTGGGACAGCTTTCTTTCTGTCTTTTAAAATAACTTTTTAGTTAAAAAAACTAAAAATTTTGTACTAAAAAGTTACTTTAAGAAGCAGATTTTGCAGAATTTGAGGTTTGTTTATTTGTTAATTCGTTATTTCAAAAAGTCAAGTCATTTGTATTCTTATTTACTGCAAGTCATGAACTAAAACTCCTATTCCTCTTGTGTTTTTGAAGGGTCTATTTGTTGCTGGAACAGACACAACGGCTACTTCAATAGAATGGGCAATGACAGAGCTAATTCGGCATCCAGAGGCCATGCGAAAGGCTCAACAAGAACTGAGAAAATCACTGAAAGGAGGGACCAAACTAGAGGCTAGTCATATCAGTGAAATGCAATACTTAAAACAGGTCATCAAAGAAACTTTAAGGCTTCATCCTCCAGCCCCTCTTTTAATGCCCAGAATCTGTCGTGAGACAACGAAGCTATCCGAGTATGTAATATCTGAAGGTACACAAGTGATTATCAATGCATGGGCCATTGGAAGAGACCCAAAATTTTGGAAGGATCCCGAGAGCTTTCAACCTGAGAGGTTCGAAAGGACTGAGATTGACTTCAAAGGAACAAATTTTGAGTTCATTCCTTTCGGTGCAGGGCGTAGAATGTGCCCAGGAATGGCATTCGGGTTGGCTGGTGTGGAGTTCTGGCTTGCTCAGCTTCTATTACATTTTGATTGGGAGCTCCCGAATGGGAGGAAGCCGGAGGAGCTTGACATTAGTGAGGCTTCTGGTGTAATTCTCACACGGAAAAATGACTTGTGCTTGCTTGCTTTTCCTCATAATTCAGTTATTTGAATAGAGACTGTGAATTACTTGTGTTTTTTCTGCTCTGATTATGAATAATTTCAAATTTTTGTAGGACAAAAAAGAATCCTTTGAGAGTATAAAATGATATCTGATGTCATCTATAATTTTGATCTCCAAGGTTTATCCTTTTTTTTTTTTTGGGTTTCAAAATAGGCAGCATGTAATCATTTTTTTTTTTTTTGAATATTTGTCTATTATTTTGAACCGAATGCAACTAGTATTTGGCTTGTTATGATATGTATAATATATGTACTTTTTTGGAGGGTGAAATTCAGTGTTAATGGACACTTTGAACTTATTTTGTAATTCATTAATTTAAATTGCACACAATTATACAAAGTAAGACTACATGAATTTAGATGCAAAACTATATGAAGGCAATACACCACACAAGATTACTTAGATATATGGTATCAAGTTAAGATAATGATGAGTTATGTAAATATTAAATTCTATGACAATCAGGTCGCAGGCCACATAAAACCCGAAACCCAAATAACCTCCCACATCCAACATAAAGCATCTCATTCCACTGCAACTTTCTATGACAACTACTCAATTTGTCATTGACGGATCCTCAAACTCTTTTGAGCTAATGGGTTTGTTCAATTTTTGGACAAAATTCTTCCGCCTCTGCCTTGCCTGCACATCGGACCGTCCGGCCACTCAAAACCCAACCCATCACACAACACTTGGATGCTGATAGATCAGAACCTAGCCATCGCCATCTATTCTACCATAACAGCCACCATTCTACCATATGTCCTCCAGTTGGATTTAAGCAAGGAAATCTAGGTGACGATTAAATGAAGGCTTCAAGCTTCCAACTGCTCTAGAGTTATCTAGCTAATGAATAAACTTCACAGCATATCCATGTCAACACCCTATATGTCTCAATATCTCACAGACATCAAAACCCTCGTCGACAATATTGCATCCATAGGATCCTTAATCGATCCCGAAGACATCATTATGTACACACTTAATGGTTTACCTCCTTAATACCAAGACTTCGAAACCTCAATCCATATAAGCTCTATCTCTAATCCATGCTCATCAGGGAGGAAATCAACATCTTAGTGGAATCAAACAAATACCCACGAACCCTGATTCACACTATGCTCACTACGTCTCTAGAGGACGAGGCTATTGTGGACGAGGTTACAATCAAATTCAACCCCCACACAGCTCACCCACTTAACAACCCAAATTATCAAATCTCCCTCTCACCATTTGTCAAATCTATGGATATAGCAGACACACTGCCACTACCTAATGGTACCAATAAACCCCAACTATACACCTCCAAATCAACTGCACTCGTGGCTTCTTCAATGCCAAATACAAATTGGTACATCGACTCTCGTGCTTCCTCACATCTCACCCTCATTTCGACAACCTCATCGATCCACACCATATAATGGACCTGACCACATCGCCGCGGGCAATGACGTCTTGCTCCCGATATCTGATACTGGAAAATGTATCCTACCAACACCATCAAGTAAGCTCACTCTACCCTCCATCTTACAAGCCCCCTATCTATCTCATAATCTTCTATCCATTTCACACCTCACCAAACATAATGAATTTTATCTATCTCCTTCACTCTTAAAGGATTTTATCTAGAGGACTTTAAGACAAACAAACTTCTCCTCCAAGGAACTTCCCGTGATGGTCTTTAGCCAATCAACAACTTTCCAAAATCTACAACCATGCTTGCCTCCATTTCTTTCAATCTGCATTGGCATCATCATCTCGGCCACCCTCATCCACAAACTTTCTCAACTATGTCGAAGCACAACAAACATTTAAATATTTCTGTTTCTGCGTCCCTATGTTCCTCATGTGTGGTCTCAAAAGGCCACAAACTACATTTCTCTAAGTCTACAAATCATATGTACAAATCTTTAGAATTAATTCACTCGGATGTTTGGGGTCAATTTCCTATTGCTTATATGCAAGGTTACCTTTATGAAGTTATATTTGTGAATGATAAATCAAGATTCACATGGGTTTTTCCCATGCACTCTAAAATGGAAGTTTTATACCACCAAACCACCTCCAATGTCACCCCACCAATCTACATTACTCCTCCCAATCTCTTACATCCAATCTAGATGAAGTAATCCCTCCACCTCCTCAAATCAAATCTTCCCATATACAAATCCACCTATTTCTCTTAGGCCCCCACAGAAAAATTCCTCACCTTACCACTACAAGCCTCTCCACCATCCCAACGCTCCGCATTGCCATATACTACTCTTACAATCCTCCCTACCTCTAATAACTGTCCCACATCACTCCTCATCATCCAATGGTCACTCACTCCCAAAGAGGTCACATAAAACTCAAAGTTCTCATGAACTTACTCCACCATACCTCTTCACCACTTGATCCCACATCCTTCACTTAAGCCAACGAACATCTCCATTGGCGTAAAGCAATGGCAGATGAATTCCTAGCTCTTCAATAGCAAAGTATGTGTCAAGTTACACCACCTCTTACAAACTACACCATCTTGCGATGTCGATGGACATATTGTATCAAATTTCATGCAAATGGTACTATAGCTAGGTATAAAGGATGACTTGTAGCCCAAGGTCACTATCAAGAATACGAGTTGGACTATTTGAACATTGTTAGTCCTGTTGTCAAACTCCCATTAATTTGCATGCTTCTTACCATAACCCTTAATAAATAATGGCCCATCCAACAAATAGATGTAGCCAATACCTTCCTTCATGGATCTCAAATCAAAATCACATATATGGAACATCCTCGTGGTTTTCATGATACTTAATTTCCCAATCATGTTTTTCTTCTTCAAAAATCAATCTACGGTCTCAAACAATCATCACTCTTATGATTCAACTCATTCTCCACATATCTTCTCTCTATTGGTTTCCATCAAAGCAAGGCCGATCCCTAACTTCTCATATAAAATCATAATCACATTCAAATCTATCTTTTCATCTACGTTAACAGCAACATTCTTATCACAAGCAACACACCCATGGCCATTCCTTAACTTCTCCAAACTCTCAGCAGCAAATTCTCTATCAAAAACCTGGGCACTCCTTCCAATTTTCTTGGCATACAAATCACTAAACATCACTAGTACATCTTGATCAATCAATGTTCATATGCCACCTCAATTCTTCTCAACGAAGGAATGCACAATGCAGTCCACTCAAAAACCTGTTATCTACCAAATCACCTTGAATCTTCCCTCCAAACCAAACTGCAACAAACCTATTTCTCTGCCACCACCTAATTGGTTCACTCTAATATCTCATTATTACAAGACTTGATATCAACTTCTCTGTCAATTAACTGAGTCAGCACATGCAAACACCCCTTCTTGAGCACTCTCAACAGCTAAAAAGGCTTTTGTACCACATTAAAGGAATGATAAACTTTGGCCTCCACCTTTAAAAAGATATGCTTCACCTCACGACATTCTTCGATGCCAACTTGGCAACAGATCCAACCACCAAACACTCCAGGCATTGCACATATCTGGTCCAAATCTCATCTCATGGCAATTGAGAAAGAAATAAAGCTTAATACAAGGCACTTGCAATAGCCACTGTCGACGCCATCCGACTTCGTCTTTTGCTATATGACTTCAAAATTTCACTTTCTGCTCCAACTGACATGCAATGTGATAACATTTCAGCTATTGCACTAGCTAACAATCTAGTGTTCCACGATAGAACAAAAAATATTGAAATCAATCATCATTTCATAAGTGATCACATCAACTCTCAAACCACCAGAGTAATTCCTTTTAGCACTCAAGACCAGATCGTCGACATTCTCACCAAATCACTTTCTACATCCATGTTTCAACATCTCTAAATCAAACTGACAATTCAACAGGAACCATCAGTTTGCGAGTGGGTAATAACGACATCTGCAATTCAGACGAAGTGGAGCAGCAACATTCCAGAAATACAAATCATCATTATTAGCTTAAAACATACTAATGCATCTAAACCCATGACTAAGGCATCTAAACCCAACACTTGTAAAGCAAACCCACTATCTCTGATCATCTTTACTCAACCTTTTTTTACTTATATAAATAAATGTACATAGGATGAAAGGTGTATGAAAAAACCTTAAGATAAAATCATGTCTTACTATTGCTTTATCTTCTACACCTAACCTTACTATTATAAGCTTTAACATTCTGATGTATAATTTCTTTAGCGATGATAAGAATGATTATGTTAAAAAGAGAGCTATAAATAATGTAAGTGCTTAATGTAAATTTCACTATATACATGTAGAATGTTGGGAAGTAAAATCAAGTAACAAAAATAAACAAGAATAATAAAAACAACGAAGAAGAAAGAACGACATGATTTAAAGTGAAAAAATCCAAAAAAATTGGGAAAAACCATAGGGCCGCACCACACCAAAAAAATCAACTATGAAAATTGAGAGAAATTGTATAAATCTTTGTTCTCAAACTCTCTCTTTGTCTCACTTCACTTCACACACACTTATCTTCTCAAAACACATAAGTGACATTCTTAATAACATCCAATGACATAACCCTTGAAGTGAACTAAGAAGAAGAAGGAAGAAAATCTGTTCGACCTAACTTGCAACGCCACATCACTAGAGATGGAGCGTTACAACACTCCACTCTCTGTCTCCAACCCGAGTTTGAAATGCCACATCACTCTATCATGCAACAACGCGACACTATATGAATTTTTTTCTTCGAGTCATAAATTTATCAAGATTACTCAAGGCGATGTATCCAATATATGAAAAGAGACCTAAGTCTTTTAGTAGGAGAATGACTAAAACTGTTCTACCAAATGAGATTGGCAAATAGCCCTAATATATGTGCTTGAGACTAAGTGAACCAAGGAGATGCAATCAAGTCAATGCAAGAACATTGATCTAGTGATCATAAGCCCCGTAAGGTTCTTAATGGGTGTGTTTAGAAATAGAAGAACCAAATGTATATATGTAATGTGGCATCTTCTAGACAAACCTAGAAAGAACAAATGATATATAAAGAGCCTACATATTATGAATACATTCAAAAATGGTGCCAACATTGAGCATATTTAATATGAGTTGGATGGTGCATATAGTCTTATACATATAATTTCAAGGTTATAAAAATCTATATATTTTAGGGCAAGTACTGCCATCCTTGGTATTGTATGCATATGCACACAATCTTAGAAATTCAATATATGAAATGTACACAAAGTACAATTGTTTGAATATAAGTTCTTTCATTTTTTTGTGCTGCATGGAAGTGTGTGAAATCCAATAAACTCATGTGTTCTCTCATCCTTTCAATTGTGGACATATGTGTACAATCCTATAAACTCCATTTTTCAATGATGCACACTTATATAAAAGGTATTTATGTCCTAGTTCGTATGTTATTTGTGCTGCACATGTATTTTTTAATGTCAACACTAAGATATATTTATGTAGGATTTTTTGTCTCTGCTCTCCATTCCTCAAAGAAGAAAGAACAAACAAACAACAAATGATATTTTGAAGACATCTTTCATACCACATAGCCCTTCTAATCCACACCATGAAATCTGTTATGTTGTGACTAATGACAACGTAAGGAATGATATCATTTGTAACTAATGACAAACATTAGTAAAATCATTTCATTTAAGTCATATCCCGTGATTTTTTTCTCGTATATTTTCATTTTACTATAG
This sequence comes from Dendrobium huoshanense, assembly GCA_016618105.1. NCBI lineage: Eukaryota > Viridiplantae > Streptophyta > Magnoliopsida > Asparagales > Orchidaceae > Dendrobium > Dendrobium huoshanense. The sequence continues at coordinate 41,450,213 of CM028355.1, forward strand.
CAATATCTATTTTATTTGTATGTACATGCTAAATTTACTACAAAATTAAGATGTTAATATCTCTTTCTTCTACCACTAATGTACTCTCACTCAATAAATATCGCTTTAGACTATTGAACTATTTAAAGTAGAATATTTCAAAGTCTCACAAGTTGTAACCTCTAAACAAAAGATAATATATATATATATATATATATATATATATATATATATATATATATATATATATATATATATATATATATATATATATATATATATATATATATATATATATATATATATATATTTAATTTTTTATAATAATCAATCAGCCAATTCCATAGGTCCATAGCTGACAGCTCAAATGCATGCAACCAATGAAAGGGACAATACATAAAGTATGTTAAGTGGACTAATAACCAAAGCCATTCCAAAAAAAGATCCCTTAGATATATCGTCATGCATACAAAATGGGAATGAAAGGTGAAGTGGGCGAATATATCCAAAGAGAACCATCCACCAAATAAATTTATAAATTCGATCGAAGCCCATTCACATAAAAAATTAATAGAGAGAGCTCAGACAAAAGGAGCTATATTCTAACTATAAGATATTAATTACAAATTCTTAAGTAAATAAATTATATATATATATATATATATATATATATATATATATATATATATATATATATATATATATATATATATATATATATATATATATATATATATATCATTTTTATTGAATATTAAATAAGTTGATTTATTTGGAGTCCATCACGATAAGATTTGATCAACATTAATAGGTGTTGATGATGAAAGAGTCGACAATCAGCGGTGGTAATTATTTAAAAAAAAAACTACTCAAAATAGCCAAGAATAAATTTGGGTGCTTTTTTAAATAAATAAATTAATAAAAATGAAAAAAAAAATAACATAATAAATAAATAAAAATATTTTAAATATTCAATAAAAGACTAAAATTAATATTGATGCCAAAGAAGTCTTTAGTTATATTTGAATTCATTGTGCATAAATGTTGTTAAATTGCTCACGCTAGAAATTATGATTATTTGTTGTATAAGGTTGTTCTTTCAAATTACTACTCGCCGTCACTCTAAAGAGAGTGCTGTGGCGTAACTAATTCATCGGTAGAACCTAGCGAGGCCACCCACCGATATCGAGCCCACACTTACTTTGTCCCACTGAAGAGGCGAGACTGTAGTAGAGGGGATTCGAACCCGAGATGAGGGGTTCCTAATCGTGCTCGCTCACCAACCACCCTAAGCCTCGGTGGGTTAAATAACATTTTTAACTACAATAACATAATATTATCTTGAATTGAGATTTACATGCATATCATAGTTATCTAACATCTATTTTTTTTTTTTTATATTTTTTTATATATCACTTTAATATTTTAATCAAGTTAAAATCTGTGTTAAAAAATGCGTTTATTTCAAATGAATTAATAACATTTTTGATGTAATTTTAAATTTTAAATATCATGTAAATATATATAAAAAATTAAATATTAGATATATAAATACATAGAAATTTTATAATCTGTAACGGCCAAATTTATCATTTCATTTGTAACGAATCAGATTTACAAAAATTTAACAATTTATTTAATTTAATTTGATAAGTAATAAAACTAAAAACAACAATAAAATCTTTATTTATTTTATTTTAACTTTGCTTCATTCTTTTCAGTTCAAATCAAAATTTATTTTATTTTTTTAAATAATTATCAAATAAGATTTAATTTATATCATTAAAAAAAATTACAATACATCCAAACCCAGCAAACGAAGGCTATATGACAGATTGGATTGAATTTTGAATTTATTACTAACCAGAGGTGATCCTCTCCACCTAATGCGGCTCTTGTTAATAGCTCTGCTACTCCTTTAAAACTGTTTCTTAGCCTTAAACCTCATAAACCCTGCGAGCTTTAAGACTTTAAGATCAAGATTCGATTTTTCGCGAACAGAATCTGCGAGCGTGCAAAGGGAAGGGTGGCGGTGCTGGCGTGGGACTCTGCTGTCCGTTCTACCAGCTTTACCCTGCACAAAAGCGTGTAAAAGCATCGTTTTTTTTTTTTTTTTTTTCGTTTTTTCCCGTAAGAAGGCGGCGATTACAAGATGGGTTGCTCGCATTCTTCCTCATCGGCCATATTATAAGCTCGCTTTCTGCTTCTCTCTTTGGTGTTTATGGAAATGGACGAACGGAGGAAAGGGGTTTCTGCTCTACTAGTCCTGGTGCTCCTGCTAAGTGGATTTAGCTTGGTTTCAGCTGCATCTCCAGCAAGTGAGTTCCTTTTCATCTCCTTACTTTTGTTCCCTCTCATTTCCCTGTTTAATCTCGCTATTTCTGGCAGAGTTGGTGAGTGGGTTTATTTCCAATGGTCTCTCGGCCATCTTCAAGCTGCTATGGTCGATGGCTTCTACTAAAAAAACTGGTATAAATTTCTTATGTTTTTTTGCTGTTTTGGGGGTTATAGTGGGTTTTGATCTGATCAGTGTTTTGTAGTAATATCCGGCCGCCCAATGATGAAGTTTGAGAATGGGTATACGGTAGAGACTGTATTCGATGGTAGCAAGCTTGGGATCGAGCCTTTCTCGGTGGAGGTACTGCCAGGTGGCCAGCTGTTGGTTTTGGATTCAATGAACAGCAACATTTATCGGATATCTCTTCCACTCTCCAGATGTGAGTTGGTCGTTTTCATTTTGGTTCTTTCTTGTGGTTATGTTTCTTTCTATACGTAGATCATGTAGTTTGTGGTCCAGGGTGTTATTATTTGCGTTTATTTCTACTTTTTTTGGTCGGCTTTTTTTGTCCTGCTGTGGCTAAAGTTTCGATGATGGATTTTAACCTTGTGTAGTTTTTTGGCTGATATGTGTAGTGCTATTGAATTGCCTTTCATCATTTAGTCTGTGGCACTGGATAAATTATTGGACGGGGAATCCGGACGCCAATAAAATTGTGACCCGTGGATAGCCTATATGGTAATTGCTGACGTGGATTGCCCTTGTGGAATGCCGATGTGGCTTTAACACTTAAACCCCGATAAAGGTAAAAATTAAAAATTGCTGAAAAAATCCACATTTCAAGCGGCTTTTCGGTTTTCAACATCCAACGTTCGTTCTCCGAAACGAAACTCCTCCGAAGCTCCTACATTCTCTTATTGCAATTTCAGGCATTCACTCAGTTCCTTCTCAGATGATGTCACCTGCAAAAAGAAAGATAAGTCGCTTGCGTGTTTTATGTTCATGCTATGTGTGTTTTATGCTCATGCTATGTATATTTTATGCTTATGCTATACGTTTAATTCTAAAAAATTTTTAGTATATTTAATATTTTATAACTGCATAAATATTTGATGCTATTTATGACCCATCGTATTTTATCTATATTTAGGGTTTATGCCGAAACCTAAGCCTTAACAAACTTTTAATAATTAAACTTTTTGGATCTTAGAAACAATAAAAGAGTAAATATATAAATATTTTATGCGTATGTTCTGAGTAGTTTGTGCTTAGATTGTGCATAAGCACTACGTATGATAATCATAGGCAAAAACGTATGTTGTTTGTATGCTGTGTGTATGTTGTGCGTGTGTTATGTGTATGTTGTGCATTATTTATAAACTTGATTTTTTAGATTTATGTTCGTCATATTACCTATCGATGCTATATTTTGACGTTTCGAAGAATTTGTGATATTTTTGCTCAGCAAATTTTTCTTGAAGTAAAATGTTGAACTAAAATGTTGCATGAATTAATAGCAACATCGATTATATGGTCGATATACAATTTCGACAATGAGTCACTTCCTTTATAATTCTGTAAGTAGTAAATATAAGAAATAAGAAATGAAAATTAAAGCAACTATAAATATTATAACTAGTGTTAACATTAAATAGTAACCTAATACACTGGCGAGATATATAGAAAGTTATAGTACTTGTTAGGCATAAGTTTAGCCTTCCATTTAACAAAAGGACGAAAACATCTACATGAACATTGAAAAATAACAATATGTTATTAATTCATCAATGTCAGCTCTAGAAATAATAATGTTCCCAGTTCCCACATTCGAAGACTGTATCATCCCTGCAACAAAAAACAATTTCCATCCATAAAGTAAAGGCAAGGTGTGCTGGGTGAAATCAGGCGGTGCGCTTTCTCCAGCCACAGCTGGTCTCAATCTATTTGAGAATCAAACATAAAATACACATAAAATACACATAAAATACGCATAAAATATGCATAATATACGCTTAACATATGCAGACCATAAGAATAACATACACATAACACACAAATAATTAAAAAAATTATTAGTTCATAACAGTTACAATTTTTACCTTCGATTGAAGTTCTTGAAGCATTCATATATAAAATTTCTCTTCTCATAACTCAACTTCTCAATGCCTTCGTAATTCATTATTGGATTTACATTTTTAGGAGTTATTACAATGTCATTGACTGGGATTGGTTCATTTTGAGCTATGATTGGTTCATTTTGGAGTGTGATTGGTTCCTTTTTGGGATGATATTGGTTGAATTTGGGCTGTTATTTGTTTATTTTGGGCTATGATATGATTGACTCATATTGGAGTGGGATCGGTTAATTTTGGGATAAGATTGGTTGAATTTGAGTTGGGATTGGTTTATTTTGGGTCGGGACAAGAAAATGTGATATATGTTTCTTCATAAGGATATTTGATTTATGTTTCCTCTAAAATTTTATAGTATTATCCAAGGTTTAAAATTGCGTAAATAAGCCTTAAGGCATTTTTCGTCCGTGAGGCGAGGCGTAAGCCTCACAGACGAAGAATTGTGTAAATGATAATTTAAGTATTCTAGCAGGTAAATAACAGTAAGAGGTTATGGTACACTAAAAACATCTAAATGAGAAGTGAACTTAGTGGAAAATAATAAAATAGATGTAATATATGCATCTCATAGCATAATTCAAAGTACAAAATCACGACTTGAAATCTATCAAAAGTCAAAACTCCCAAAGTACAAATAAGAAAGAACATCTAAAATTCAATTATGTCTCATTACAAAAATTGCATTTCAAATACACGTATGTCTTCTTGCCGTCGCCTACATCAACCTATATAATGTACTTCCAAGAAGAGTCCCTCTGCAATGACGTATTTGACTTTTCCTTTCCCCTAACTATGTTTCCTAATACACAAATGCAAAATCAAATCAAAAATCTAAAAAAATTTTAAACCTTAGATTTTTTATAACTTGAAAAATCAAACCTTGAATTAAAAAAAATACCTAAAATCCATAGTAAAGGAGTCGTAGAGGGCGGTCGGACTCAAGTTGCTCTCCGGCGTGAGGCAGTACCGGCGGGAAGGTCGGACAAGGGAAGTTAGGGCATGCGAACTGCGACTTGTGGAGCTCTTCCGTTCAGTTCGGGTAGGCAGAAAGAAGAAAGGGATGAAATGACTTTTTTTTAAAGAACTTAAGTGTGTGGGACCTGGCTCCATGAGGCGTAAGCCTCACCCAAAATTGCACAATTAAGCCTCTGAGGCGCGCCTCAGGATCCACGAGGCGTAAGCCTCACCCATACCCGAAACTACTTAAGCAATGAGGCTCTTTGGGGAAGAATTATGCAGAGGCGCGCCTTGAGGCGGGCCTCTTATTGCGCAATTCTAAACAATGATATTATCTTCTGGCTCATTTAGGATGTCTTATTTTCTTGGGTCAATGATGATATCAGGTTTGCGTGTGGTTGGGATATCTTATTTTTTTGGGGAATGGATGTTATCAGGTTTGTCTATGGTTGGGATTTCTAACTTTTTTGGGGGAGGGATATCTGATTTCTTTGGGGTTGGGAATGTTTCTGTTTCTTATGACAAGATGAGGAGGTATCAGGTTGTTTCTCATGATAAAATATGTTGTAAGCAATGTACTGATTGAGCTTGTCATCAATAACTTGTACTTTTTCAGCTAGTTGTTCAAACTTCATACTCAGCTTACCTTCAAATTCAAGAAAGAGTTCTGTGCAGGTATCTAACAGGATTTGATTATTTTTCTTGGAGAAATCTAGTGCTTGAGCAGAAAATATAAGATGTAATTGTTGAGGAGATTGGTGGGGGGCTTGTTGGGGAGGACGGGGGTATGATGGGGATATTGTTGGGGGGTTTGATGAGGAGATTTGTGGGGGGTTTGTTGGGATATTAGAGGGGGGCTTGTAGGGCATGATGGGGGGATTGAATGGGAGAATGAGGTATGTGGGAGGGGTGTAATTCACTTATTTCATGATGGGTTGAAGGTCTGTGTGATGGAAATTTCTTAATGCTAAGCATATTAATTTCATCCTGAGTAACTCCCTTGAGGATATAAAAAATCTGTAAAAAATTTGTATGTTAGCAAATTCTTATTCTTTATAAATGTATTAATTGAAATTTGCTGCAAGATTTATGTCTTTTCTTTAATTTAACAAATAAATTAGTGACTGTCTCAATAATATATCCAATATCATCGGCCTTTTGTCAGTGTCCATAGGAGCATGAATAGAAGTGTGCTCAAGGATGAACCAAATTTGCAAAAGATTAAAGCAAATTTTAGCAAATAAATTTTAAAAAATAAATAAAAATTAGAATGATTTTAACACTCACAATTAGCAGAGGCACAAAATCATTGATGTAACTTACTGCTTCTTATTTAAAATCTTGGTGGAGACTTTGCTAAATTTTTCAACTAAACATTCCATAATCGACCTTGCTCAGTTTATTGAAAAAAATTCATCTACATTATTTGCTATTCTATGAAGCAACCGAGGGGTTTTAAAGTTATTAAGTCGAAATAATAAAATATAAACATAAATACATAATAAACATTCTTAACATAGTCTCTGGGGCTATGCTTGTTCAATCGCAGTATGTCTGCCTTAATTTTTAATGATGTAAATCTTGTAAGTGCTAAGATAAGACAAGATATTTCTTAACATTTATTTGGCTACCTAGTAAAAAAGGCAACTTCATCAATAGTGAAAGGTATATCATGACCTTTTAGAATAAAATATTGCTTTAAAATATTCCATATTGAGATCAACTCATAAATAAGTGCGACATTTTACTTGAATCCAGAAAAATGCAGAAATTGTATGATATTTAATCTCTTCAAGTTGTCCACAATTTCAAGAGCAATTTGCTGAGGAATGTCACAGATTGTTCGAAACGTCAAAATATGGCATCGATAAGTAATGTGACGAATATAGATATGAAAAATTAATGTTAAAAAATATATAAAATAAGTAAAAAGGATAGTAATAAAAAAAGCACAACACATGCACAACATACACACAACATATGCTTTTGCCTACGTACAACATACACAGTGCTTATGCACAACCTAAGCATAAACTACTCAGAACCTATGCATAAAACATTTATGTATTTAATTTTTTATTGTTTCTAAGATTCAAAGAGTTTAATTGTTAAAAGTTTTTTAAAGCTTAGGTTTCAGTATAAACCCTAAATATAGAGAAAATACGATGGGCCATAACTAGCATCAAACAATTATGCATTTATGAAATATTAAATATATTAAAAAATATCATAAAAGAAACACATAGCATGAACATAAAATACGTATAATATGAGCAAAAATCACGCATAACTTGAGCAGAAAACATGCAACTTACATTTCTTTTTATAGGTGACACCATTTGGAAGCAATTGAGTAAATGCCTGGAATTGCAAGAAGAGAATACAAGAGCTTCGGAGGAGTGTCGCTTCAGAGAACGAATGTCGGATGTTGAAAACCAAAAAGCTGCTTGAAATGTGGAATTTTTCTACCATTTTCACATTTTATCTTTATCGATGTTTAAGTGTTGAAGCCACGTTGGCGTTCCACGAGGGCAATCCATGTCGGCAATAGCCACATAGCTATCCACGGGTCACAATTTTATTAGCGTCCGAACGCAAAACAACGTCCGGATTCCTCACCGAATAATTTCTCGTGGCACTGATGTGCTTTTGTTTTAAATTTTTAGAGTGTTCTTGGAGTTTTAAAAATGTTATTCTTGTGCGTCTTGTTGTTTAGATCAACCTTTCCTCATGCTTCTGCAAAATAAATTCTTATAGGCTGTGTTTGGTTTGGAAGAATTGAAGGAAATGCAAATGCATTTTATTTTGGTTGTTTTGTTTCAATATAATAAAGAGGTGATTGGAATTACCTTGGAAATACAAATAATTCAATTTTTTTTGTTGACAATGTCTTAATCCGCATTTGTGAAATATATGAAGAAAAAATATGATGTCATGGTTATGGCTCACATGCCCCTCACCAAAAAAAAAAAAAAAATCCAAAATTAACAATGAAAGAAATTAAAAAAAGAAATTTAATTTATTTTTTCCTCAGCCAATAAAATGGGTGAAACTAATTTCAGCTTAATTCCTTTAACTTTTTTATTTCTATTTTCTTTTCTTTTTCTCTCTTTAAGTTCCTTTTAACACTTTTATTTATATTTTCTTTTAATTTCCTCTCTTTATATTCCTTTTTTTATTAATATTTTCCTTTATTATTACCTCTCTTTATATTCCTTCAGACTAAACTGAGCCATAAAGTTAGTAGCATAGAATTTCTTGTTTTGATGAATTTAACTATTTAACTTCAAGTCATTGCTTCAAGATATGCTTAGCTTTTAAGAAATTTGATCTTTTAAATGTTCATGGTTCATTTATACGGTTTTTCTTTTGCTAGTTTATCCTAGTGAAGAAGAGTTCAAATCCCCCTTAGAAATTCAACAATGAATATAAGACTTATAATTTCAAAATTATGATGCAACTTTTTTTGATTTTTTATGATTCTCATGAGGCCTTTTGGTTTTGGTCCATTTGGATGATGTAGCTCAAGGAATAAATAGAAATATACCAGCTCATGACATGGAAACAAACTCTCTTGATTGGTTAAATGGAATGCAAATGATTATATAGAATTTATTTTGATTACTTCTTCATGGATAGGGAGTTGTACTGTCTTAAAAGATAAAAGAAAAATCACTCTCTCTCTCTCTCTCTCTCTCTCTCTCTCTATATATATATATATATATATATATATATATTAAAAAGATTTCCTCCATCTAGCATAAAAAAGCTAGACAAGGTTGATTTAGTTTTGAGTTCTAGTTCTCATAGAAGTAAACCTATTTGGTTAATTACATTCTAGATTGGTTAAATTCTAAAAAAAACTCCTGATTAAAGTTATGATTGTGTTGTAGAATATCAAAGCTATGTATAAACAGATATAGCTTTTAGAATGCTAATGTAGGAATAGGAAAGGATCAAACTAGGAAAATATGAGAGTGGAGTTCAATGGAGTGTAAGTTACTGGTGTATGACATTGAGATACTCAAAATGCCCAAAAGCCATATTTCTATTTTGGGCTTTATATTTTTAGAGAATTAACTGATTAAAAATACATTAATGTTGATCATATTATTAGAATACGAGGCTTATTATTTTTGAGTAATGATGACTCCACCTTTGGTGAACTGCTTAGAGTGAATACTTAAGTCATAGCAATAAAGGATGTTAGCTTCAAACCTGGATCTATAATATGAACTTGGCATTCTTTAGGATATGACCCTATACCTAACTTTGATGCAAATAATCATGATGAGACTTATAACTTGAAATCACGAAGAGGGTAAGAAAGCTTGATATGAACATTGCTATCATAAGTTCTTAGGGTCTAAATGATATAGAGATTTCACCTTAGGGTGGGATGCATAACATAGTACCCAAAAGGATTAATCAAAGCTATAAAAGACATTAGGGTCATCTATGACTACTTAGGGCAAGCCACTAGTCAATCTAAGCTCAACTAGAGTAAAATAAGAGAGATTGCTTAATCACAATCAATGTTTAAAATTGCGTATTCGGGTATTGAGGCGTTTTTCATTCATGAGGCGAGGCGTAAGCCTCAAAATCAAAAGATTGCGTAAACATAAAATGAATTTTTTTTTTATATACTAATGAATGAATAATATAAAACATAAAAAAACATAAGACATGAAGTGAAATCAAAATATCCCAATAATAAGAAAAAATGAAATATAGTTCAACTCAAAATTCTATCTTTCCCAAATCCCAGTATTTTATTCATTAACATATAATTCAAATTTCCAAAAATAAATAGCAATGACATATCACATAAGAACTCATAAGTCATCAGCACTATCATCACTAAGGGGTTATTCATTTGAATCATCATTATGATGAACTGCTCTCTCCCCTTCCTCCTCTCTTATAGAGTACAATGTCGGGCATTTACTTCAAGATTTATGTAAGTTTTAATATATATAGCGTGAGACGTAAGCCTCATGCCAGTGAGGCGAGGCAGGCCTCAAGGTGGGCCTCAACCAAGTTGAGGCGCAAGCCTCATAAAAAAACTCGAGGCGTAAGCATCGAGGCGTTTTTTACTGGAATTGCGCAAAGGCGGGCCTCAAGGCGAGCCTCATATTGCGCAATTTTAAACCATGATCACAATCAGAAAACCTAGGATCAACTTGAACAATCCAGGTCTAGTAACTAGTCAACTTTGGGTCAACTAAGTTAGGTTAGGATTAGGCATATGAAGGTCATTAAATGACTTATGATCATCTAAGCTATCTAAGGAAAATCAGTAGTCAAATTATAAGCAAGGGTAGACTACTGATCATCCAGGCTCAACTAGGACTTGGATTAGTTTCAAGACTTAAAGAGTTCAAGCACTAAAGTCTACTAAGAACTAAGATCAAAACACTAGCCTACTTAAGATTAATTAAAGCAAACCATACATATTATTAAACCAAATAAGGTTAGTTAGGATGTGTCAAAGACAGGGATAGAAGATCCATTGGGTGACTTAGGGTCTACCAGACTTTTGTAAGTTGAACCACTAACTTAAGGGTTAGATAAAGCCAATTAAGATAGATCTCTAAAACTCTCAGGGTTAACTAGGAGAAGTCACGAGGAATGATCTAAATACACCAAAAATGCTTCGCACATTTTTTAAAAAGTATTTCAAAAAATTAATAATAATTTAAAATACTAAAATATGGCTTTTAAATGAATCAATATGATTCATACATTTTCATATGGGACTAAATGTTAGTCAAAAGTCGATTAGACTCTGAAACTCCCAAAATTATTTTTATTATTTTTTGAAATTAAGATCAATTTATGAATGATTTAAGAGTTACAAAATTTCTTTAAATCCATTGGGATAATGAAAATAATATTACTTTTTTTTAAGGTTCTTATAATTTTAGAAACTTTTGGAGATAAATTCATATGATTTGGATATAAAATGAAAAAAAAGCATTGTTGAAGTTTAAAATCATAAGGCTTAATCACAACCATTGATCATGATTAAAAAGATTTCAAACGATTGGGGAGTTGTCTCCAAGTTCTTGCATGCGACTATTCATTGAATAGTAATAGAGACCATCCATGGGATCATTGATGTAGGACTATGTATGCTTTAAATGATTGATATAAGAATTTGCATGCTTTCTAGTAAAAGCAATAAAAATTAAAACATTAGCCACTTAACGAAAATAGAAAACAAGAGAGGCGTGCCTTAGTTTAGGCCAAGGCACAAAATAATAGTTAGGATTACAAAACAATTAGAAACTTCAACATAAGCAAATATAGAGGATTTTCAATAACATCTCTAGATTAACAATGAGATTAGATGCATAGAAACCCATCACTCATTCCCTACGTTTATTAAGCTTTGACAGATAGCTTTGCATGATTACTTATGCTTGATTCACAACCTACAATCGAAGAAGATTAGGAAGGAAATTGAAGAGGGAAAAAAGTTCACCCTTGTCTTGGCGTGGCGGTGATTTGCCATTGAACGGTGGAAAGCTGTTCGAAAGGGTGAATATGATTCGCTCCAAGTATTCCTCGATGGAATTATCTACCTCCGGATTAACATCAAAGAAAGGTGATCCGAGAATGTCGACGAAGACTTGATCGTTGTAGACAAAGCCGGAGTCGAGTTCAGCATCGGCCATGCATAGGATACGTAGTGTTGTAGAAGACGTCCTTTGCTGTCCTTGTGAATTCCCCTTGAGAGAAAGAAGTTTTTCCAAGGAATCCAACTATCCAAGTAGGAGGGGTGAGAAGGTGACCTGCCAAGGTAGGGGCCTTGGAAAAGTTTAGGTTCAAATTTTAGAGGTGTGAGGGTTAGGGGAAGGCCGGCTAGGTTAAAGAGGGAGGTGGGGAAATAAACTCAGATTTTAAAGGGTGGAGGGAAATTATGTGAAATTAGGTAATTGTTTCCCTAATTAATCATCTAAATTTGGAAATGATTTAAAGGGAAATTTGGAGAGGGTGGGGGGGGGGGGGTATAAGAGATGAGAGGGCTTGAATTCTTTCCAATGGGAGTTGCTTTGTGTTTTGAAAGTAATTAAATAGTGGGGACAGGGGGGGGGGGGGAGGTTTCGGCCTATAGAGAGCAAGGGAGAGGGGGCTGGCGGCATGAGGAAGTGGGGAGGGTTTAGGAAAGGGATTTAAGACTTGTTTAATTGGGATCCCAAATTAAGAAGGAGAATTTAATTCCAATCTAATTCAAAATTGAATTGGATTTGATTTGAAGGACTTTCCTAAAATAGGAAATATTTCAAATTTGATTGAATAATTGAAATTAAACTTTCCCAAAAGAGATTATGTAGGAAAGGAAAGTAATGATGAGGGGTTTTGAATTTTTGGAGGCAAAGGGGAAGGGGATAGGCCGGTGGCTAGGCTAGGGTTTGGGGGGAATTTGGGTGGTGAGGGGATGGGGAGGATGGGGTGTTAGTCGAAGGGGAAGGGATGGGGTTTATGGTTGGCCGTCGGTGGGAAGGCCCTGAGGTAGCCGGCGGTTTTGAGAGAGGTGGCTTGGCCGTATGGTGGAAGGGAAGACAGGGAGGAAGAGAAGAAAGAATAGGGAAGAAAATAGCCATGAACCCGGACACTTCCATGGTTGGTGGGTGATCCGTTTCCCTCTCCTAGAGATTTCTCTCCAAAGTTCTCGAGCTCTCACAAAAACACAAAGTTGCAAAAAGTTTCATTATCATTCATTTATTAACTACAAAAGAAACATAAGTGACTTATATATAGCCTCATACAATGAAAGAGAACTAAAAGACGACATTGACCTAAGGCTTACATACGACAAAACCCTTAAGGGTAAAACGCGAAATGCTAATAAAATAAATACATAAAGGACGTAAATAAAATAAATACATATGATGACTCAAAAATAGATCAGCGTGATCATGGCCGTAGATCGTCGGCCATGTCTTTGATATACTTTCCATGATTTGATGTCCCCATCATTCTCCGGGGTGGGAAGAAGCTCGACTCCATCGAGTAAGCATCCCGGGTGTTCTTATAAATCTCTAGTGCGTCGGGGTTAATTTGCTATAGCTCATCGTGATCCAACCAAGTATCCTCTGACTCAGGTTTACCTCTCCACCTGATCAAATATCTTCTTCGTCCATCTTATCTTGTGGAAATGATATCATCACTCAGAATCGTGTCAACCTTCTCTGCCATAGGTATTTTGGGAATGTTTGGAAGTGGAGGTAGTTTTGGGTTCTCACAAGGTGGGGTCACACAACACTGCTTTTGAAGTGGATTTGGTAGATTAAAATCGGGGCCTTCATATGCTACTAAATCTTCTATGTTAAAAGAAGGATTGATATTGAATTATGCAGACAGATCTACTACATAAGCATTATCATTGATTTTCTTAATTATTTTGAATGGTCCCGCACTCTTAGTGTGTAACCTCTTAACCGTTCCTTGCGGGAACCGTTCTGGACGAATCTGCACCATCACTGAGTCACAAAAAGTTTTAAATTCTTGTTTAAGGTCAGCATGAAGTTTATAATCATTATTGCTCTTTTCGATCTGATGTGCAATTTCTTTATGAAGTTCATGCATATGTGATGCAATTGAGGATGTAGACTTAGAAATCCTATGCCTAGAACACATAAGTATGAGATCTAAATGCTGTCTAGGTTTGAACACATAAACTATTTCAGCAGGACTTAAGCCAGTGATACGGTTCACAGAATTATTATAGGCAAACTCAACTGTGGTAAGTATGAAATCCCAATCCTTAATATGTTCACATACCAGAGATCTTAACAGATTGCTTAAGTTCCTATTGACTACCTTGGTTTGGCCATCAGTTTGAGGATGAAAGGTTGTGGAGAATTGCAATTTAGTGCCCATTTTCATCCATAAAGTTTTCCAAAAATAGCTGGTGAACTTGACTTCCTTGTCAGATACAATGGTTTTGGGCAACCTATGAATCTAATGACCTCATTGAAGTAAAGTTTGACAATATGGGAGGTGTCAAATATTTTGGAGCAGAGTAGGAAATGGGCTATTTTAGAAAATTGATCAACTACAACACATATAGCGTCATTCCTACGGACAATTTTGGGCAAGCCTAAGATGAAATCCATGCTAACATCTTGCCATGGACAGCTGGGAACATGAAGAGGGGTGTAGAGACCAGTTTTTTTTTTTTTTTTTTGCGTTGCTTGGCCAGCTGGCAAGTGTGGCACCTGCTGACAATTTTACCAACATCCTTCTTCAGACTGGGTCAAAAGAAATGGTACTCCACGACTTATATCGTCTTATCCCGGCCGAAGTGACCTGGAGAAAATCATCCACAAGGCGTGTGCTGCATGTGGCCAAGAGAGAATAAGTCTCCTTGAAATCGGGGCATTCCAAATAGTTATTTTTGATTTGCTCAAAACCCACAACTTCAACTCTTATCTCAGTGGTGAACATCATGCGTCGATTGAGAGCATCGGCGGCTTTATTTTCAGCTCCTGCCTTGTGCCTAAGGGTATAAGTATATTCCTAAAGGAGTTCGACCCATCGATCGCGACGTGTGTTAAATTTCTTTTGGGAGTTGATATAACGTAGAGCCTCGTGATCCGAGAAGATAATGAACTCTTGCGGGAGCAAGTAGTGTTGCCAATAACGAAGAGATTAGATCATTGCATATAACTCTTTGTCATATGTGGAATAACGCTGCCATATATCATTTAGCTTTTCATTAAATAACCAACAGGGTGACCTTCCTAGGACAGGACTCCTCCAATTCCGACCCCCGAAGCATTGCAGGTTACTTCGAAGACTTTGGAGAAATCAGGAAGTCTCATCATTGGGGCTTCCACCATTCTTTTCTTAATTGCTTCAAAGGCTTTGGTTGCAACCGGGGTTTAGTGGAAATCACCTTTCTTGAGACAGTCAATGATAGGAGATACAATGATGCTAAAGTTTCGAATAAATCTCCTATAGAAGGTGGCTAGTCCGTGGAAGCTACGGACTTCCTGGATGTTCTGAGGAACCGATCATTCTACAATGGCTCTCACCTTCTCGGGGTCTACAGAAACCCCTTGAGTTGAAACAATAAAGCCCAGAAAGATAACTTGATCAACAAAGAAGGTGCATTTCTTGGGATTGAAATAAAGTTGTTATTTCCTTAAGTCCTCACAAACTTGCCTTAAGTGGTTCAAGTGCTGACTCACCGATTGACTATAAATAAGAATGCCATCAAAGTAGACAACGACAAACTTTCCCATCAAAGGGCACATCACTTTGGTCATTATCATCATGAAAGTACTCGGGGCGTTACTCAACCCGAAAGGCATAACTAACCACTCGTATAGACCATCCTTGGTCTTAAAGGCAATTTTCCACTCATCACCTGGTCAGATCTATATCTGGTGGTATCCACTCTTGAGATAAATCTTGAAAAATAGAGTGGCTCCAGTCATCATATCAAGCAAATCGTCTAAACTTGGGATATGAAAATGATATTTGACGGTGATCTTGTTGATAACATGGCTATCAATTCGTTAGGATCCATTCTTCTTAGAAGTAAGAAGGGTGGGTAAGGTGCAAGGACTAAGGCTTTCTTTGATAAAGCATCGCTGTAATAACTCATCCACCTGCTTCTTGAGTTCAGCATGTTTCATGGGGTTCATGCGATAGTGTGGCATGTTAGAAAGGGAGGCTCCAAGGATAAAATCTATGACATGCTGGATGTCTCTAAGCAGAGGTAATTGATCAGGAAGATCAACAGAGAAGTGTTGATCTCATTTTTGTATGAGGTCACTTTGATCAATCCACATCCGAGATCCATTTAGACCCTAGGATCCTTCTAGAATCTAGACTCTAGGATCCTTCTAGATTTTAGACCCTAGGATTCTTCCAGACTCCAGGCCCTTAAATCTACCTAGGCTCTTGGATCAATCTAAATCTTAAATCAGTCTAGATCTACCTAGGCTCTAGGATCAATCCAAATATTAGATCATGATAGATCCAAGACAATCCAGATCTTAAATCAATTTTAACCTCAGTTCAGATCCACATCCCAGATCCATTTAGACCCTAGGATCCTTCTAGAATCTAGACTCTAGGATCCTCCTAGATTTTAGACCCTAGGATTCTTCCAGACTCCAGGCCCTTAGATCTACATAAGCTCTTGGATCAATCCAAATCTTAAATCAGTCTTGATCTACCTAGGCTCTAGGATCAATCCAAATCTTAGATCAGGCTAGATCCAACTCAATCCATATCTTAAATCAATTTTAACCTCAGATCAGTCTAGCCTCCATACCAATCCAGATCTTAGGATCTATTTAGACTCTAGGATCTATCCAGTTCCTAGACCTACCTAAACCCTAAGATCAATCCATAATCAAATCAAACCTAGACTTCAAAACTATCTAGACTTCAAACCTATCCAGACTAATATATATATATATATATATATATATATATATATATATATATATATATATATATATATGATGTGAAACATAATGCATGGAAACAAGAACTGCTTGGGGATTTTAATATAAGATTGTTAAAGCCTTGCTAGTTATAGAATTAATGCTTACCCGAATTAAGTTCTCGGAATTATCAAGTCGAAATTAAGTAAGGCATGTGGTTACAACTAGATTAATGGGACAATATCAATTGACAACATAGAATTAGATAGTAATGTTATGGAGAGAAACAATAATCCACAATTAACAAATAGAACTTTTCACCTTGGGTCTCTCACTCACTCTCTTGTTGGTGGCACTTTAATGGAGGAAGATTAAGATCAACCGAGCGATGCCACTAGGAGATAAATGGCGCACAAAGTGTAGTCCGTTGGAGTGGTAGCCGGTGGCGGTTAGTCCATGGGATGAATAGAGATCATCCAACGTCTTATCCTTTCTTCCTTGATCATCAAAGACGAAGCTGTGGTTGATGTCGGGGTCGGCCTTCCATGGATGTGGCGAGCTCTCTTCTTGAGCCCTTGGGGGGGGGGGGGGGGAAGGTGGCGGTTTAGTGAGGGGAGTGGCTTGGCCGTGAGCAAGGGGAAGAGGGGAAAAATTAGAAAACTGAATTAAATTCAGCTTCAAGGGTTTTGGAGGGAGATTAATTTGAAATTTCAAATTAATCCATTAATGGCTAGAGGTGTTAATTGAGGAGATAATTATGGGCTGATTTGGTGGGGCTTTGAATTTAAATTGGGAGAGAGAAAAGCCCATTAAGGGGTCGGCCACATGTAGGAGAGAGGAGGCTTGAGAATTTAAATGAGTGGGGACCACAAGGAGTTAATTAAGCATAATAAAATCTAACATTTAATTTCAGAATTAATTATATCATAAGTAACTCCCAAATTCAAATGAAAATAAGAGGGGATTTGAATTTGAATTTCAAACATGTGTAACTCCTCTTAATTAATTATCATAAGTAACTCCCAAATTCGAATGAAAGTAAGAGAAAATTTGAATTTGAATTTCAAATATGTGTAACTCCTCTTAATTAATTTTCCAAATTAATATGACTTAAGTAGGAAAGTCATTAAGAGAGGGGAATTCAAAATTCAAAGGGAGAAGCTAGAGAGGCCGGCGGCAAGGGGGGTCCAAAGGGTGGCCGGCGGGCTGCTGGCCGGCGGATGGGGGTTTGTAGGCCGGCGGCCTGGGCGGCTCAAGGGGAGGAGGCGGCAAGGGGTGAGGGGAAGGGAGGAGGGGAATTTTAAGGGATTTGATTTGCTAAAAATCCACTCACCTCAATTTTCTTCGATCCGGATCTCCACGAAAATAATTTGGCGAAAATTTAGAACTCATGAAGACAAAATAGTTTGGCGAAAAATCTAGAACTCACAAAGAGATCTAGCTTCTCCTACGAACTCACTAAGAGATCGAAGAGGGGAACTCACAAAGAGATCATAAGTGGCAAATTTTCATTCATCAAAAACTAACTATTACATAAGAAAAGGGCCATATATAGGCCTCCAAATGACAAAGAAAATAAAAGACTAAAATGCCCCTTGGGCTACAATAGCGACCAAATACCCATAAGGGCAAAAGCGGAAAAACTGAAAATATCATAAACTACTACATGAAATGACTCAAAATAAAACTCATGATCGTAGCCGTCGATCTCCGGCGTCTCCTGATTGTACACGTGTCAAAAAATGCTGACGATGTCCTCATCATTCTCCCCAGGTGGGAGAAAACTCGACCCCGTCGAGTAAGCATCTATAGGGCTCTTGTACCACTCTAGTAAGTCGGGGTCCACTCGCTGCAGCTCGTCACCATCAACCCATGTGTTCTCCGTTTCCGGTTTCCCTGCTCATTGAACTAGATACATTTGTTGACCATCATCTCTAGTGGAAATCGCTAAGTATTATCTCAATCTTCTCTGTATTGGGTAAATTAGGCAATTATGGGGTGGAGTTAGGCTGGGGATCTCACCAGGTGGGTTCACATAAGGCTCATTATTTCGTGGAATAGGAGGGTTACACTCTGGACTTCCGAAGGTTACAAGATCTTCGATGTTAACATAAGATTAATTACAAAACCTTCAGGAAGGTCTGACACATAAGCATTACTATTTAAAATTTTCTGCTGTTATTTGAACGGTCCAACGCTTCTAGCATATAACTTTATAACGGTCCCTTGTGGGACTGCTCCAGATGAATCCGAACCAATATAAAATCTCTAATATCAAATTCTTTGAACCGTCTCTTGAGATTGACAGTAAGTTTATAACTGGCATTGCTTTGGTTATTCTTTTTATTAATATCCTTCTGCAGTTCTTGAGGATGAGATGCAAATGTGGATGCAAGAGACTCGATGTGCATGATGAATGACAAGAATCATGAGCTTACAAACTAAAGTTTTAAACATAGACAAATTAGGAAGACAACAGACTACAACACATCATACGAACTCACACGAACACGTAGTTATAACAGGTGGACGAGTCACAAAAGAGGGGTCTAAAGTGTTCAGTCTAAGGGAACTGGTGTAGGGGGAGCAATGAAGACATCCTTAGCTAAAAGGGAATCTCCATAGGGCGTCTCAACTCGGGTCACAGACAATCTCCTAGCGACGGTAGGGTGATCTATCAAAGTCATCCAACTAGGAGGGAGAATATCCTTACTAGGGAAGGACAAGGATATCGAGGGCATAATGTAGAAATCAGGAGTATGATAATACGATGAGTCATGACTTACTTCCATAGTAGGATAGCCCAAAGAGTGACTAGCAGGTATGAGGCTCAAGAGACTGGGCAGGGTTTCCCTAACATAATTGGGCACAACAGTTAGAAATGTGACATGAAAGTATGAGCTACGACTCTCTCTAACACTAAGGTCGGTGATATAAGTCCAATCAAGAGAGGTGTACTATGTCAAATGCACATCTAAAGGAGCAACTCCTAGAATAGATTCCAATAAGACAAAATGATGTTTAGGGTTCAACTTAGGCTCAGAATCTTTCAGATTCAAATTACTATATTCCAAGCTCATATTACTATCCTCAAAAGGATCAGGTTCAATGAATCCGGGGTCACTTAAATCAAGATTTAATTCAGGTAGTAACTTCAATTTCCTCATTTCCAATTTGAAATTATCCACATTGCCATCAAAATTATTCAAAATTAAATCTGAATTATTCAGAGTCGTCTCAATAATTAAATCAGAATCTTCCGACTTTAAGTTCAGTGTGTTCACGGTCAGGTCAGTTTCTTTCAAGATCATATTACTATCGTCCAGACAAACCTTATCCAAAGAAATATCCTCGATGAGACTAGGATCAAGGTGGACTAAGGTGTCGATGTTTAAAGGTTCCAACTTTCCTAGCTCCGGGTTCAAGTCATGCCGGGAGTCTGACTCAACCACTTGTGTTTCATCCTCAAAGAATTCTTCATCATTAGTGACATCACTAGCATCCACGAAATGGATGCACTGAGTCTCAGGTTCAGGGAACCTCTTCTTCTTAATGTCTTCTTTTATTATAATCATACTTGTAGGGTCAAGGACTGGGGAGGCTAAAGGGTGACTGGGATGGTTAGAAGTAGGTCCACGTGGGGAGTCATAAGAGATTGATCTATCAGAAGACCCAATAGAGGATTGACCATTAAGGTTAGGTGAAGACCTACAGGGTGGGGTAGCAACCCTGGTGCTATTAAATGATGGTTGGTTTCGACTATAGTGATGTCCACGGTTTGTACCAACGAAAGAGGTAGGGTGATGCTCTAGACGACAGTCACTAGTAGAGGGTCGGTATTTCAAATTAAGTTCTCGTCTCATGTCTTTCCAAGTAAGGTACTCACCGCGAGACTCTTTATGATCTTCCAATTTCGTCCACAATTGAAGAGCTCGATTTTTAAGGTGAGACTTAGCGACGCTAATCTGGTGGGACTCAGGGATATGTCGTGTTTCAAAATAGTCATCTAGTTGTCTAGCCCATTCCCTAAAGTAGTAAGGATCCGAGGAACCATCAAAGGTGGGTAAATGGTAAGGTGACTCTAAGTGCGGTTGTTGTGGCTTAAACTCGGGTCTAGGTTGAAAACAGAGTGGGACACATAATTCGAGCGGGGATAGTCAACAGTTTTTCTCCGTCATAATTCTAGTCATAGTGCCCACTAGGTTAACGATGTCATCTAAACTCTTTTGGAGTCTTATCGAGTCCATTGGGAAGCGTCAAATGATACTCAAGGATGATTGGGTGTAAGGGACATCATATAGACACTAAGTTAGGCTCACTTAGACTCACTACATGGTGCTGAAAAAGTTCGGACAGCAGCTACACTAGTGGGTTAGGTAACCTAGACACTTAGGAAGGTTGTTAGGTTGAGGACAACATCTAAACACTTAAGAAACTAGCCTAAAAGTCCACTAAATGAGTGCAGGAGTGCTGTGGACAGCAACCTACAACAGCTGGAAAGTTCAGGACAACAAGCACAAATGAGGGGTGAAGTTACCTAAGGGTGTCGGCAAGGTTCCAAGGCGTGGACAGCACCTAAACAGTGACTCTAGGTTCACTAACGGACGCCTAACAGCTGCAGGAATGAGTGGACATCAACTTGACACTACCTAGAATTCACCCTAAAGGCTATACTAAGTGCAGAAAATTTGTGGGCAGCAAATGTCTAAGTGGCCTAGACTATTAGGGATGTAAATGTAATGATGGCAGCAACTAAATACTGAAATATGCTCATGTAACATGCAGAAATTTTAGGACAACAAAATGAAAACATAAAATAAAACTACCTAGGTGATGTTATGCATGCAAACGACTAAAGCAAGCTAAAGTAGACTCCTAGGATGCATCTAGCACAAGTAAAGCATGCTAGCCATGCTCTGATACCAAGATGATGTGAAACGTAATGCATGGAAACAAGAACTGCTTGGGGATTTTAATATAAGATTATTAAAGCCTTGCTAGTTATAGAATTAATGCTTACCCGAATTAAGTTCTCGGAATTATCAAGTCAAATTAAGTAAGGCATGTGGTTACAACTAGATTAATGAGACAATATCAAATTGACAACATAGAATTAGATAGTAATGTTATGGAGAGAAACAATAATCCACAATTACAAATAGAACTTTTCACCTTGGGTCTCTCACTCACTCTCTTGTTGGTGGCACTTTAATGGAGGAAGATTGAGATCAACCGAGCGATGCCACTAGGAGACAAATGGCGCACAAAGTGTAGTCCGTTGGAGTGGTAGCCGGTGGCGGTTAGTCAATGGGATGAATAGAGAGCATCCAACGTCTTATCCTTTCTTCCTTGATCATCAAAGACGAAGCTGTGATTGATGTCGGGGTCGGCCTTCCATGGATATGGCGAGCTCTCTTCTTGAGCCCTTGAGGGGGGGGGGGGGGAAAGGTGGCGGTTTAGTGAGGGGAGTGGCTTGGCCGTGAGCAAGGGGAAGAGGGGAAAAATTAGAAAACTGAATTAAATTCAGCTTCAAGGGTTTTGGAGGGAGATTAATTTGAAATTTCAAATTAATCCATTAATGGCTAGAGGTGTTAATTGAGGAGATAATTATGGGCTGATTTGGTGGGGCTTTGAATTTAAATTGGGAGAGAGAAAAGCCCATTAAGGGGTCGGCCACATGTAGGAGAGAGGAGGCTTGAGAATTTAAATGAGTGGGGACCACAAGGAGTTAATTAAGCATAATAAAATCTGACTTTAATTTCAGAATTAATTATATCATAACTCCCAAATTCAGATGAAAATAAGAGGGAATTTGAATTTGAATTTCAAACATGTGTAACTCCTCTTAATTAATTATCATAAGTAACTCCCAAATTCAAATGAAAGTAAGAGGGAATTTGAATTTGAATTTCAAATATGTGTAACTCCTCTTAATTAATTTTCCAAATTAATATGACTTAATTAGGAAAGTCATTAAGAGAGGGGAATTCAAAATTCAAAGGGGGAAGCTAGAGAGGCCGGCGGCAGGGGGTCCAAAGGTGGCCCGGCGGATGGGGGTTT